>KB455423.1:229405-298315 GCA_000341325.1 Panagrellus redivivus | reverse complement strand
AGACAGCGGACAGAATAAAAAGTACAGTAATCCTAGTAATCTCGAAGAAAATGATAAAGTTCAAACTCTCTGGCTCTGTAACATTGTTCGTTAAGCATCGGATGCGGTTTCCGTAATGACAGAATAGTGCTTCAAATGTATAAAGATCAAAAAGATGCAACTGTAACACAAACAAAGCTTATCAAAAACTGGGAACTTATCACGAAAACACCCCTGCGAACCCCTCGCAGACCCTCGCAATTTGTCACTAGTCAAAGGGTGACCATTATAGCATCAAATGCGTGATTGAGGTACGATTGCTTGCGACCGTAGTAGGCTTCCACCATGATCCCAGAAGGTCGACTGAGGGTTAATCAAGCGCCAACATCAATCAGAGTATATTGCCATGCAAAGAAACGCAAAATACCGAGTCGAAAAAGCAGTGTTGAAAAAAGGTACCAGAACTATTTTTGGCTGATTTCGCCAATTTAGAGCTCTAGTAATTGCAAAAATTGTTTATTTTTGTGATTTTTTGTTAAAAATGTAAAGATCCAATGTCCGACAGACCCGCGGATTCAAGATTCAGATCGTAGTTCGCCCGTAATCGAATTTAAAGCCCGTTTTGCTTCTTTTATTAACTTTCAATCACTGAAATCAGGCATCTAAACCACTACAGATCGGTTGGATTGTGGTAGAGACAAATGCCCGAGAGCCGTTTATCACATTTTATCGTTGTCACAGACTTTAATGTGCTTTTATTCACTAAAAGTACGGTAGCTCACTTCTGACACTTTGATCCGATGTTGTCAAAGTGGCGAAGTGAATGTGATAAGTGCGAGTTCGCACATTTAGGCTTATTGTGCATGCCCCAGGGTCATGTTTACAGTGCAGAGGCATGTGTAAACAGCTTTCACCTGTTAGGTGTACCGATTAATAATGAAACACCTCAACTCTGGCCATTATTACATAGCAAAACAGATGTACTTTTGGGAATTCTAAACCCTTTCAAGGACTTGCACATGGCAGATGGCAGTCATGGAAAGGGTTGGGGATGGCATAAATCGCCTTTAGTGATAAGTCAGTGGACATTTGTGAAACAAAAAAGCTTTAATTCAGCGTAATTATGTGAAAGTTACGGTTAAACATTGCTTATTTGTTCGTAATCTTTGTAAATAGCAAAAATCCGGATTGAAAACAAGCCCAAAATGATGTTAGGAAACGTTTGCAATAATCCAAATCAGCGTTGGCATCATCGCATATCCCCAATTTTTTACTAACTTTTGATCATTTTGGATTCTGAAATCAAAGTTATTGCCTGGTTTCCGGGGTGTTTGACATGAGAATCGTCTTGAAAATGGGGGCAAAAGCAATCGCATGTGGCAATGAATCATGGATCCCAAAACTTTTGAGCATTACTTCTGATTGTAATTGTAAAACATGTTTCTTCTAACTAAATAAAATCAGTCTTTTGTTGTGCAAAGAAAAACGAAGCAAAACATGGGACTGGGGAACATTGTACCACACGTGAACGTGATAGCACGGTTTGTCGGTGTGAATGCCGTTGATTGGATAGCAATGAGTGTGGTACAATGACCGCTGTGGTACAACGTCCTCCAGTCAAACATGGCTAACAAAAGTCAACCAACGGATGGCGCAAAATCATGACGGACTGGTGGGTCAACTCAACAAAATGGCGTCGACCGTTCCGACTGGCCACGCCGAACTACACGCTGCTGCGCTCGATCGATTTGGACTACACTATCAGCAGAACCAGTCTTTCAATGATCCCATAAACTGCCCACATTTGAAATCTAGACATCACTAACTCAAAAACAGTTTGCATCAGCATCGAGCAGTAGGAAACAACCACTATAAGCCATTGCTGGATTCATTATTGAACTGAATGCAGAAAGCATGAGGATCGAGTTTAGAAGGCATGAAAAAATAATGGTGATGCAGAAAGACGTTCAAACCAATGACTGGAACAGTCCGCGAAATCGGTTCAAAAAACACCCAATCGAACCGAAAAACACGACCCGACTGAGACGCGCCACGGCAAAGTGACTCGCGCCACGCTCGGCCGTGTTCTTTGACACCCGCCGAAACGGGCAAGGGTCAATCAATCGACCAGTTGGAAAAAGGCTCGAAACGTGATGGACGTAATCATCATTTTTCATAACGGGTTTGAAATATCAGTAAATTTTTTCAACTTTTTGTGTTATCATGTTAACACGGTCCTTTTTTATCGAATTAACGTCATATGATTGCCCATGGAGTGTCTTTTGCGCGTGAAATCCTGATTTTATCCGTGCCAGTCGAGGCTCTCGTCTTTTCAATTTGATTTTGTTGAATTCGATGCTTAAATAGATCCTTTATGTACCGTCTGCCGCTTATGTTTCCCGCTATCTAACCTTCTCACACCCGTTGTGGTCCATTTTTAACAGTATGCAAAAAATGGTACTTAAAATATCTTTGCCAGAAGCTGCTAAGCCGGTCAATTTAATGCATCTTTTCATATTTTTAACCCCAACTGTAACGATATGCCACTTTTTTAAACTTTCAAACTGATATCCATACTTCAGAATCAAAACTGCACCCAATTGATGTAATTCATTCCAAACTGCGTACATTATTGCTACTGTTTAGGCACATTTCAATGCTTGCGTTGCTAAACCACGTTTTTTTCCATTCTTAAAGGCTTTAGTAACTTTTCCATTTGTTTTTATCGCATCTACAGTATACTTCTTTCATACCACCGCCCCCAAATAGCGTTTGAATATAAAATTTGATAATTTTACACATCTTCTCTGTGACTATACGTTTTTGTTGTATCTGACCAACATCAGCGACAACTTTGCCTAAAGCCGATCATTAAACGTTAGAAAAGTTTATAAATCGCGTTCTAAACTTCACTGTATCCATTTCGCGGCACCCTTTTCTATGCTTTTCGTGATTTGAGCAGTTGATTAAGCTATTTGTACGTGATTCTACAGTGTACCCACCGCTCGCATCGTTAGCTGATTCACATAAGTTACATTTGCAGGCTATGTCTACTGAATCCCCCGCACCCACCTTGAATTCGCTTGAAAGCGTGTCCAACTCGTCGCCGTATTCTGATAATCCCCCCATCATGTCCGTTGCTCCGACCGAGGAAAACGTGAAGAACGTCATCTTTATCGATTTCACCAATCCAACCACGACAGCGAATGATTTAAAGGCGAGTTTTTGCTTACTTTTCGTTGTATGTATAGGCATCTAATCAAAAGTCATATTTGCAGGATGTTGCGGCGCAGGCGGGGCACCCTTTTGAAGATGATGCCATCGAAATTGAGAACTTTGATGCGAAGCGGATGGCTACGGTGAAATATCGTTCCGATTCTGATGCTTGGCTCGCGTGGTACAGCCTCAACGGCACAGACTGTAACGGCGAGAAGCTCGTTGTCCGGACTATCAATTCGGAAAAAACGCTGGAGAAAATTGAAATGATTACGCGGTAAGTCAAGTCTGTTTATCTCGCTGAAGCTTTCAAGTGCGATCATCATGTCAGCAGCCTCAAGTCTACTTAAACCAATTTCATTGCCTGAGTCGACTCTAAAGAACCCGTTTCCAGACCCATCACGACAATGTCCTCCGCCGTCCGTCAAATCATCTCGACCGAAAACGCGCCCGCTTCCATCGGCCCATACAGCCAAGCCGTCCGCATCGCCAATACCATCTACATCAGTGGCAGCCTCGGTGTCGACCCTGCAACTGGCAACCTTGTTGGCCCTGACACGAAAGCTCAGGCTCATCAGGCTTTGAAGAACATTGGGGCCATCCTTCAGGAGGCTGGCGTCGGATTCGGCAATGGTAGGTCCCATTCTATACCGTAATCACTAAAAACTCTCAAATTCCAATTTCAGTCGTCAAAACGACCGTCCGCCTCGCCGACATGAACGACCTCGTCACCGTGAATGCCGTCTACACCCAATACTTCGTGCAGTCCTACCCAGCCCGCGCCGCCTATCAAGTTGCTCGACTCCCGCAAGATGGCCGCATTGAGATCGAAGCCATCGCCTACGCTGGCCCTATCACTAAAAATTCTGCTTAATTTTAAAAATTTTTGTATTGTAAACATCGCTGTAGGATCATTGCTTGTAAATTTTAACTTCCAAAACAGTATTGAAGTAAATAGGTTCATTTAAAAACTGCAATATAGAACATTTTAGCAAAATTCTAACACGACCTGGACAAACATAACATAATAATCATTCAAAAATGGGGAATTCATTTATTAAGGTCGAATTTCTTTCCGCTTTTCTCGGCCAAACACACTTTTCAGAGCTTCCAATGTGGTCGTAACGATAAAATCGGATGAAGATGATCAATCCTTGGCGGTTAGGCGTTTGGCCCCGATGCACCGTTGACACGAAAACGGGTTTCGCTAGTTCCGCGCGGCACAAATCGGTTGACAATGGCGTGGGCAGCCTGTAGGCGCGTCAGTCAGGATAGTCGGGATGATTTGGCGGTCGAGGCCGTGTTGAAGGCGATGCCGACCTGATGACAGCTGCTTCTGGGATGCCGACTTTGTTATGTAGCCATTTTGGACCGGCATCGACAGTCTTGGCTTATCGTCTCCTCGATAATGGTCGTGACGCTTTCATCGGAGGAAGTGTTCGTGGCGCCGTCATTGGACGGTGCTGGCGAGGATTCGCTGGGCTAGATCTGTGGCAATAGATGGACACAACGGCGCATGAAGATCAGGACGGTTTTGAGTTCTTGCCTTGTTTGGGACGTCTTTTTGGATTCGTACTTGTCGATGAGGGCGTCGAGATGGTAGCATTCGTAGGGGGTGAAAGTTGCGCGGTTCTTTTCGAGGAAGCTGAAAGCAATTCAACTTTACTTTGGTCAAAGGGGGCCAAAACTTACTCAATGCTGCGTTCAATCTCTATTTGGACGATGAATTCGATGTGGCGATAAGCTGGCTTTAATTCGAAGAGATGAGGGCTGTCGAGCGAGACCGTGAAGACAGACTTTGGCATGTATTGGGTGGACGTGGTGGAATGACTGATCATAACAGATGGACCGAATCCGACACTATGGCAATGTTCGACTAACAAAGACCAAAAAAGATAAAACTCACGGTGGCACCAGACGTCGGGAGGTAGGGCAGGGGGAATGCGCTGTCGGCGAGTTGGGCTGCGAGCGGATTCGAAGCCTTTTCGGAGGATGGTTGATGGGCGGCCATCATCTGCAAGCGATGTGTAATCGTTGCTGTTCCTGGGTAGCCATGAAGCAGAGCAGGTGGGCCTAGCGTTCCGATGGCATGTTCGGATTCTGGAAACCAAAAAGGTTAGCATTCTTGGCCATCTTGACCATCAGGGTTTGAAAAACATTGGCGCTATCTTGGAGCAGGTTGGTATCAGCTTCGACAATGGTAAGCCTTATTCTATATTGTAATCACTAAAAATCGCCCAATTCTCTTTTCAGTCGTCAAAACAACTGTCTTCCTCGTCGACATGAACGACTTCTACACGATGAACTTCGTCTACGTTCAGTACTTCAAGAAGCCTTACCCAGCGCGCACCGCAATCCAAGTCAACCAAACTGAAGGAAATGGTGGCGAGATCGAAGCTATCACTGAGAAATGAGCGTAGATGTGCATTTTTGTCTGTCTATCGGCCCGAGGGTGTTTTGACGATTGTTTGCATGAAGTTTTATTGCTGGACGTGGAAATTTTATTCTGTATTGATAAAACATGTGATGTTTAATTGTATTTTGTCAGCACAGGACTATGACAGGCATCAAGAATTCAGATAACCCGGGAAAAGGTTTTGCGCGCATCCATCACCATAACCATTACAGTGCGCATTAGCTACATACCTAAACTTACGCTTGTTGTTTTGCTTCTCGTTCTAGAACGCGATACATAAACAATTTTCCCTAAAACTCTTTTGTTTTCAAAGCTTTGCTTCAGTATGCAGAGCAGCAACCGTCGACCCTTCCAACACCCATCGAACCTGCCTGCAATGAATGAGTTGTTAAAAATCTAAATTTTGCTTTTCCCTCTACACAAGCTTTATTTTGTCGCTAATGCTGACTGAGGGTCATGCCTTGCGACTTAGCACGAATGCGAATGTAGCTGATGATGGAGTTGTTCAAATCAGCGTGATCAGTTTTTTATGGAAATGCTGACGAAGACGTCTTTTCCAAAAATGCTATGCCCACAAAAGTGTGCCGCCCAGCAGCCGCATTCACTAGCTAGAACCCCACCAGCTGAGAGGAACTTTGTGATCGTCGTTTCGGCAATGTAATCCATGTATTCGCGAAAGCTTGTGACGGGCGTATTGACAGTGACCTTATTTTCCGACTCGAATTCAACCCAGATTGTGCGGAATTTGGTGTCGGTGCACGAGCCAGGGGCGATGTAATCCTGGAAAGTTGATGTCAAAAAGTTGTATTAAAAAAGATATTTGAACATAATGTCCATACAAACATCCTGCAAATATTAAATACACATTCGATCTGACGTGTTACTTCAAACATCGTATGCGATTGACTAGATGATGCCATTCTCATGTCAGTGGACGTAACCTAAACAGTGATTTGCATACGAATGACGTCCTCATTGCACGCAATTTCCAAAACGGAGTATTGCAAAGCGGTTACAATATACTTGCCCACCTTCGTCGATGCAATTACGGTTGCCGCTCATCGATTTTTCATCCCTGCGCAGTTTGCGGACTCACACATTGCAATAACAACTTTATTGCTTGGTATGTACTTCTTCTGCCTCATATTGCATCAACTTTGTCCAAATTCGTCCTTCCATCATGCCATATCCCATTGCCAAGCTGCCCTATGGTCTTCGCTGCCGTCTACGTGAACTCGCGACTCCACGTGAACGATACAATCTTCAAGTTGCCGCTGGCAATGTTTCCATTTGCCCGCCAATGTTTCAACTCGTTGAAGCATCTTTTGATCATATTAAGCTTATATGCAAGTTTAAAACGATTTTTGTGCTTAAACGAAATAACGCCTCCATCTACTTAGATCCCATTGTACTTGGCGCTAATAGTCTTATCAAGGGTAACCGAAGCATACAATTACAGGATTTTGAAGTTAAAGACTTGAAATCTGAAGTTTTTGGCCATATTTTATCTGAGACTGGACATTTTGTCTTGCATGATTGTAGCCTTTCTAAATCGGTTTATGAAACACTTGCAATGTTATATCAAAAAATTCAACGTATTTGCATTTGTCATGATACGAGTGTGTTAAATATTACGGATTTTCTTACTGCTTTTCCGAAACTAAAATTTCTTGAAACCAAATGTCATATTTCTAAAAATTGGATGACTGAAATTTTACAATTTAAAAATCACTCGTTGACAACGCTGTTTGTTTTCTTTAATGTTGATTTTGCGCAGTTTGAGCCATTTGACTATGATGATCTGATAAAGTTGTTAAAAGTAAGTTGTAATTTATCTTTGTTGATAACGCTAACGGAGTTGGTTACAGGCGCAAAAACCAGGCTTCAAACTTGGTATCACAGTTCGGGACAGGACAGGGAAGTTTACGCAGTTTTTCTCACACCTTGTACAATACTTGACGGAAAAACTTGTGATGGGCAGCGTTGACATGCCTACAGTTCGTGTTAGTACAATGCATTGTGTGCAAAAAAATGTATTTTATTCGTGGCATTTACCACTTAACAGTGAAAACATTAATTAATAGAAAGTTATTCATTCAGTCGTGTGTCTCGAATGGTATCTTCGTAGTGCTAACTATTGTAAAGGTTTATAACAATGTTCAGTGGATTCAAAGTAATACAACAACTTTAACACGCACTGTCATTTGAAAACATAGCAAACTTTGCGCGTCAATGTGTCAACCTTATCTGGCTTGTACTCATTACTCGTTCAATGATCCGACCAACGAAAACTTTTACCGTTTCTACAACTGTTACCCGATCAGCAACAAAGTAGCCAAGGACACGCAAAAATATGTTTTTTCCAATTTTGTCGACTAACTGTAAGTAAGGTGTGTGATAAATAAAACAGTTTCTACAAATTTCAACGAGCTTAAGAACACTTTCAAAACAAGGTGCGTGTGTATAACAATTACAATAAAACGTTCTGTCTAACAAAGGCAAAACTTCAAAGTTTATTGCGTCTGAATTGGGGCGTCTGTAGTGTACGTTTCCGCATTTCACGTTTTACACATCACTTGGTTTCGCAAGTGATACAACATCATTTTGTTAAATAGATTCCGATTTCGACTTGCTTTTTTTATTTAAACTTTGCGCGACTCGTCCGTTAATCTTGTCTGTTTCGACACTGCAGATACCCCTTTGGTGCTCCTCAAATCTTATCAATGACCGCCATCAGCAATGCGTCAAATATAAGTGTTTTCCCCCGTTTTCGTACTTTTTTCTTGAAATCACTGGAAAAATATTGATTCAAAAGTCTTTAGCAAATGTGCCCTGCGGGCATCGTACTGAGAATCCGGTGTTTTGTCATAAGGACGTGGTAACAAGTTTTTTCTCCATTTTTACAACAATGTCGTGTAAATACCATCTAAAACAAAGCGGTTAATAAATTATATGTCTCGGTAATTTATTGCTTTCTTGCGTTTCAAAATCGTTAGTTTCAGTTTGCTAGACAACCTGACAATGTTAAAAATTAACTAATATTCTCTGGCAGAACTTCTACAGTTTTTGTAGATGCAAAAACATGGCTTGGTATACTACAAAAATTATAAACTACACATTCTTATACCTCTGCACCATAATAGAATTCTCTTCATTGTGTTATTTATTTTACGCTTTATCCCGTCGCAACTCGCCTATCCGACAAGCATATTTCATCATATCAATTCTCGGCTATATTATCGACTTTACCACCAAATTAAGTGCAATTATAACGTATGAAGGCAAGTTTAAAAGCGTCATTTTATGGCATGACGTTTTTCTCTTTGGCATTATCACCTTTGTTCTATCTTTGAACCGCTATACTGCTATCGCATATTGGAAGGATCATAGTCGCTTCTGGTCATTTTGGCCAACATGTGCATGGTGCGTCTTTTTGTTGGCCTATCCTGTGATTGTCGACATTGGCTTTCTCGCATCTGATCCAAATGGGTTTTTCTGCCTTCCAAATCATCCATTCAGAGTTGCAAATGAAAATTGCCCAAATGTATACATTAGAATTGGATTTCGCCAATGTGCTTCAAGTGTGATCACCATGATTGGGAGTTTGATATTGAATGCATTGACGATAATGAAAATTAGAAAAACTTCGGCACCTCAAATTGCTACAAAGTTGTTTATTCAGTCATGTGTTTCAAATGCAATTTTCACAGTGTTTGTTATTACATTGGTGTTTAATTGTCTTATGTGGATTCATGCAGATACGGCAGATCAGATGTTGAAGCAAGTAAACAACATGATCTGTAATTTGTCGAATTATATACGTCAATCTGTTAATATGATATGGCTTGTAGTTATTACTCGTTCAGTTATTCGAACAAGTAAACATATTGTCGTTTCAACAACTGTTACGAGTTCGACAACAAAGTGAACGACGTCGCACAGGGTTGCTTATATAATCGAATCAGCCAAAGGTTTAATCAATGCCTTTTTTAAGCAATCAGCCAAGGGCACGCAAGATTTTTTTTCAATGTCGATGTCAATAA
Organism: Panagrellus redivivus; assembly: GCA_000341325.1. NCBI lineage: Eukaryota > Metazoa > Nematoda > Chromadorea > Rhabditida > Panagrolaimidae > Panagrellus > Panagrellus redivivus. The sequence continues at coordinate 288,661 of KB455423.1, read as the reverse complement.
ATAAATATTAACAGTAATTAAGAAGTGTGTGATAAATAAAACTGTTTTTGATAGTCTCAACGAGCTAAAGCACGCATTCAAAACAAGGTGCGTGTGTATATGTAGTAGTTACAATAAAACGTTTTATCTAACAAAGGCGAAACTTTAAAGTTTATTGCGTTTGAATTGGGGCGGTTGTTGTGTATATTTTCGCATTTCACGTTTCATCTGTACAGTTATTGACGTCGTCGAGTCCTATTACTTGGTCTACGCGATGTTTCTCTGAAGATTGTCCATTCGACAGGCTTTGTTTTTCGTTATTGGCTACAGTTGTGTTGCTTTCGGTTTTTCAAATCGCATAACTTCAATCATTTATTGCTTACAAAGTTCCGCTGATAAAGACTATCATCGATCTAGTTTCGCTTTTCCTTCAAACGGCCAATGATTTGCAATGGAAAACTGTTGCACACCAATTAAAAAACTGTTTATTGAATTTTTTACGACGAAATTCTGTTTATATATAACTTTCAGAAAACAGACAGCACACATAACTTTAGCCGTTATAAGCAGACTTCACAAGCAACACAATCAGTCAACGATTCTTTTGACTGATAACGTGCAACATGAACACTGCCACCGTCTTCATTTTCGCCGCCCTTACAGCAGTCGCCTTCTCCGATCCTGATCCATGTGCAGGCTGTCTTGCCAACATGGCAGACATCCGTGCCGAAGTCGGCAATGACGGCAAAGGTGCTTCTGTTGAAGATCTCTTGATCGCATTGGATCACGCTTGTAAGAAGCGATTCCCTAATCACCTTCGGGAATGCTACGACTCCGCCGCTTTTGTAAGTTTTTAATTTTGTTTGACTTTTTTAAATATAACAATTTCAGCCAGCCGTGTCTGTCAGGGCTTTCCTTAACGCCGGTCTATCCAACCAGGAAATCTGCGAAGCAGCTAGTTGGTGTTCATGATTGCTTTGCCGTTTATTGATTATACAAATAATTTTTTTCAACTTTCTCTACATATTGCAATTTGTAATTTGCAAGAACGAACAAAATAGTTTCCGAAAAGTATTTAGAATTCTATTTACAAATAAAATCACATAAAAATCTATCAAAAATGTTACAATCAAATAAAAAATGACAACCCGCATGTTCCCCAAATATCGTAGCACAAAATAACCTGAAAAGTAAAGACAAAAAAACTATGAAGCCGCGGGAGGATTGGCGGGCCAACTTGGGGGTTCTGTTTTTTCCCCAGGCTTAACAGAAACGCCTTGAGTAAGCATGTATTCGCAGAAATCACGGGCAGAATCAAAGTTAAACCACCTGATGAGAACGTCGACATCGATTTTGGGACGGAAGCTGAACGATTTGAATTGAAATCAACTATTTCAATATGGTGCGAAAAGCTTACCTAACACGGATCATGCTGAAGAAGCGTCGGCGTGCCCTCTCCAAAAACAAGGCCATCACGTTGCCGCACATTCGGGGAGCGTTTTCAAAGAGTTTAAAAAGACGAATGTAACTGCCCTTGAGGTAGGCATCATGAACTTCAATGGCATACTTAATGGTGGGGGATGCGCGTGCTTCGGGGGTAAGATCATTGAGAAGGGAAAGGATATCTGAAAATGGGAGTTAGAAAAGTAAAACAGAGAGATAACAAACCTTGTTCATCTTGGGTATGGATGTAGTAGAGCAATCGGTACGCCGTGAATTCGAAGGCATTCTTGCAGCCGGGAAGATCCGCGTAAAGATGACGTAACTGGGACTGACACTGATTAAACTCACTTAAATCTTTGTTCTCCAGAGTGATGCGAGCATGGTATTCGTAGACGGCGACGGTGAAGTGGTCGCGGATCTTTTGGACCTAGAAGAGACAGTGTTACAGGTGTTGGAAGCCTAAAAGGAGGAACTTACTGTCAAATCTTGTCGAATAGAACGCAGCTGGTCACAGATGTACTTATACTTCGATGGATCTTGACGCGCTATGTTTTGAAGTCGACGGAAGGCATCGTGGAGGACGTGTAATGGGCGGATTTCGGCGGCATCTGGCTTCTGAAATTGAACGATTCAGCTAAAAATGAAGAAAATGACAGCCAAAACAAACCTTCGTCAATCGGAAGTACTTCTTCTCCAATTCTCTACTCTGCCCAATGACTTCCTCACAGTCGTCCGGATTGAACCGATCCAAATTGCGATCGAAATACTCATTGACTATCCCCTGTCCCATGCTTCGCAAGACTCGCGGAAACGTGCGAGCTAAACGGCTACCGTCAAATGGCGGCAGATGCGCTTTCGCTCGTCGATACGGTTTTTCCGAGAACGACAAGACTTGTAACCTTGAAAGTGTCCCCGAAGAAGAAGACCCCCGAACCCTGCGCTCAGCGACCCAATCCTCAAGCCAATTGTCTGAGTGATTCGTGCCATACTTGGCGCCGGCAGCTCCAACGTCCCCAGCTAACCGCGACCGTTTCGAATCAAAGTAAGCATCGTGGTCGAAAAAGGAAGAAGCTGCATCGTTTCCGGCACCCTTATTCTTACGCTTTTTGCCGTTGGTCGATGTCGATGCCGCGGCAGCTGCTGCTGATGGTCCTCGTGCGAATATCGGGCCCTCAAGTTGTGGAGCACGATCTTTACCTTTACGCGGCTTGCTGAGAAGAATGTCTGGACCTTTTCCGTTCTTGAAAGGGCTGCTGTTCCCGAACTTGCTTGCTTTGGTTTCCTTGGGAGGGGGTCCTTTGCCTTTCATTACACTGGCTGGCGTCCATGCCGTGGTTAACTGATAATTTTTTTCGTGGGGGAGCGGCTCGAGGTCCCATTTAACGGCAAAGACAGCTCCGGAAAGGATTAGGGGTTCGATTTTGCCGTAGAGGTAGTCTTCGCATTTGCGCATGTCTGATGGGTTTTTGGGGTGTTCGAGGGCGCGCTTGACATACGTTCTGAAAAGTTTCGGGTAAAGTTTCGATCCGTAAGCAATAAAGTTGAAGAAAAACTCACTTCAAAGAAGGCGGATGCTTTCCCCGAAGGTAAAAACCACCATTAGGGTCGCCGAGGTCGTCATCCTGGGCATTGTTGGTAGAAGGTTGGCTAAAAGGATTAGAAGCTGAAAAATCAATCATTATTACGACTCATAACGATGAAAATGATGAATAAACATACTTGGTCTAGTGGGAGCAGCGTTGAAATTCATATTGAATCGCTGTTGACCTCTGATAGGCCGGATTTGGTTATAGTCTGAAATTTTATATATAAATTTCAACATTGAAAGCAAAATAGAATGCAAACTTACTGAAAGGAACGTTAGCACCCCTTGGCTGAGGCCTCGGCGGAACCGGCAACCGATTCGGAACGAACGATGGCGGCGGCGGTGGTGGGGGTGCTGCCGGGGTTGAATACCAGTTGTAAGCGGCTGGGGTCGAAGCTTGCGGCATTGCCACCGGCGTATAGGCAGCATAAGGGTACGGATATATGGGAGCAGCATAAGGGTAAGCTGATGGAGCGGGTTTAGGCGCTGCATGGGTTACTCCAACACCGGCGGATCGAAGCCGTTCCTGGGCTGCGGCCCAGTAGGGATTGCCCTCGGCCGAGGGTTGGGAATTTGAGTCTTCTGTCATGTTGGAACCGGGAAAGACTGCTTATGTGAGAATTTTGATTTACGAAAAAGAGAGAAAGAAGCAATTTGAACCGGAAATGAGCGGTGATTGGGGCCGTGGTGGCGGGAAAGCGATCAAATTAGGGGAAAACAATCGCAGCAAAACTGAAAATTGCAATGTTGAAGATATCGATCGGTAAAGCTCGGTAATAACAAGTCGATCACGTGATCACGGATGATGTAAACGAAAGAGTAACTGATCTGGGTCCTGGGGGCTTTTTCAAACAGTTCAAAACGCGAAAAAAGAAATGCAAATTTTCGGGAAGACGAAGCCAAGAAAATCGCGTGAGCAAATCTGTCTGGGACCTGCTTTCTAAGGGTCGCCCATCCAGCTTAAAAAGCGACATGCATTTCGCTGACCTTCTTCCTGTCTGCGTGTCGCATCCGGTTTTGCGTATTGTTAAAACAATCAATGTGTGTTAACTTGGTTTATTTTGACCATCACAAAATTCTGTTTTCGCAAATACAATATTCAACAATGTTTCTTATAGTTTTAAAATGTGATGACCGAAACTTAAACATAAACGCAACAGTTTCACAATTTAAAACAATACACTTTCTACGCACATTGATACTCCCAGCACGAACGATCAACAAAGTTTGGTTCTGCGTGAGTTTCGCGAACTTTTTTCTTCATCTTTGAGCGCGGCTATTCAGTTGTGCTGTTTGTTGTCTTTGTCAATGATAAATTTATTGCATTTTCCATCAGTTTCTTAACATAACATATTCATGTAAGGTGTTGTCTTACAAAGAGCAAAAACACGATCAATTTTGATCTTTTGTTCGGTGTTTCGTTCAAGAGGAAAAGGAGCAAGGATCACAAGACAGTTTTTAAAATTTATATATCGGTTCATGTGTATCAATTTCTGCACCTCCTAGTGTATCGCAAGACTGCTACACTTGTTCCGGTAACAATTGGAAGGTAGTACGTTATAAAACGAGTGAAATTATATATAAAATACGTCATACTTTTTCGGATAAGATTTGCCGGGCTTTTGCCGCGTTTTATCCTGCCGATGCTTCAACGTCGGCGCATCATTTTGACTCATTTTTTGCTTCATTAAAGTTAGTCATCAGGATGCGTCGTTATTGGTGCATCAGGCAATAATCAAACTTCATCATTGCTATTTTCGATAGGAATGTACCACCTTTTAAACTTCCGTGACGCTCAGTTTGCTTCTACATACAAGGCCAAATCCAGTAATCAGTTTACTCCTACATTGAAGCTACCAACCATAAAACCTCGAATTGAACTTATTTGACGCCATTCTTGTCATTTTGGGAGTGTCGCCGGTCTAAAAGCCGCCTGGATAAGCGGTGTCAACGCCCTCACGCTCGGGAAGGTTCAGAGGCATGATGATGGCTGAAAAGCCGCATTAAATCGGAAAGTACGCTCAAAGAGGCCTCACCCTGGGGATAGAGCATTTCCTCAAACTCGACGTCGGTCTCGGATGGCGGCAAGGAGTACTCCGAGACGGTGGGCGAGTCGAGAAGCTGGTAGGTGGACGTTTCTTCACCGAAGCGGCTGGCAACCGAATGGAACATCTCAACTTCGGTCTCGCTCGGCGGCATCGAGTAGGCCGAAACGGAGGAGTTACATGTCTCCAAAGTCAGGGAGAGGGAGACTTCATTGGCGATGAGGTCTGAAGTTTTGAGGGTTACAAAGTCGGGAATGAGGATGTAGATGAAACAAACCTGCAAGGGAGACATCAGCCTCGGAAGGGGGCTCACTGTAGTCGCTGTAGCTGAGATCACTGGTGTGGGCGAACGCGGTTTCGACGTCGGACATCTTTGGAGACGACAGACGGACCAGTCAGAAAGGGCGGAAACCTCAATGACTGAATTGGGTGCCATCGAGGGTGGGAATGTGGCACCAAATGTCTAATTAGCATACGGTATTGAACGTCTTTTCTGTTTCCGACTACGAATATGGAGAATCTGCAGAAGCATGGCGGGCGGTGATGGACCCAAGCGCTCTGTTTTGTACCGTTTTGGCAATTTCGTGTCGTCACAGTTGAAAGAAGGCTTCACCATCGACGATGTGGCTAAGGGCAATGAGAAGCTTTTGGTGAGAATCCTCCTTCAGAATCAGTTTTTCCAATTTTTGACTCCAGAAAGCGTATCTCCCCCCAACCTGGGCCAAAGTCCTTCACTTCATTTTCGTCTACTTTCTGGGCCATCTCTACATTGGCTATGCCATCGGTCGCCCTCTTCTCGACCGCCTCAAGCAGCAACACGGTATCTACAAGCTGAAGGAGTCTGTCAGTTTTCTACGAAGCGAATTCACGATCTGTCTGATAGCGATATCGGCCTTCTTCCATGTCTGGTCCCTCCCGTCCGTGCTGCACTACTTCAATTGGGCCTTCACCCTCCGACCCCAAATCAATGTCAAGCCACAGATGACGGTAGTGACGCGTCGATCGAGGAGTGCCATTTCGCTTCCGGCGTTGAAAGAAGTCAATGAACCACTGGAGGCTGCCAAATCCAGCCGATCAAAGTCAGTTAACGACATTACGGAGTGCTATTCATCTGGGCCGACTTCTGTCGACCTTAATTGGGATGTGAGAATCCGGGACGGGGTTACGGATAAGATTTGGTCCGGAATTGAAAGGGTTTCGGATACGGCTAGCTTGGCTAGTGGACTTCATGACAGTTTCTTCAAGTGGGTTGTATCAGTTTACTGTACATTTGAAGTTTCTCATTGCAGCAGCTCTCTCGGAACCTCGTCCGTCGCCAGCGGCACTTCTGATTACGCTTTCGACGCGAAAGAGCTCGATGACCCGACCCTTTATGGTGTCTGGAATGACGTCAATGAAGTTTTACCAGATGACAGTTTGTTGCCGGTTGACGAAATGGTCGATATTCCCCAAAGCGACGAGGATTATGACACTGCGCCGGAAAATTCGGAAGCTGATTGTTGACAGCTTCCGTAACTTATTTACGCTTAATCTTGCTAATTAGCAGATCGTTCAAAATTTTATAAATCAATGGAGCTCAGATAGTGGTTTGGAAATTACTTCAACCAACAAGTCAGAAACACGGACCACAAAATCATCAGTGCTGGGCGATACGACAGTCAGCTCTGACGACCTGAAACTGCGTGCACGCTTTTCTGCTAGAGAGCGCAGTGCGGCGAGACGACGAGAGAGACGCACTCTCTCCAAAGAAATGTCGTGCTTTTTCCAAAACTTTCAGTTCAATCGATTTGATTTCAACTTCCTTCACCACAAAATACTCGATACTTTATAATTGGTTCCTACAGGTTCACCTTCACAAAAATCATATAAAAAATCTACAATATAAACGGATTTTTGTTAGTCTAGAAGCATCCTCGCCTCAAAATCACTCAAAAACGTCCTCGCGATCGCAGATGAATTTGGAGATGTCTCGCGGGGTCTTGAGTCGTTCGGCGTCCTTGTCACTGATTTCAAAGCCGAATTCGTCCTCGAGGGCCATGACGATTTCGACGTGGTCGAGGCTGTCGAAGCCGAGATCTTCGGCGAAACGGGAGTCGAGCGTCAGATTCGGGAGACGGTCTTGCGGGAAGCGGTCCCAGGATTTCACGGCTTTCAGGACACGCTCGTCGACCTGAAGTATATATACTTTATTGGTGGATTAAGCCAAGGATAATTGAAAACTAACCGCTTTGAAGGTAAGCTTGGTCGGCGGATCAAAAGGACCGAAAACTTCGACCGAGCTGAAGCGTTGCTGTGTGTGTTGCGAGCTTGAAGGGGCAGTCACGGATGAAGGGGATGCGGCGAAGAGCTTCGACTTCTTGAAGACGGCGCCATTGCTTAGGTGCCGTAGGCGTTGTCCCAGGAGAGACGAGACAAAGCGCACGCCGGTGGTGGCTCCGAAACGCGGCAGCATCCTGCTAACAAACCCAAAACATAGAAACAACTTTTCAACAAACACTGATAAGTAGAAACTCGAAACCAAATCGATTTGACAACGTCAAGTTTTGTTAAAATTAAAAATCATTTATCACCTTACAAAGCGAGGCAAATTACGATTAAAATTATAAATTCAACAATTTTAGATAAATCAGCACCGAAGAGATCTACTTGTGGTGCTTGCGGAGGTTCGTGATGATCTGCTGGATCTCATCACGCTTGCGCTTGGCGCGGATGTGCTGGCCGATGCGCTGCTTGATGAACTTGAGGGCCTTCTTATCGCGGCTAAAATGTCATCGTTAAGTTCTGTAAGGCATTGGTAACGTCACAAACCTGATACGGAGCAATTCCATCACGCGACGCTCGTAGGGGGCGAAGCCAGTGACCTCACGGACGATCTCGCGAACGACACGGGTCTTCTTGGTCAGACGGCCCTTGTGCGAGCTGGCGCGGGGCACCTTCTGGATCTTGGTGACACCGCGACCCTTGTTCAGGCCGAGAGCCAGCGCTTCCACAGCGGGAGATGTGACAGCAACCATGATTACCTGGAAGAAAAGCGAGAATATATATAATTTTTATGGGAAACTTTTCATCACAATTACGCGATCGACAGTGGGTGAAATCACGTGAAAATAGTGGGAAAAGCTTCCTGACAGCTGGCAGAAGGTTATAGGGCAACGAAACGCGGAAAAATGTGGATGCAAAGGGGTGAAAATAAGCAAAACAAATTGAGCAAAAAACACGACGCGAGAAAATAGCACGCAGTTACTGCAGGGTTTTCGTGGCGGGAACGTGTTTGGGCAGGGAGAGCGCACAAGTGTTTGCGTGTAAAATAATCTTTGCAATAAAAATTCTTAAAAGTCAGCTTGAAATTGCGTATTTTCACAGTTATTTGGTTTTCATTGTGATTGCATGATTGGTTTCTACATTTTTGCAACACAGATTTGTATTTCACATATTTTAAAACAGTTTTTTTATTAAATGAATAATATAATGATAAAAAAAACGAAATAACAAATGCATATTAGGTTATACTGTAATCGATTAACATTATTTTGTATGTTTAAAGATGTGCCTGTTCTTGTTTCGCTTTCTTAAGTCCGGCGGCAAGGGCCTTTTTGAAGTCAGGATGGACGCGACCGTACACCTCGACGACGCGCTCCTGGATGTTCGGATACGTGTTTCGAACGATTCCAACAATGTTATCAACTAGACGTTGACGTCCTCCCTCATCCAAAACCTTCTCCCAGAACATTCGTGGCTGCGAATAGTTGTCGTCGTCCTTGGCATCGTGTCGGTACACATCGCCCGAAATGTTGAACCTGTGCTCCATGGCGTCGGCACGCTCCACCGGACCACCGAATGTGTTCGGATGATGGTTAGGGGCATCATTCTGGCTGTGAATCGTCATGAGACCAGCACGTTGGGTGTTCGCGACACGGGTGCGGAAGGGGCAGTTGATTGGAAGTTGGGTGTAGTTGGTGCCGAGACGATGGAAATGGGTATCAGTGTAGCTGAAGATTCGGCCCTGGAGCATCTTATCGGGCGAGAATTCGATGCCGGGAACGACATGGGCCGGGGCGAAGGCGGCTTGCTCGACTTCGGCAAAGTAGTTGATGGGGTTTTTGTTGAGGACGATGCGGCCGACGGGGATGAGTGGGAAGTCCTTGTGGGGCCAGATTTTGGTGACGTCGAAGGGGTTCCATTCGAATTTGTCGGCTTCCTCGAAGGTCATAACCTGGAAAGGGTCATTGTTATGGAATTTCAATCGAAAATGCAAAATTTTGTCTCGGAGCGAAAGTGTTCCCAAATTTGGTCCCGACACGAAAAGTTCAAAAAGCACTCTAAGGGTGAAATTTCACTCATGTAAGGTCCCAGAAGCAAAACTAACCTGAATACAGAACTTCCAAGACGGATAATCACCCTTCTCAATGGCATTGAACAAGTCCCGAATGGCATAATCAGGGTCCTTCTTGGCCCATTCTTCCGCCTCTTCGCTCGTAAAATTCTTGACTCCCTGTTCCGTGAGGCAATGGAACTTGCAGTAAACAGCTTCATTCTTCGCGTTGACCAGTTTGAACGTATGCGAACCGAAGCCATGCATGTGTCGGAAGCCATCCGGAGTACCACGGTCACTGAACAGGAACATCACCTGATGGATGGATTCCGGTCGAAGTGTGAAGAAGTCCCACATCGGATTCGGGTCCTTCAAATTGGTTTGCGGATGACGCTTCTGGGTATGGATAAAGTTCGGGAACAGAATCGGGTCCCGAATGAAGAAGATCGGCGTGTTGTTGCCGACGAGATCCCAATTGCCTTCTTCCGTGTAGAACTTCATCGCGAATCCGCGGGGATCACGGGCCGTATCAGCGGAGCCGGATTCACCGCCGACCGTCGAGAATCGCAGGAACATGGGGGTGCGTTTGCCGACTTCACTGAAGATGGCAGCCTTGGAATACTTGGTGATATCATGGGTGACTTCGAAGTAGCCATGGGCTCCACCACCCTTGGCATGGACGACTCGTTCGGGAATGCGTTCACGGTCGAAATGGGCCATTTCATCGAGGAAGACGACATCCTGGAGAAGCATGGGGCCTCGGGGGCCGACAGTCAGGACGGTGGATTTGTCGCCGATAGGGGCGCCATTTGAGGTGGTGATGGTGCCGGGGCGCTTAAAGACAACAAATTAAACGTGAAATTTTGACAAAAAGGTTTGATAAAAAGTAAAATTAAAGTCAAAATAGGCCACTTACAGGGTTGTTCTGCTTGAAGCGTGCCAAGACATCATCAGCGGGTTCACAGTCCTTTGTCATTTTTAAAAAAGATTCTTATTACTGTTGTTTCTAAACTGAAAAAGGACATTAGAACTTTGAAATTCAATACTATCTTCGCGAAAACTGATGCCAATTATAAACCTCGAACAAAAAAGGTGCACAACCGCGATACAAAAATGGCAAATGACAACTCTCAAACGTAAAAAAACAGTCAGTAACGGTGTTTTTTGAGCAACCGGCAAGCCAAAAACATCCATCTGAAGCAAAAACCTTCCGAGGTAAACAACCCAACTGGGTGGATGTAGTGGTCGCATAGGTTCCGCAAAAGCAAGGAAGCAATAAGAGACCAAAGTCTAAAAAACGCAGACAAAACAACAAACAAAAATACGATTAGAGTTTTGGACAGGCACTTTCCCACTGTCCGACATTGATGAACATTTCAGGGTGATTTTTAAACGTTATCCAACATCAAAACATTGCGTTAGAAGCACTTATAAGCGATCACTAAATTAAGAATGGTATCTGAATTTTTGACTGCGCTCTTTTATAGTGCAAAGTTACCGACAGGAAAACGTGCAAATGCACAAATAATTTCAATCTTAACGATCTTGCGAAACTTTTTGATAAGTTCAGGTATTGTGGAATGTCGTTAAAAGTGATGTCAACCAGTTGAAAAGAGGAACAAGTGTCGAAAGGGCTTTGTTTTTGTTGGCCGGAAACACAATTGAACCACTAAAAGTCGCCAATAAAAGCAATAAAAATGCATGAATGAAGCTACTACGTCACAAAATGGGCTTTATCGGTGCCAATAAAGCTTATCTATCGCCGATCTTAAAGAACTTGGAGAACTTGAGGTCAAAGATAAGCGTTTTTTTGGCCTAGGCACGTCAAAGATCACTAAAAATGCAACGAATTGTACATTCTGCGGGTACAGAGACTACAAAATAGACTATTCAAGTGCACAATGTAGATTGATTTTGAATGCAACGATAATAAATAAAGTATTTTTTGGCAAAAAACTAGCAAAGCATGTAAAAATACCCCAGTTTGTTGACGGATGACAGCAAACAGGTACCTAATCAGCGGCGTCTTTCCCGATCACGATTGCGTTTTTGCCTTTTCTAGGCGGTTGATATCGGTCAGGCGGTGCGTCCCGTAGAACTACACTTTCTATTTATCGGGTTTAGTACTGACAGTGAGGGCCGTATGTGGAAGTGGAAGTAAACTACACAATACTACGAAGAGCGTAGCCCATTGGGCAAAAGCCAAGTCAAGTAAGACCGCAATGTTTGATTTTGATTCAAGACAACAGTGATACTAATCAATGGGACATGTTTTGGATGATTGGGGGTTGTCACGTAGATACTACATGCAAAGTAGAATCGAGAAAGAATGGAAAGTCGCGAGTTTTGGGGGTAATCTGGGCACTGATAAGGTAGGAGACTGGTCGGAAATTGAAAAAGTGCAACAAAATAGCAGTCAAAAACTTCAAAACAGCTTTATTGATCAGTTATGTCAGTTCAAAAAGTCAGTATGTGGTACAAACGGCCAATATCACAGGTAGAATTCCTCCATGACGCCAAACTTCTTGGTCATAATGACGCTTCTAACCGCCCTGTCGAAGTCATCCATGCAGACGACCTTCCTATGAGCACGCAATGCTAACATTCCAGCTTCTGTGCAGATTGCCTGAAACCAACACCATCAATCTGACCAAATGCCATCCCAATTCAAGACCCACCCGACAATCGGCGCCCGAAATCTCCCTCTCCTTGCACAGAATCTTCTCAAACTTGACATCTTTTGCCAATGTCATCCCGGCTGTGTGAATCGAGAAGATCTTCAACTTCGTCTTCTCATCCGGCTTCGGAAGTTCAATCTTCCGATCGATACGGCCAGGACGGATCAAGGCAGGGTCCAATGAGTCGATCCGGTTCGTCGCCATTATGATCTTGACATCGCCACGACTTTCGAAACCGTCCAACTGGTTCAGAAGTTCGAGGAGTGTTCGTTGGACTTCTTGTTCACCACGACTGGATGTATCGAAACGCTTGGTTCCGACGGCATCGATTTCGTCGAGGAAGACGATGCAGGGGGCGTTTTCTTTGGCGATCTTGAATAGATCACGGACGAGTCGAGCGCCTTCGCCGGAAGACTTCTGGACGAGATCGGAGCCAGTGGCGCGGAGGAAGGTTGCACTTGTTGAGTGGGCGATGGCCTTTGCGAGGAGGGTTTTACCTGGAAACTTCAAAATTGGCAAAGCTAGAGAGGCTAGAAGGCTAACCTGTGCCAGGTTCACCATACAAGATAACCCCCTTCGGCGCAGTTATTCCCATTTCCTCGTAATACTCCGGATGGGTCAACGGCAACTCTACAGATTCCTTGATTTCTTGAATCTGGGCTTCCAAACCGCCAATATCTTCGAAGCTCTCCTTCGGGGCCTTTTCTAACTTATAGACAGCAGCCCGGCTGTCGACACTGTCCTGAAGCACACCAACAACGGCCAATGGCACGTTTTTGAAGGCGCCACCGGCCTTGACCAAGACAAGGGCATTCAGACAGACGAGATCCTTGTCGACAATGGACAGAATCGGCACGTACCACTCCCTCTTCGAGCCTTCAACGACGACGACAGCATGTTGTTCATCATTGAACAGTTCATGGATCCGCGCCAGGGTAGTGGGGGTGCCACGAAGGGCTTGAACAAGCTTGCGCTCCTGCTTGCGTTGATTGTCGATCGGCTTGAAGGAATTCTGGCGCTGGATGAATTCCTGCTCCAGGAGAAGGTAATCGTGGACGCGGTTCTGTTTGAGAAGGCGGAGAAGGCATTGGCGGCGGGGGATCACTGAATTGGGGGCTCAGATTGGCAAAGATTGAAAAACGAACCTTGTGGCAACTTGTTATGCGCATCCACCCCACCCATCTTGTTCTTCTTCATCTTCCGTGCCACCTTCTGGGCCGCATGTTGCGGCATCTGACGCCGACCGCCGGGACGAGCTACCTGATTGCCCATGTTAGTCTTGCTTGGTCGAAGAGGAACCTCCCAGTGACGCCGCAAGTAATCAGTGTGAATCCGAAGACTTCAGACTGGTCATCCATCCCAGATTCCTGCCAAAAGCTTCCAAATTTGCATAATTGCCATTCCAATGCCCTTTTCCAACTTCCCAATTCTGACGTTTGAAAAAGTACGTTCTTATCTATCCCTGGCATCACCAATCCACCCCCACATAAAAACCAGTCGGCAGCCTTTCCTCACTTCTCCCTCACTTTCCACGAATCCGCCCATATCGAGATCAACGCCTCCATTGTTCTACTTCCATGAAATCCTGTCGAAGTCAATTCAATCGTCAGTTTTATCGTCAGATTCCGTTGGAAGAATGTGGTCATCCTGGACGTTGTCAGCCACTGAAATTAAGGCTTTGACAGAACTACAAAATGCCATTGGGCCAGTGATTGCTGAGAATCGGCAATCGTCGAATTACTGTAATAACCCGTTTAATTTGCTGCGATGGACGTATGCCTATGAAGGAGATGTCGAATTGGCGGCTAAGAAGTTGGTGAGGCATTTGCGGATTCGAGAGTTGTTGGATCTGGACAATATTGAATGTATGGACGAATCTGATGGCGTGGATGATGCCGCGGATGGGTATGCGCCGATGAATTTGATTGGACGGGTGAGTGAATCTAAAAGATTGGCATCAGAATCCGTTAAAGAAGTGTTGTAGATCTCGGCCTCAGACCCCCGAATCCTCATCGTCGAACAACCCGGCCAATTCGATCTCCAAACTATGATGAAATCAATTCGGATCACTGCCTTCATGTTGAACAGATTCCGAACAATGGAACGCTTTTTACAAGCCATCCAAGCCGAAGAAGTCAAAGAACGCAAAATGTCCTCCGCCGTCATGATCATCGATCTCGAAGGCCTCGCTTTCCAGTCGAACCTGATCGGATTCATATCTGGTACACTTCTTCCTTCGACAACTCCATCTAATCGGCCCCCTTCCAGGTCCCTACCGTATCCTCTGGGGCACCCTAATCGAACAATATCCCTACCTAATCAGCCAAATCCTCATCGTGAACACCCCCTCTTTCATGTCAGTCATCTGGAACGCCTGTAGTGCGTTCATCCCAGCCGAATATCGAGTACGCTTATCGCCCCCTCGCATCAGCCAATTAAACCAGATTCAAATTATAGAAAAAAATCCAGTTACTCAGTGCCTCCGACTCGAAAGTCGAACTTCAAAAAGTGCTACCGACATCGATTCTACCGAGAATCTATGGCGGCGCCAATGAGGCGTGCATTCTCAAGCCGGTGGAATGCAAAATCTCCATCCCGAAAGCGGCGCTGTCTTTCGATGAAATGATGCTCGAGGAGGTGATAATCCCGGCCGGAAGCTTCGTCGTTCACACCTTCAACTTCACCGCTGGGGACAAGGTTGAATTTTTCATCAAACACGAAACAGAATTCACGATGAACATGTTCTATCACGCTGAAAAGCAAGTAATTACAAAACCTTCCATCGATGCCGAATCCATGGAAGAAGCCTACGCCGGATGCGAACGTCCAGGCCTACCGACCCTCGATCACTGGAATTGGGTGGTCCCAAAAACTGGCCACTATCACACCGTCTACGGAAACGAAAAAGCGTGGATCATGTCGGTCCAATTCAAGTATCAGGTGTTCAAAGTGCACGAAAATGGGCTTAAAATTAAAGTTTGCCCGATATCTTCATAAAATTTTTTTTATTAATTGACAAGTTTTGTAATTAAATTAATTTAAATTAGTAATGAAAACCATAAAGTGAATGACAATGGCCATGTCGGGTGAATGGGTGAATGAAAAAAGCCTGATTTGAGCAGAAATATATATAAACTCAAAATTTATGGAGGAAAAACCAGCCTAGTTATCCTTTTTCGCTTCACTGGTATCATTCGTTGCGACTGCGGCACAACAATCGTCTTCCAGGGTCGCATCAACATCTTCGCCTTGTCTGATATGTGAAACATCGCGATCGGCATCGAGGGGGCCGTCTTTCGGGGTTTCGGGAACGGGTCGTCGTGGCAGGGCACACGTTGGATACAAAAGGTTGTCGAGCCAGTTTTTCCATTGATCAGGGACGTATCGGAGGACGATCGGCTGGATGAAGCGGACATAGATGGCTAGCAGGACGGGTAGGATGATGCATGGGACGCAGACCATGGCTGGAAATGTGATTTGATTAGGAAATTTCAAGGGTAGTGATGGAAAATGCGAAATGCTCGAATGTCGATTCTTGTGGCCACATGGCTGCGGCCGGAACGCGCAAAACCGCTGACCTGAAAGAGAACACTTTGTATCGCGTCGGGTTTTTCAACGAGTACCGAGTGTTCCCCTTTACCTCGTCGTTGTTTTTCCAATTTCAAATTCGTTTCTCCTTCTTTTGAGCCACTTCCCGCTTCAAATCCCCCTCCAAATGGCTTCCCGAAAGCGTGGACTCCTTTCTGGTGGTGCCAAGAAGTAAGTTCCTACTCATCCACTTCCCCTTTTCAACTTTAATGCCACTCTTTTCAGCCCAAAACCCAAACCATCCGCCTCCGGCAGTGTGAGTCCAACTTTCAAACACCTTTCATATATTTTACCCATCCCCTTTCCTTCCAGACCCAGCTAACCCTTACCTCCTCCATCCTAAAGTCCCAACCAGTCAGTACCTCATCGTCTCGTCGACGCGACAGCCCCGATTTGTTTGATGTCGACGACGATGGCGATGTTGAGATTCTGGAGCCGACCCCGAAACGACGACAGCTTCGTTTAACCGATTCCCAATCCCAAGCAACTGCTTCGGTTTCGAGCGGAGTATCAACCCGAACTCGGCAAAGATCCAGTCAAATGTCAATGGCGATGGCCCCACCGGCGACTTCAGCGGCTTCGAGGTCAACGGCTACACAACGGTCTGCGGGAAACTTCTTCACACCTCGAGAAAAGGTTAGTTTTGTTTCAACTGTTGCCAAAAACGGTGTAAATCTTCAGCCAACCCCAACCAAACGTCGTCCCCAGACCGAACCTGATGATACCGTCTACCAATCCGTCAAGAAGGCCAAAATCTCCTCCTCGGTGCCCGAAGACGATGGTCTCGAAGTCGTTATGAAGCTGCGAAGCCACCCTCCGACCAAGACCTTCCAAAAAGCTGCCCAAGGCTCACATCGCAGCCATACTAACGTGTCTCAACCGATCCTTTGTTCTCAGATGTCGACATGGTCAATCTCTTCCTAATTGCTGAATATCGAAAGCGCGGTGATTCTGTTTACGGTGTTTGAAGGCTCTACCGATGTTTGTAAATGTTTATATTAACCCAGTCCGAATGAAATAAGTTTTACTTCCGTCCGCCCTGAAGAGTCATAACTCATCGGAATAGAGTTGTCTATGGTGAAACAGGTCCCACTGGTGATTGCTCAACCGAGTCAGTGAAACGCCTGTGTCTGTTTGTGCATTGACAGCTCGAAGCAAGCATACACTATCGCAATCGGAACTTGAAAGTCGAAACAAAAACCAGTGAGGCTTTGAAGAACGTCTAAACAGTCGCGGTATTCGATCACTCTGCGCATTGATTTTGTTTCGAGCGGGTGAGTGAAAGGTTTTGTGAGCCATGATCGCCGGAGGCAATCTTCACAGCCTATCTTGTCCTTTAGTACAAATTCTCGGCTTTGAGAAGTTTGTTTAAAATTTCATTTTCCACAATTGATCACTTTCATATCTATAACCCATTTTGAGAATTTCACCCTCGAACTATAAATCTGCATCGCGTTGTTTAGAATTCAAAAATGTAAATATTGTCGCACTTCCAGAGGTCTTGGCAAAGTGTCCGCGCTGCAAACAGCTTTCACTTTCCGACCTCCGGTTAGTAGACTTCATCTCCCCACCGGAAAGAAAGCCCATCTCCGCGCACACGTTGAGGAATGCGCTGTGCGTACATTTGCTTGTGGGATATCGATTCCGCCGGACCATGAACACCTCAAACGCTCGACTCATCCGCGCATTGACCTCCGCGTGTGTGTGAATTGTTCGTCGTATTTGTGTTAGCAGTCCTCACAGTTTACCACTATCTAGCTTTCCAAGCCCTTCCAGGTCATTCTACCATCAAACGCATCCCCAACACGCATAAATAGCCACATTCGTAGGCTTACATACGCACTTTTCGATCACATGCTTTTGCTTCCCGAAATTTCTATCGCTTTTCCCTTTTTCGTGGTAGTTTTTATATATCCATCGTGCACGTGCTTGCATATATCGCGATTCCAACTCTTTATATAACTTATTCCCCCATTTTCAGAAATCCCCAACCATGCCCAAATACTACTGCGACTATTGCGACACCTTCCTCACCCACGACAGTCCTTCCGTCCGTAAAACCCACAATGGCGGCCGTAAACACAAGGAAAACGTCCGAATGTACTACCAGAGCTGGATGGAGCAACAAGCCCAGAAGCTCGTCGATGCCACGGCTCGTGCCTTCACGGCCCAACAGCGTCTCGGCCCTCGTCCTGCCGTTGGCATGCCCGCGCCCGGTGCCGGTTTCCCGTATCCCCTGATGCCGCCAACGTTGCCGGCCGGTCTGCCTCGGGCTCCACTCGGCATGCCTGGAATGCCGCCGATGCCATCGTCAATCCCATATCCGCCGATGCCCACGGGCTTGCAGTTCCCTGGCGGTGTCGCTCCTCCGATGCCTCAGGGGATCCCCTATCCGACTGAGCCGCAGTAACTTATTAAAATTTCCTCAACTTTCTACCACTAATTATTACTTTTTTATATATTTTTGTTTGTTTTTTTTGCTTTGATCTCGTGGAGCGTGGGTTGCTTGCAGCGTGGCCTAATTGACTAAATTTCGGATTGAAAATAAAGGTTGTTTTCAGACACGTATTTCACGGTCCCACACAATGAACGACGATGATATTTTTCTAAATAAGATAGTTAATTGGGTGAGTTAAACGACTCTTTCGATTTCTAAAACATAAAATTTTACAGTTTTCACGGGTTTCATGTCACCAAGATGACGTCACATTGGACCATCTATTCTGTGGTGCTGCGATTGCAGACTTTCTAAGCACATTGTAAAGTTAAGCAGTTCTTAAATCAGTTTTAAACATCAAAAATTTATAGCGATATTAACTTTTTCGACGAAAAGTGGCACGACGAAATAGTCTACAGTGATCGCTATGATGGCACAGCACGCCTTAAAGCTATGGAATCGGTCGTTTCTAAGATTAGTGAATTCTATATTACCGTATTGTCAAGGCATTTGGAAGGGCATACAAATTGGAGGCTAGCTCCCAAGAAAATTGCCATCGATCATGATAAGAAAGAGCTAGTTAAAATGTGTCTTGTCGTTATATTCGCCGCCGGGACATCGTCTAATTTGATGGAACAGATGCAAGCAGTTTTCACTGATGATGACATGCAAAAGTTGGTTGAAAAACTGGCAGCGTTGAATGATGCCATTCCGGCTGTCTGTGCTGATGATCGTAATGTTATGATTGATTTGGTCGCCGTTTCGAAGAAAGATAAAGCGGCCGCGGAAAAGCTGCGATTAAAGGTTGAACGAGAATTGGAGGATTTGCGCGAAGAGCATGCCAATTTGATCGAAGAACATAATCAGCTGAAACGCGACTATGAAATGGCAGCCGAGAAGGCTGACACCTATGCTTGTATTGTTGAACAGAATAATTCAGCCAAAAGAAAGATGGAATCGACATTGTCACAGTCTTTGAATTGGGAGAAAACGATTGCGAGTAAGATACTTTTTGGTGATTACAGTAATCTCTAGTGTTACTTATAGGCTTGGAATCTGAAATCCGTGAATTGAAAATCGCCAAAAAGACACTGGAACTCGATGTTAAGGATAAGGCAGCCCGGATTTCAAGATTAACCGATGAAAACATCGAAGTAGTCACGAACTATCGCGAACTTCAAGTCGAAATTACTCGACTTCGAGCAACAGCGAGCCGGATGAGCGAGGGAAAGCAGGAATCACGCGAAGAAGAGCTGCTCAAAATGAGGGTTGAATCGTATTTAGCTGAGATTGCACGTCTTCGTGAACAGTTGACGGATATGGAGACCCTGAAGGCCCATTCAGCCAATTTACAACTCATCAATGACGATTTTGAGCGTCAAATGACAGCAATGGTGGAACGGAGTCACGAAATTCTGGCCGAAAAGAACACGATTAAGCGCCGTTTAGATGAACTTGAAAGAGCTCTTGCCATGGGGCCGATCCCATCTGACCCTGCCGTCCATGTTCCTACAGTATCCCTGGCCGAGGAGCTGGTTCTCGACGGCAATGCTGGGCTGGCTAAGTCTTTTGGCTATGATAATAGATTGGATGAATTGGAGAAGGAAAACGCTGCTTTGAAGGCAAAATTGGACAATATTGAACGACAACAGCAGAAACTGTTATCCTTCAAAGAAGAATCCGAAGAGCAGTCGAAGACCTCGCAGGAAGTCCTCCAAGCAAAGATCACTTCCTACCGTGTCGCGACGGATGAAGCTGAAGACAGGGCTAAGTTGTTGGCTCAGGAGCGGGATGATGCTAAAGCGCGTTATCGAGATATTGAAATCGAATTGGAAAGGCTCAAGGGCGAGCTTGCCATGACTACCAGAACACTTCGGGAAAAGGATCAAGCCCTACGAGACTACGTCGAATTGCATATCCAGACTAATGAGGCCCTAGGGTCGACGACCATCGGCGATGAAGCCAAGTTGAAGCTTGATTTTGTCGAGATGAAAGTCCGAAACGACAAACTCGCTAAAGATTTGCGGGATATGACGAATCATCGGGATCAGTTGATCCAGGAGCAGAGGCTCATTTCGACGCATTGGTATCAGACTGTAGGTTGACAGACCCATATTCTGCTTACCCATCAATTTCCAGATGCTCGAACGCCACGGCGACTCCCCCGTCGTATCCGGTCGCCTGACTGATCAACCCCCACCATCTAGCAGCCGTCAAACCCCAAACTCAACTCCTAACAACGGCAACATCTCCCCCAGTTCCACTTCTTCTGGGATGGGTTTCATGCGATCCGCCTCCCGCCGCTTCCCCAAGCTTTTCAACCGACAAACATAACAAACTATTACATTCCAATGAATTTACTACACACTTTTACTCAACTTTGTATGTATATTTGCTCCATTATGAATTCCAATGGGTCTGTTTATCACCTTTTTTCAGTTATACCCACAGTTTACTGCGGATCTCGCTTCAATTTGTATGTATGTAACCCTCTTTCACGTGGCCTTATTCACTTTTGACAGTTTTTGATTTGATATGATTCACAATTTATTCAAATAATAAACATGGATGACACAGAATAGCTGATATGGTTTTACTTTTTCCACGGAAAATGCATGTGGTGACCGTCACGGGCCTTCAGATCGACGAAGCGCTTGTCTTTGTTGAGTTTGTCGAGCTTCTTCATTTCGGCGTCGGTGAGGATAACGTGGAGAGCTTTGGCGTTTTCGGCGATGCGTTCGGCTTTGGATGATTTAGGGATGACGCCGATGCCTCGATTCAGGAGCCAGCGGAGGGCGACTTGAGCGTTTGTCTGGAATGGGATACTTTAGCATACTGTATTTTGATGGATGTCAACTTACAACTCCTTCTTTGCTACTAGCGATGGCAGTGATAACCTTATCAGTGAAAACGCTGGGATCACTTGGCTTCCGGAACGGCGATCCGGTGCTAGCCAACGGCGAGTAGGCAATCAGTGCGATGTTTTCGTCTTGACAGTATTCCATCATCTTGAATTGCTTCAAATAGACATGGATCTCCACCTGGATGACTTGGGGCATCGGTAGACCAGCGCCAGTGATGCGGAGGACTTGATTGACTTCGAAGTTGGAAAGGCCAATGTGCCGGGTGAGGCCGTTTTCCTGGGCAAAGACAAGGGCCTGATAGGTGTCAATGTAGTCGACGTCACTGAACTTCATGGCGGACTTGGTTTCATCCGTCCAGGGGAAAAACTCGCCGCCTTCTTCATATCCCATGGGCCAGTGGATCAAAACGAGATCGAAATAGTCCAATCGCATCTCCTTCAAGCATGCCTTGATGGCTTCTAAGGCGGCATCATAGCTGTGGAAGGTGTTCCAGATCTTGGTCGTGATCCAGAGGTCTTCTCGCTGAAATACCATATATAAAAACTCATCTTTAAAAGAAAGGTGAAAACAAACCGTGACAATTCCTTCATCAATACAGTCATGAATAGCTTCCGCAACCTCCTTCTGATTCCCATAAGCCTGGGCACAGTCAATATGCCGATACCCCTGCTTAATGGCCTCCTTCACAGCGGCTCCCACTTCACCGGCTTTGGATTGCCATGTTCCGAGCCCGAAAACAGGGATACCATCATCGGATCGAAGCAGAGGGATAGCATGGTTCAACGTGAAATCCAACGTGTTCAAAGGGCCCCGATCGTCGTCATTTAGGGTTAACAGCTTTTGCTTGTGGCGGACATAGAATTCCGGGGGGTAGGTAGGGCCGATGATCGCCATGATTCACTGAAATTCAAGATTGAGACGATGATTGACCAGCAAAAGTGGTAGTTGGAAAGCATAAACCAACAACGCAACGAACTGCAAAGGCGCGCAAGGCCACAGTCCGCTTTATGGCCAAGCCGACGCCCTACCTAAATGGCCTTCAAATTCGTTAGAGATACATTTGATGTCTAATGCATGCAGATCGATATGATGGTCATTGATGTTGTAAAAGATCGGTTTTGTTTCAAAAAGTTGTCCTTTGTTGTTTTTTGGTCATGTTTGACTTTCAATTCATGCATTTCATCGTAATGTTTACACATTTCACACTTTTGGCCATGTTTGTAAATTCAATTAAAAAACCAAAACACATTACATTTCATCAAAAGTGACATCATTAAAGGAGTTTTTTAAAAGGCAAAATAAGAACGTCCACTATTTGGCCTTGGCTGTCGTCTACCTCTGCCTGCCATCATGACTGCCGACGGCGACCTACGTCAGTTGAACACTGCGATCTGACTAACGACGTGACCAGGAAAGAGTAAAAAAGTGTCCAGTCGAACGACCCAATGACTACTTACTTACTTGTTTGACTACTTTCTACTTTCACCCCCATGTCTTCCGGGCTTTGAGGGCTGCCTTGTCATGTATGTTGCCCCTGCCCCTGCGCCCCTGAGGCAACTAACCCCGACCAGCGAGCAGCGCATCCATCAATACATTTTCAGTTTTGGAATACATCACTTCTTTGTTCAGACGTAAACAGACGACAGGCTGGCTGTTCGTCGGGTGGACAATAATGCTACCAAGTTGCAATCGGATCGGTTTTTGTGTGGAATGAAACTATGGAGACGAACTTGCGCAGATTATGGTTTGGATTAAGTGGTCTCAAGGCCATGACTATGATGGCTGGACGTTCAGTCAGTTTTATACAGTTTGAAGTGGCCAATGTGACGAAAACACTTTTAAAGAGATCAGTCAGCTGTTAATTAACTGCGAAAACATCACAGATCTATCAATAAAGCAACTTGGAAGCTCGTTTTTGACGCTTTCAATGACTAATTTCCACCTGTGACTCACCAATCCCACCCTTTTTGAGCTCTATAAAGTAGCTTTTTCAACAAGTTGTGGATTCGCGTGACCACTCTTCCATGCTATACATCTAGTACAAAAGTGACTTACTGTACTACCGGTTTGACACAAATTTGCACATTCCTGTTTGCATCTACATAATTGCCAAACAACTAACCTACTTTACAGTTACTTTTCCCCCATTATGTGCCAAATTGATCCAAACCCCAATCAATTCAACACATAAAGTGATTAAGTTGTCCCACTTTCTTGCATTAGTCGCCGAACATGGCCAATTCATTCGCCAAAGTCCCCAAAACTTTCCCCCCACATTTTCAACGCTACTCTAGTGTCAAACGTTGACGTAGGTTTAGAAACCGGTAGTTACCGTCCGCCTCCGTCTTTTCGACTTTTTACTGTAACATAACATAATACACTGATGGCTAGGTTATCAACTAGCAAGAATAGTCATTCATATTAGTTAGAATTCTTTCATCCCAAACGGAATCAGTCTTCGGATTCATCCAACCGGTGCTAGTTTTTTGATGTTTTGTGTCGCGTGATTTAATTAATCTCATCTTCTCGTTCTTGGGGTTCATGTCAGCTTTGTGACGCGAATCGAGACGTGTTCCGCTGTGGAATGAAGTGAATCAGTGTATCACTTTCACTTCCTGAAAGGGTGTTTGGTTCTGATAGGGGTATGTATGTAAAACCGGGTGGCATGTCTGGGTTTTTTGGTCACTATGGGCTGAGTTTCGGTCTTCCATCACTTTTGAAAGGGGGAATTCAGCCGATTCAATGCTCAATGTTATAAGGTACCCTTTTTTGTTCCCCTCAAACTGAAAATTTTCTACTTTGACGAGTTCAAATGCACATGGAATAGAATCAAGTGAGTGATGAACTGAACTGAATGAGGAGTGACCAACGCCACCAGCCACGTGAATCCAAAAAAACCCCGAGAGAGGCAGATGGGATCGATCCACTCGCCTGCGCGACGCATGTTATTCATGTTCTTCCTCGGGGCCCCCTCCTCGATTCGGTTCGATTGCCACTGGCGAGCAGCGGTGTTGCCGACGGCGACGGACTGACCTACAAACCCCGCAAAACCCTCTTTCTGTGTTCAGTTAGATAGATTCAGACTGCCGTACCCCTTGTCTCTCGTGGTATCGACGACCATCACGTCGAATCGACACCGACCTTATATGTATACAATTGTCGGAGAATCCTTTCTTCCATTTCATTGTCAAAGACAAGAAGATTCACAATTCCCCTCCAATCGTCAATTTCATTGTCAATAGTCTGTCTGACGTTATCTTGTTGATTTAATTTCGATTCTGCAAAATAGAAGTCTACATCGATCACACTTTTAATGAAAACACCCCTCTAACTTATCATCTTTGGCATTAATGTTCACAGATCGGGTTCTTATTTGCTTACTTATGTTGTCTCAAAACCAACATGTGAAACGTATTGAAACCCCTTTTCGGCTAAACAGTTGTAAAACTTCCATTTTCGCGTCAAGAAAAACAGGTATTTCACCCCTGCAAAGTCTCTAATTCCGCCATACTACAAATCCTGACCCCCTTTTTCGACTCGAAAAATCGTGCTTTATGATTCTACACCCCTTTTTTCTGTTTGATTGTTCGAGTTTCTCAAATCCGTCTGATGCCTTTGAATGGTTTCGATTTGGTTTGGTTTCTATTTCTGCAGAATGCAAAAATCATTCATGTTTTTCCTGAAGACAGTCAAAACCAAAACCCAAATTGCCATGGGCATGGGCCAAACCAGTCACGTGAGCTCCGTGAAGTAATAAACGATTTTCCGAGGAATTGTCGTTATGTCATGCATCCATGAGCCGTCGGAATGTCGTCGAACTTGCCAACTATACAGAATTTCGGAGTTGGATTGGTGGTCTTGGTCATTGAGCCTTTTCAGTGGTGGTCGCTGTTGAATTTCCATGTTTTAACGAACAACAGAAAGGCGTTTCGACCTTTCTGAATGTCCACTGGGTTGGTTGTATTGACAGTTTTTTTGCTTGAAAATGTTCGCATTTTGCAAAACACTGGCGCAAAACTCGTTGTTTATCGTGTTTATCTGATGCCCCGCTATTCTTTGTGCAGTTTTGAGACGGGCTGGGTTGATGCAATTTCGCTCAATGACAACTTTGCGCAATTTGAGATTCACTTTTCGGTAATTCATGCTTAACTTTACTTGCCTAAATGTCGTTCTGTGGTACCTTTTCGAAATCATCTGACCCTTCGTCCAAGGATCACCCGTACTCTGTACTTTCCTGAATCCAATTACCCCCAAAAACACGTAGCCTAACATTAATTACCGTTCCTTGCCTCCGGCATTCGATCATCACACACTGACTTTTCCAATCAGTTAGTCGAATCGCCTCATACCGGCGACGATACCAGTCATTTTCATGTTTTTCGACGACTGTCACAGTCACGCCGCTTCGACTTAAGACTGTACTTGCACTTTCGCCAATCACTATTCCTTCATTTACAGTCGTCATACAGTCATTACCTGTAAGATCCATCTATTTTACAGGTTCACACGTAGCATCGATACGATCTAGCCAAAAAGGTGATCGTATTTTCAATCGTTTTTTGGTCGAAGGAGCAATGGAAAAGGCTATAAAGGCGTTACACGACCAACGGGTCCATCTTCCTTCGCTCATCATTCGACTTCTGGGGCGTGAGCATCGTAGCTCCACATTATTTAACAGTGTTTTTATGCTGATAGTGAGCCTTCATCAGTCATTGTAGACTACAGAATGTACCCAGTGAACCGGTATGGACCACTTTATCATTCGATCGGCGTAATTTTGTGATCTTGACTTCGAGGGAGTTGATGTTATTCCCTATCTTTTCGCGTTTTGCAACTTTACCATACCTTGAAAGCGTGGTGCCCACGTGCAAGGGCTACAATTTGCGTGCATCTCGTACAAAGTCCGTTTTGTAAATTAACCATATAAAAATAGGTTCAATTTCAGTACTGGCACACGCCATGGGTAATCGCCGAACAGTAATACTGTTTTTATTTGTCTGTTTATACGGTGTAAGTATTGCGGAAGAAGCGACGACATTGCCGCCGTTTCCGAAGACGACTTCCTTGGTAGATTATCCCGAGGAGACAGTTTGGGGCTTTATTAAGTCTTTTAACCATGAAAATGTGTCTAAACAATGTGGAACGAGTATTGATAGGGTATGTTTGAAGTTTCTTTAGTGGCTTATGAAAAGTTAAGCTCAAATTGCAGGTAATACCGTACCTCTCCGACAAAGCCACCCTCAAGGAGCAGCGAGCCTTCTTCTATCAGTCATTTACGACTGGGGATGCCAGTCAGCTGATCTCGAGAGACCAAGATCGATGGATTTTCAGGGCTTTCGAATGCATCAAATCCGCTGGAGAGACGTCTTATTCGGCTTCGGAGTACCCGATGCACTACTGCTACGGCATGAATGAAGAAAACGAAGGCACGGTTTACGGTGTCTGTTTCCCGTCGACCTGTGCTGATAATAAGCAAGAGTTGTTGGAACACTGGCAGAATGTTACTGCCACTGGGAATGAAACCCTAACTTATGAAGGATGTGTCCGATCTAGGCATGTTAGCCAGTGGTACGAGCAATTTGTGCCCATGCTGGACTTTGGTTTTGACATGTTTTTGTTCCTGTTGATCGGATTGGCGACAGTTCTCCACTTCAAGCGTGGTGACAAGACGAAGCACAAGCCAACGCAGATTTTGCTGGCCTTCAGTTTGAAGAAAAATCTTGCCAAGCTGACTCAGATGCCGAAAGACCCTCAATCAACGATTACCTGCATGTTTGGTCTGAGATTCATGTCGCTGGTTTGGACTTTGTTGGGCCACAGCTTCATCTTTGTCCAGGCTTACCTCAAAAACGTCAATGACTACAAGGACGACTTGGTGGACAACTTCTGGAATCAGTGGATCACCAACTTCACCCTCTCTGTCGATGTTTTCCTGACGCTATCCGGCTGTCTAACGGCTTTCTCCTGGTTCAAGAAATGGCAGAAAAACACCACCGAAGAAGAACCGTCCTGGAACAGCTGGGGCTACTGGCTCCGATTCTACCGTCATCGACTTGTCCGATTATGGCCGGCCTATATTTACACCATCGTGACCCTAACAACCCGGATTAGCGTAACCCATTTCCATCCCATGTGGCCGCCAACGGACCCGGCCGTGCAATGCCCGAAGCACTGGTGGAAGAACATCCTTTTCATCAACTCCCTTGGCGAGAATCGCTGTATGCCGTGGACGTGGTACATCGGAACTGAATTCATCTTTTACGTTGTGTCGCCCATCTTCTTGCTGACCCTCCGACGGAACCCGACAGTCGGCCTGCTTATCTCTGTTATCACAATCCTGGCTTCTGGCTTCGCTAATGTCGTCGGCATGTGGTGGTACAACTTCCCACCCACGCAATTCCTGTGGAAACAGCCAGAGATGTTCAATCCTGACTACATCAAGCACCATTTGTTGATCTACATTAAGCCACAATACAGGATTGGGCCTTACATTGTTGGTCTATTGTTGGGATACTATCTCGCTGGCTATCAGGCGCAAACACAAAAGAAGGCCAGGTCGAAGCGGTTTGTCATTGTCGGATGGACTGTGGCGACGATAGCCGGTTTCTGGAGCTTGTATGGTCTTTATCCGTCGTTGATGGCTTGGGACTGCCCGATTTATCATTACTTCTATGGCGGCGCTCATCGTACTGTGTTTTCATTGGCACTTTGCTGGCTGATCTATGCATGCCATACTGGAATTGGCGGTTTCATCAACACAGTTTTGTCTCACAGATTCTTGTTGCCACTGAGCACATTGTCCTACAGTTGCTACCTATTCCACATGATCCCGGTGGTCTTCACTTACCTTCTGGCACCTTTCCCGATGGTCTTCTCGACCAAGGCCGTCATGTTCATCCATTGTGTCATCCAACTCGCTTTGAGCTACTTTTTCGGCTTCATCACTACCATGGTGGCCGAATTACCAGCCCTGAACATTGAACGCATCCTCTTAACATCATCCCCACCCAAAAAGCCAGCTCAAAGCAAAGCCGATGTCGAAGTCCAGGTCCAACTGAAGGCTGCTGAAGACGCTTCCTCCGTGCCGGTATCACCCATCCCGCGCAGCTAACTATCTCCGTATTTTCACCCCCTTTTCGGCTGATCTCCTCAACGCTTGACGGCATTAGCAGCCTTATGAATACATGATAGGGACACCCTTTTCTAACATCACTGATAAGACAAACCACGCCCCCTCCTTTTTTGACACCTCTATTTAATGGCTGCCAATTTCAATTGATTTGGGTTTCTTTAAAGTTTGTATAAGTTCCCAGCGGGCATATCTTTCAAATCTAAAGCTCGAAAAGAATCCTCGAGTTTGTACAAATTGCGTTTTTGTTGAGTCACTTGTTTTTATTGTTAAAATTGTGTCAAAACTTGCCGTCGACGAAAATTGATATTAATTGTATTAAGTTTGCATGAAATAAATATATGAAAATTTAACCGACTTTTCATTGATTTTGATTTGAAAAAAAAAACTCGCTTCAAAAATCGTCATAATTAAATTACACAAGTTCGCGCATGGACGCACAAACCGACCAACTCCAACTGATTCAATTTAAACTGAAACTCCCAAAACTTCATTACTCCGTCGTCGATAATGACCATTCGAGATTGCGCATGCATTTCTTTCCAATCAGTCGGTTGTGGTAGTACCAATTAGACAGCAAAGTCATGAAATTGCAGTTTCATTGATTCCGTTGAATCGGAAAAAAACAAAACCGTTGTTAGTATACATCGATCAGGACTGTTGTGAATGATTGGATTTAGCCATTATGCGGATATTTTTGCTACTTTTGTTGGTAGTGTTGTTGCAATGTGTGAATGGTCGTCGGAAGTCGAATCGTGGCAACTTTGATCGCCGCCCTGGCATGGGCGACGCTAGGCTGACCGGAAATGATCTTATTTTCGAGGACGATATGCCTGAGGCGACTACAATAGCAGAAGAGGTAGGCCAGAGTAAGCCTACGGAAGTGGAAACGAATGATGTTACTGACGATAGTGACGAGAAGGAAGATGAAAAAGACGTTGGGACGGCTAAAGGTTTGAATTGACGCTTTTGACTTGTATAAGGTTACCTTTTCAGAAGCCGTCGAAGCATTGTTTAACTTTTTCACGTCAAACACGACGGAGAATGACGTCAACATTACGGAAATTATCTCCGGAAAGGATGAATTTGCGAAAGTTCCAAGTAAGCCATGTTTTGACCATCATATCTAAAAACACGCTTCCAGCTGACATTGGCATCGAACGAAAACAAGTCTTCTGGATCGACGCAAGCTACAAAGCCACCGACAACGGCATAAACATTACAACACTACCAGAATGCATCGCTTGGCAAAACTTCTGGCTGAATAATGATACCATTATCGATCCGAAGTTAACCAATGACACAAACAGCAGTAACAGTGACGAGTTGAATCTCGATCTTGTCGAATATGAGCTCATCGAAACTAAAAAACGAGCAAAAGCTTTAAACTTGTCAACAGACCTCTTCGATGAATACAAAGCCATTGGAATTCTGTTCAAAGAAGTTTGCGGCGATCATGAGCGAGAATTTTGGTACACTTCAACGGAAGATGCACGAAACCTTGGCATTGATGAGTATTCACCAATTTGTGACCCGTTTAAAGAAGAGTTGAATCCAAATGCTAAGAAACTGGCAGCCTTGGCGGCTTTGCTGAATGAGATCATTCATAATAGGACCCAAGAAGCTGAAATCGATTTGGCGTATAATGCTACGGATACGTTGTTGAGTGCCGTGGGGAATGGTAGTTTTACAGAGGAAGAGTTGGAGATTGTTGATGGGCAGAATTCGACCGAGTAAGTTTAGCTAATAGTGCTTAAAAAGACAGTTATAAAAGTTTCAGAATCCCCCACGGTGTCATCCTCCGCCTGAAACGCAAAGCCCACGAAGAAAGCACTGAAGACGACAAGAAAGAAGACCGCGAAGGCGACGATGAAGACTGGCTGGAGGATATAAAATACGAATCCAAAGAAATTCTGTCTGTCGATAAGCATTTGCTAGACAAGCTTGACAGTGATAACGCATCAGCCATTCCCATGGAAAAAGTGTGGATCCAAATCGACGCCACTGACGAAGCCGCCCCGAAAATGTATCTACTATCCGCGCAAGCAGCTGAGATGCTGCAATTGCCAATTCCGGAGCATCATTTTCAACGATTCGAAAAAGTTGTTTTGTTTTTGCCAGGAATCTGCAGCGATTATGTCCCCACCGCAATCGACGCATTCAATGCTAGCGACTTTGAAGGAATCACAATCGATGGCCCGATTGGGGTCAACATTACGGCACTGGAAGTTGCTGGGGTCAATTTGACCGAATTGGCAGAAAAATTGAGGAATGACACAGAAGTTGATGAGATTTTGCTAAGGACTAATGGGTCTACACGGTGAGAAGCGTAAAACGTCGACTAAGCATACCAAAAGTGACCATTTTACAGCACCCTAGGAGGATCCTATATCTTACCAGTCCTCCAGAAAAACCAATACGACCCATTTTCGGCACCGATCGTCTTCCAAGGCAGCGCTGTCGCAGTTCGATTTGGAATTTATATCGAATCCATGTCAAACTTCCAGACATCTACAATGGATTACGACATGGATATCAGCTTACTCATGGCTTGGAGGGATGCTAGGCTCGTAAACCCCTACGATAAGCCGATTCTCGTCAAAGAGGAAGAAATTCTTGAAAAAATATGGCGTCCAGATCCGTTCTTCGCTAACGCCAAGGAAGCTGAATTCCATGAAGTTACCTTTTTGAACTTTTTGATGAGAATTTTTAATGATGGCCTAGTCTTGTATGAGACCAGGGTCAAGTTAAAGCCGGCTTGCAATCTGATTTTGTGCAAATATCCGCATGACAAGCAGACTTGTGAGCTGTTAATCAAGTCTTGTAAGTTTGAGTTTTTGAAAAACAGAATCAAGTTTGATGGGTTTTAGTCGCCTATCCGGTGGAAACTGTCCGATTTGAATGGTTTACCAGAAAATACGACGCAATCGATAAAAACCCCGAAGTCAAACTGCCAGAACTCTACATCGATCGATACGAACCGACTTTATGCAACAAAACACGAAAATCTGGCGAGTTCTCATGCATTAGAGCTGTCTTCAGACTGAAGCGCGATGTCGGATTCCACATTGCTCAAACCTACATCCCAACATCCTTGGCACTTATGTTCAGTTGGGTCGGTGTCTGGTTACCGAAGGAGTTCATGGAAGGCCGAATTGGCGTCGCTATCACTGTTTTATTGACGCTATCGACGGAATCTGCGGGTGCGAGGGAGCATTTGCCTTCTGTTTCTTACCTTAAGGCAAGTTTTTAACTTTAAAATTTTAAAAACAAACCGAATTCCTTCAGGCAATCGACCTCTGGTTCGGCTACGTGACCGGATTCGTGTTCTTCACCCTCCTTCAAACCCTTTTCGTCATCGGTTTCGACAAACGAGCCAATCAACTCCGGAAATGGGCCACCAAAAAGCGACTCGACGTCACCCAAGAAGCCAGAGATACAATGCTTAACAAAGCCAATCGGTATCACAAAACAGGGCGTTATCTTGACAACTTTTGCAGAGTTTTCTATCCATTTAGTTTTGTACTCTTTTTGATCATGTACTATTTCGTGTTTACAGAAGGTCGACAGGATGATTGCATCGCGACGAGATAATAGATTGAATTTTTGACCGAATAAACTTTGAATGGGGTTTTTGAATGACCACATTTTTGCAGTAAACATGAAGAATTACGAGTTTTGAAATTACCATAGGCATCATAGTTCAATTTGGAAGGGTTGGAGTTGTTTTTATACGGGTCCAATGCCCTGGGATTGAATGTGTTGTTGCTGTTGGTGAGTGTTTTATGCCGTTTTTTTAGAATTTGACGCGCGGAATTTTTGATTAGCATTTAGCGTCAGCGATTTAATCATTTTTTGGAACATTTTTGGCCATTTTATGCGTTCCACTTGCTATTCCGAGGTACCTAGGCAACAATAAAACGTAAAACGTCGTAACATGTTTTCTACTTTCACTCAAGGTTGAAAAAGTTTGTCGATTCCAAAAAATCAAGGACCCTGACAACTCAACCAAAACACATTATTGCGTCAGGGGGTCTCGATAAGCTTGTGACTTTCCTCAATGCTCTCTATCTGGCATATTTTAACCAAAAATCAGTTTAAAGTATAATTTTAGAAGTTCATAAGCCTTCAAATGTCATTCAATGACCATGTTGTTTGTTTTCGGCCATGAGTAGTTTTAAAAAAAACGCAAAACATTCAATGTTCCATGCACTCTGGCCAACAACCAACTAACCGAGAAGCATTTCATTCCTTCCTGCTCACTTGCTGCCAGCCGCGTCGTAGCTGAACAAAAAACACAAAAACAACATGAGTTAGAGGATCTGTTTTTCACATGCATCTTTTCTCTTGTCTACTCTAGGTAGTCGGTACAACGGGTCTATTTGAAACGCGCGTGATCGAATCCAATTCCAACTTTATAACCGTGTTTCTACGTTTTATTTACTCTTTTACGGTCCCAATTACGCGGTTTGACCCCTGCAATTTGGGTTTATCCATCACTAAAGCCCTCAAGCTGTCACCAATTCCTTACTTTTTACTCGTGATCTTAAACATATGGCCTGACACAGCTGGTTCGATCGTTGTTTGCAAATCCAGGGAAGCCTGCGACTCGGCAAACTTTGTTTTCGAGCTGTTTTCCACCGATCCGTTGTGCCTGAGGGCCGTTAGATAGACCTATCTTTATTTTTAACGACAAAAGTCCTCCTCCTTTTTTTTTTGTTTTTGACTCGTTAGAGTTAGACTAAACGCCTCTCTATCAAGTGTTCAGTTAGTCAAGCAATGTTTATGCGTCTGCCGTGGTGGTTTGCACCTTTAACTTAGTTTTTTTCAGAAGCTAACTGATTACCAACCCTTTTTGTATAAAACAATTCAACTTTTTCCTTAAATTCAACCATGTCGAGTCCCTTCCGAAACTTTTTGAACAACGTGGCTGATGTTGTCGAAAGCGCTGGTATGTTTGTTTACTTCGAACTCTGTTTTCGAAATAATGTTCTTTAAACTTAAAAATTAAGGCGACGATATCAAAGAAGGCGCAGATGCCGCCGCCGTCAAGGCAAATGAAGCCGCTGCCAAGGCAGGCGAGGTAGCTGGTGCCGCGAAAATCAAAGCCGGAGAAGTCGGTAAGTGTGTTTTTGATTGTTTCTGTAAACCAGAAACAGCTTCCGAAGGCCCCTCTCTGCCCCGCATTGTTGCCTATGATGTTTGTGAATGCGTTTCCACCGCGGGGGAAGCCATAGACGACGCGGCGGATGATTTTGTAGATGGGGCGAGCAAAGTGACATCTCATGGTGGTACTTTTTCTATTTTAATGGTGGAAATTTGCTTTTAAATTGGGTTGGCTACCGTTTCCAGCAAAACAAGCGGGATATACGGGGTCAGCCGTGGCACAAACGGCGAATGTTTACATCAAAAAGGCGACCGAAAAGATGACCTGTTTCGAATCTCGACCCGTTATCATTATGCCCGACCTTCCGTCTCCCGCGCCCTCGCCAGTTGTCGCATCTGAATCGGTTTCGTCGGTTTCGAAGAAAGAAGAAGTCAAAGAGGAAACTGCCATCAGCCAAGATGAGCCAGAAGAAGAATACAAACCGGGGGCGCCGCCGATGGGGTCGATTAAACGGGATTCGAAGGAAAGCACTGAAAAGAGCGCAAAGAAGGATTCAGCTGAAACCGCTGAGAAGCCCAGTGAAAAAGAATGCACGAAAGAAACGAGGGAGACCGAAAAGTCGACGAAAACTGCGAGCCCAACCTCGAATCAGAATTCCGTTACCGGATCTGCTGATGAAATTGCTTGATTTTGACTTTACTGATACCCATAAAGCAAACTGAACTTTTATTTCTTTTCTTTGAATTAGAAGACGTTTAATTTTAGCCGAAACTGGCACTGAAAAGACCTCCGATGGCTTCGAGGCCATCAAGTCTGCCATCAGCAGAGTCGGTGAAGCCATCACTGGCGTGGCGGACCAGGTCGAATCGGCGCCGGGTTTGTTACCAATTTTGTTGCGTTTATCAATGAGAAATTTTCAGAAACTACCGTCACCGAGGAAACCACCACCGTCATCCGTACCCACCCATTGACCGATGACCCAACCATCCCTGATACTGTCGTCTTTGACACTGTCAAGGAAAAGGTCGAAGACCCCATCATTTACCCTGAGGGTTACGTCCGCTCAGAAGAAGAAGGCGCTCAATCTGTCGGTATTGGTGGCGCTATTCGCAACTCAGCCAGTGATCTTGGTAGGTTTTGGCTCCACGTTCAATGGTAACAAGCCTATTTCTAGCCTCAAAAGCCGGCGATGGCGTCAACACAGCCGGTGAAACCATTCGCTCTGGCGCAGATGCTGCCGCTGATGCCGTATCTTCCGTCGCTACAAGCATTGGCGGCTTCTTCTCAAAGGGCATTGACACCCTTTCCGGAGCTGCCTCTTCCGTCGCTGATACAACCCGCAGTGGTGCCGGAACTGTCGGTGATGGGCTGAAATCTGGAGCCAACACTGTGACCGACACCGCTTCCAAGTTCGGTGAAGCCACAAAGGATGCCGCTGGCGATGTCACTAGCGGCGTGAAGAGCGGAGTCAACGCTACCGGCGAGGCCGTTTCAAACACGTGGGGTGCCACCAAGCAAACTGGTGCGAATGCCGCTGATACCGTCAAATCCGGCTATGATGCCACTGGCAACAAACTTTCCGAGGCCGCTGAAGCCACGAAAGACACAACCGCCAGTGCATGGGATTCCACCAAACAGACCGCCGACAGTATCGCAGAATCGGCACGTAGCGGTCTCGATGCCGCTGGCAACAAAATCTCCGAATTCTGGGGTGCCACGAAACAGACCGCTGATAACATTGCCACCGGTGCACGTGAAAATGTCGATGCCGCTGGTAATAAGATTGCCGGAGCCTGGGAAGGCACGAAGGAAACGGCTGCCGACGCAACAGAAGCCACCAAAGAAAAGGCTGGCAATGTCGCCGATTCTGTGAAATCTGGCTATGATGCCGCTGGAAACAAGCTTTCTGAAGCCGCCCAGGCCGCGAAAGAAACCACTGGAAATGCGTTGGAATCCACTAAAGATGCCGCTGGCAATGTTGCGGATTCGACCAAAAGCGGCCTTGATGCCGCTGGTAACAAGATTTCTGGAGTCTGGGACGCCGCGAAACAAACTGCTGATGACATCGCTGCTCG
Source organism: Panagrellus redivivus (assembly GCA_000341325.1). Classification (NCBI taxonomy): domain Eukaryota; kingdom Metazoa; phylum Nematoda; class Chromadorea; order Rhabditida; family Panagrolaimidae; genus Panagrellus; species Panagrellus redivivus. Next base: position 253,419 of record KB455423.1, on the reverse strand, counting down.
GGCCCGTTCTGGAATCGACGCTGCAGGTAATACCATTGCCGGTGCCTGGGAGGGCACGAAAGAAACTGCCGGTGACGCTACAGAAGCCACTAAAGAAAAGGCTGGTAATGTCGCTGATTCAGCGAAGAGCGGCCTCGATGCCGCTGGAAACAAGATCGCTGGGGCCTGGGATGCCACCAAAGAAACCGCCGATGACGTGGCCGCTCGTGCTCGTGCCAATGTCGATGCCGCTGGTGAGAAGCTTTCTGATGTCGCGGCTGCTACGACAGAAACTGCTGGCAATGCTTGGGAATCCACCAAGGATGCCGCCAGCAACGCAGCTGATACTGTGAAGTCGGGCTACGACGCCGCTGGTAATAAGCTTTCCGAAGCCGCTAGTGCGACGAAGGATACAGCTGGCAGCGCTTGGGATTCCACCAAGCAGACTGCTGATAACGTCGCCGATTCTGCAAAGTCTGGTCTCGATGCCGCTGGCAATAAGCTCACCGGAGCCGCCGAATCAACCAAAGAAACGGCCACCAGCGCTTGGGACACCACGAAAGAAACCGCCGATGCCGCCGCTGCTCGTGCTCAATCTGGACTTGATGCCGCTGGCAATAAGCTCACCGGTGCCGCCGAAACCACGAAAGAAACCGCCGGTAATGCCTGGGATGCCATCAAAGACACCACTTACCAAGCCGCTGAAGGCACTCGCGACAACCTCGAAACGGCTGTCAACAAGATTGCCGGTGTTTTGGGGGCCGCGAAGGAAACTGCCGATGATACCGCTGCCAGTGCCCGTGCCAACCTTGAAGGCGCCGGAAACACTATTGCCGAGAAGTCCGCCTCAGCCTGGGATTCGACGAAGGATACTACCGCCAGCTTCGCAGATGCCGTAAAAGATGCCACGAACACAGCTAGTGACACTATTGGCGATGGTGCCAACAAGGCCGCTGAAACCACTGGCACTGTCTGGGATGCCACGAAGGAAAAGGCCGGTAACTTCGCTGAAGCTTTGAAATCTGGCACGGATCAGGCCGCCGATTCGACCAAATCTGCCGTCTATACCGGCAGTAATGCCGTGTATGGTGCCTATGGCACAGTCTGGGATTCTACTAAAGAAAAGGCAGGCAACTTTGCTGAAGCCCTGAAATCTGGCACGGATCAAGCCGCTGATTCTACCAAATCTACCGCCGACAGTGCCAGCGATGTTGTTCGTGGAGCCTATGATGAAACAAAGATCATTGCCGATGAGCTGTCCGGCAAAACAGCTGAAACCACTGGTACTGTCTGGGATTCTACGAAAGAAAAGGCTGGCAATTTTGCCGAAGCCCTGAAATCTGGCACTAATGACGCCGCCGATTCAGCCAAATCCGCCGTCTACAGCGGAAGCAATACCGTTTATGGTGCCTATGGCACCGTCTGGGATTCGACCAAAGAAAAGGCCGGCAACTTTGCCGAAGCCTTGAAGTCCGGCGCTGGTGATGCCCAAAACCAAGCCATCAAAGTTGGCGAAAGTGCTAGCAACACCGCTGAAAACCTTAAATCCGATGCCGAAGGATTCTGGGATTCATCGAAAGAAGAGGCTAACTACTTTGTTGGAGCCGCGCAAACTGGCGCTGCTGATGCCGTCGATGCTACTGGTGACAAGCTCACTGACACCTGGGATTCGACGAAAAGCCTTGCTGGAAGTGTTGCGGATTCGGCGAAGACAACTGCCGCCGAGGGTGCCGATTCCGTGAAATCCGGCTACGACGCCGCTGGTAATAAGCTTGCTTCTGCTTGGGATGCCACCAAAGAAACCGCTGGCAATGTCGCTGATTCCGTCAAATCTGGAACGAATTCCGCCGTCCACACTACCCAAAACTACGTCGATGACGCTACTGGCACCGTTAGCGGAAGTGTTGATGCCGCTGGCAACAAGGTCGGAAGTGTCTGGGAATCCACGAAGGACGCCGCCGCTAATGCTGCCGATTCCGTGAAATCTGGCTACGATGCCGCTGGCAACAAGCTCGCTTCCGCTTGGGATGCCACCAAAGAAACCGCTGGCAACGTCGCCGATTCCGTCAAATCCGGCATCAACACAACGACCCACACTATCACTGACACTACCTCGACCTTCACTGATGCCACAAAAGGCGCCGCCAATGACACGACATCATTCATCTCTTCCAGCACCCACACAGTCTACGATGCCGCTGGCAATGTTATCACGAGCACGAAGGATGTTATCACCTCTGGCGCTCACACTGTCTCAGAAGGAATCAGCTCCGGCGCTAATACCATCTACACTTCATCGGCCAATGCTGCTAACACCATCGTTGACGCCGCGGGCAATGCCATTACCGGCACGAAAGACCTGATTGCCAGCGGCGCGACGGCTGTCGTCGACGGCACAAAATCCGGCGCACAGTTCGTCGGCGAAACGACCTCGAATGCCGCTGGAAGCGCTGTTGATGCCACCAAATCGACGGCTGATGCTGGTGTTCGTACTGTTTCGACCATTGGAGCCGGATGTGCTGATTTCGTCAAATCCCTCTTTGGCGCCGGCGGCAAGTAAACCTTATCTTTCGAACAAACAACCTGTAAATAAGTACTTTCATGTATGCATTATGTAGCCGATTTAGATATTTGTGAATTTGAAACGTATTAGATGAATTTTATCACATATGAAATCGATTGACGGAAATAAAACTGATAAGGTTATCTTCGGTGATAAAGTATCAATATTTTCTTCAATACAACATGGAAGAGTTGCTAAAACATTCTAGGGGCATTGCCTGACGATCCCAATAGACAAGACCGTGAATGTTCAACTAACCATCACAGCATACACTTCGAATTTCCACGCCATCCCCCTCTTGATAGATCGGATAAACCAAAACCAAGGATGACCCTTTTGTGTATCAAAGCTTTTGAGCAACATTCCTGTAACGCTTGTCAACGTTGTCGGAAGCATAAGAATGGTAATTATGAGCTCACAATAAGCCTGCTCGAAGCAACAACCGAAAAATATATATAAACTGATGACCTTTCATTGACGGTCGGCACTCTTCATTATGCCGATCAGATGGTGATAAAATTGTAAAGAAAACGTTCCTGTAGGTTCGGCAATGCATTGTAAGGTAATTTAAGACTATAAAACTGATAAGTGGTGTGATAAGATATATAAACTGATTACGATGCGATCGAGTCGATCGAACAATCGCGATCGGGAACGCGAAGAAATCGCTTTCGATGTTGCTGAGTTTGAGCGCACTTTGCCAACAGTCTCGATCGAGTTGAAAATGAGCGGCGAGAGAGGCTCGATATCAACTGCAGTCCATGGCGCGCCGGTTCACGTCTCTACGTGTATGTCGTCTACTGCAAAGTTCGATCCAAAAGTGTCAGATTGAGTACCAGTCTCGCGGGATGTCTCGCATGCCTTTCACCCAGGATATATAAGCGACGATCAAACTGTGCTCTTCGTTGCTTTCTTCGACCATCAGTCAGGCCTGCCTTTTTGCACTGCTTTTTTGGAATTAAAAACTTGATTTAATGCCAGATTATTATTGTGGCGGTAAACGGTATTTACTTAAAACCCTTTTTACATCTTGACGCTTCATCATAGCTTATTACTGTGTGCACCGGCTTCCCTTTGTGATTTATCCGCGCGGCACATCATCAAAAGATGGCCGCATTCCCCGAGAGAAAGCGCATCTGCTTTTGAAGGTGCCATCACATAATACTGTCACAAATCAACCAAATTCAATTATTTTCACAAGATAAACTTTATGTTCGACTATAACTACGAGTAAATATGATATGGAGCAATGGGGTTAAATACAAATGGACCGGAATGATAAAAGTGGTAAATACAAACAAATGTGAGATTAACAACACCTTATAAGGGTAGAAACCTATCCATGGTTACGTGGGGCAATGCTTTGCGCCGAAAACTCGGATTCAGGTTCGATTTTTTGACGCTTGGCCGATGGCTGTCCCTTTTGATTGGCTTTGTTGGGGTTACATTTTGGGCGATATTGGTATGGTTTGTTAGCTCTGAAAAGTGAAACACGTTAATGGGGTTCAAATAATGTGAATTGAAAAACATACCTTGGTCTTGGCTTCACAAGTGGCTTGACATCTTGGGTTAGTTCGGTGTATTGGCCTTGCTGGGCAACTTGAGCTTGTTCGAATTGAGCCTGTCTGGCCAGATGCTCGCGCCACCAAATACAGCCCCGTTCAATGTCTCGAATTTCTTCAACGATCTCGGCAATCCTCCGCTTCTTGATGGCTTCCTCATCGGCGAGGCTGGTTAGGTAGTCGGTGGCTTCAACTTTGGGAAGTTGCTCTGTCTTGGCAACAAAATGGTGGACAGTGCGCTCTTCGAGGAATTTGGAATCGACGACATCATCATCAGGGATTTCGGCTGGCATGAGTCGTTCGAGGATCGATCTTTCTTTGGGGGAGAGATGGTCCAGCTTCAGGCTCGGAGTCTTCTTGCGTGGATTCGGCACGGCTGTGACCCGCTTAGAAGACGGCTTCTGAACCTTTGGCTGTGTCGGGATCGTGACGGGTTTCGGTGGCAGCATGACGGGAGCGGGTGACAGCTTGGTGGCTAACGGAGGCGATTGATACTGGTAGCCATCTGGGTATTCAGATTTCGGCTGAACCATCTGCGGGCTGACCATGGGAACGGAGGCGGGTGGCAACATTGCCGGTGCCGGTGACGTTTGATACTGGTAGCCTTCCGGTGATTCTGATGGCGATTGGATCACTTGCGCCGTGTCCCATGGCACTGGCGATATGACTTGGATAGGAGGGCTCGGGATGAAGTTGAAGTTTTCATCGAGACAGATGATCCTGAAAAACCGTTTCATTAAAAAAAGTCAAACAAAAAAGACCTCAAACTCACTTTACATTCTTCTCGGCATTTTCCGAAAGTTTAATCCAATCAAAAATAAGAATCTCCACCCCGGGTTTGTAGAATCCATACGCAATCTGGTAATAGCCCGGAGCGGACGTCCGAGCCAGAAGCAGTTGAGGACGATGACCGTCGGCATAGTTGGGACCGCCTGGGGCCACCCCAGAAATGATATTTCCACGATACTCGATTGGTTGCATGATTCCACTGGCAATAAACGGAAATCAAACAGCACAACGAAATCCAGCGATGGCAATAAATGACACAATGCCCGAAAGAAGTAATTTTTACGTGAGCTCTGGAAAGACAGCAAGTGGGCCGGCCGACAGGAAGGAAGGAATGCAAGTGCCGTGCGTGAGGATGGGAAAGCCCGCACTGACTGAAGTGACTGACTGCGCGGCGCAAACTGCGGGCCAATTGTCGGAGAGGGGCGCCTGCTCACCAGGCATGGGTCGCTATTCCTTTTACAATTACTTGATCCGACATAATGAGGTGTGAAAACGACTGGAGGGCAGCTTGTTCCGCCAGGGGGGCTAGAGGGCTTCATTATCGAAAAGGTGGGATGGATTTTGGGTTTTTGGCACATAATTGAATAAGGTAATCGTGATGGATTATGGCTTGGGTAAATCCTCGATTTTGGGTAAGTGGGTTTTGCGCCCTGAGAGTGCGAAAAGTACAGTAGCTTTCAAAAAGGAGGGAAAGTTTTCAATTTCAATTGACTTTTAGCGAGTTGACAATTGTGTTCTCAAGGTTTCGATCCCAGGATTATCAACTTTTGTTCGAATAAAACTGAAAACTTTTCAGTTTTACATTTCTGAATTACTGTGTTTATGCCTGTAATAAGGATAAAGTAGGCTTTAAAAGTTTAAACTATGCCTTTTTTGATTGACATATTGTTATCAACTATCAAAAGTTTGTTGCTTTTCGAACTACACGCATACTACACTTTTTGTGTTCCGGATGTAGTAAACCTAAACGTTTTTTGACTACCTTCATAGTATAGTGTTCGTCGAACCCTTGAGCTCAATCATTATTGACACCCTTAATGAACTTCATGCCTTTCCGCATTGACACTTCGAACTCACGCAACTCATAGCTGCGCGCACTCGGCCCTTTTGTTCTTCCCCGTCAAAGCGCCCCGCACATACCCGCAGAGAAAACACAGCCGTTAGCACGTTTCAAGCGCAAGTGATCTCTGTTTTACGACCGACCCCGACCCGACCCCAAGGCTCTCAATGTTTCCGACAACTTTAAAACTATTCTCCGGACTTTTATGTACAATACCCATACCTTTGCATGAGCAAAGTGTCATGTTCAAGCAAAGACTACTTTTTAACAAACAATGTTTAACAAATTAATCTAATTGGTTAGGAGACAGACCGTGCGCAACAATATCCAGATACTGGATGTTCGCAATCCTGGGATTACGATCTACCGAAGATGAAACATACTAATTGACATACAACAATGAAAAGGTATTTACACATATTGGGTTTGAGTGAAAAAAGAGGTTACACTACTTGTGAGTTGGGTTGAGCATTGTGTTAATAGGAAGGTGTGACATCGGGCTTCATACTAGTTGTCCGGCAGGCTTGTGGAACAGCGGGTTCGTGATTGACACCTTGGGAGATGGCGATGGCAACGGCATGGGCTTAATGGGGGTGTGATGTTCGATGGCAGCCCAGTTGCGTGCGCGATCGACAGCCGCTTCCCACTTGGCCATTTCCTCGAGGCGTTGGTCTTCCGGCATTTCGGCGCTGTATCGGATGACTTGGTTGGTGAACTCCGAGAAGGCATCCAGGGAGAGTTGATGGGCTCCGATGCCAGCGGCGACGGCAGCACCCCAGCCGGAGATTTCGGCCATCTTGGAGACGACGATCGGACGACCGAGGGCATCGGCTTGCATCTGGTTGAAGAGCTTGTTGGCGGTCATGCCACCGTCGATCTTGAGGGTGTGGATCTTGCCGACTCCATCGAGATCACGCTGGATGGCTTCGGTCATCTCGGAGGTCTGGAAGGCTACGGCCTTCAAGGCGGCTCGGGCGATATGGGCTTTGGTCGAGCATTGGGTGAGGCCGCAGATGGTGCCACGGGCAGTGCTGTCCCAGTAGGGCGTGTAGAGACCGGCGAAGCAGGGGACGAAGTAGACGTCGGAGGTGTTGGGCACGCTGGAGGCGAGTTCTTCGACTTCGGAGTTGGTCTGAAAATGGCACCATTAACACTGTCCATGCATTGTTAAAGGTTTAACTTACCGAGATGAAGCCCATGTTGTCGCGCAAGAATCGCACTACATTGCCGCCGATGGAGCCAGATCCCTCAAGGGCGTAGCATACTGGCGAGTGCGATCCAAACTGGAAGCCAACAGTGGTCAGAAGGCCAGATTTGCTGTTGATAGCCTTGACGCCAGTGTTGCACAGCATGAACGTGCCAGTGCCGTAGGTGGATTTGGTATCGCCGACCTGGAGGCACCCATGGCCGACCATCGCGGCCTGTTGATCACCGAGGCATCCGCTGATGGGCACATTCTTCAATGGGCCCCAGCTCAAACGGCCGTATACTTCGGCCGATGAGTGGATGGTAGGCAGGATGCTCTGCGGAATCTCAAAGAATTCGCAAAGCTGCGTGCTCCATTTCCTCTTGTGCAAGTCGAGCAACAGTGTGCGCGATGCGTTGGTGACATCGGTGACGTGGTTGCCGGTCAACTTCCAGATGATCCACGAGTCAACTGTGCCGAAGAGCAAGTTTCCGGCGCTGAGGGCTTCCTGGACCTCGGGCACGTTGTCGATGAGCCACTTGAGCTTGAGGGCCGAGAAGTAGGGGTGGATCGGAAGGCCGGTCTTGGCCTTGAAGTAGTCCTTATCTTGGGTGGGGGTACGGTCGATGGAATCCTGGGCGAGTTCAGCCGTGCGGGTGTCAAGCCAGACGATGGCATTGTACAGGGGCTTGCCGGTGGTGCGGTCCCAGACGATGGTCGTTTCGCGTTGGTTGGCGATGCCGATGGACACGATTTCGGAGAGGGAGATGCCCATGTTGCGGAGGTTGTCGCAGACACGGTCCATGCAGGCTTCGATGGTTTCAAGGATTTCACGGGGGTTCATTTCGACCCAACCGGCTTGGGGGAAGATTTGGCGGACTTCGATCTGTAAGGATGATCGATTAAGATTTGTTGTTGTTGAAAGGGGGATACCAACCTGATGGGAAGTCACCAGCTCACCCGAGTCGGAATCATAGATGAGGAAACGGGAAGAGGAAGTGCCCTGGTCGATGGCAGCGAGAAGAACCATGATGATAAGTTGATAGTTTTGGGTTGTTGGTTTGAAGGTTCAACGGATTGTAGACTGCTGGTGGGCAGGAACGGAAGCAAGCAAGCAGTTCGCGAAGGAAGAGCTAAGTGGCGAATGCCACGGAGAGCTTCAAATTGGCTGAAGTACCTGAAAACGAGACCAACTTAGTTTCGGACACAGACAGAAACGAGACCGTCTCATCATCCCCACGATCGCCTAGACTAGCTAATAATGCTCAAACTAGGCACCCATGCATCCCCGTTATATACAAGTCTAAACTGGCGATAGAAGGGAACCCAAAGGACCACGCCTCCATCAGCCCACCCCGGCAACGATGCATGCACGCACCGACCACAAGGTTCTAGAGTGTTGATCGGCTTGGGGCGGCGTGTACGTACGTGATAGCAACAACCACGACAAATGTGTCGGAGCCGAGCCGATGGCAGAGGGGGGAAGCCAGTCAAATGACTTTCGCCCCAACGGTTGAGCACTAGCGTCCTTCCGCGTGTGTCGGAGAGTGGATGCACCGGGTGCATGCGTACTTCGATTACGGTCATGCGGTTCGTCGCGTCGTGGCAAGCCGGTCGGAGCTCGGTCTTCGGTGCTGCCCCCTATCAATCGCCAATACTCTCCCAATACTGACGACCAAGCAAAGTGGTGGAAAAAAGATCATGTGGTTCATTAAAAGTCGTTTTAGTCGTTCATTGAAGGTGCTTCGATGTTGAGAAACCACTGTGTCTGATTGCAAAGTGTGGAAGTATAGGCAATATAGCCGGCTTATCAGTTGTTTTCATCTGACCACCAATCAAAGAGGAAAAGAAAGAAAGTCCAGCTAAACTAAAATCAATCAAACAAAGCGCTATACACCTCCAAGACAGCTAAAAACGCCAAAAATCTTCGAAGAACCTTCCAAAGTTGCTATTATTAACACTCATATTTACCCTCCGACTTCCGCATCAACCCATAATGTTGATCTTAACCCCCAAGACAATCGCCAAAGCACCTGCTTGTTGCCCCGACACGCTAGCAAGTCCCGTCAACACGTGTCATACGTCACTTCCGAAAGAATGCACGTCCATCGGGACCGTTTGACGCGGCTTTGCTTGATTTTTGAGCTTATGTCTTTCAAAAAGTCAAGACAAATGTTAAGTGCAGGTAGTCGTCGTCGTATCTTTCATTAACTCTGATTTTTTTGATTTTCGAAAGCGAAAAAACTCCAAAAAACAAATACCCCATTAATTTCCTTGATCTTTAAAAGTCGTAGTCGTCATCAGAAAATAAAAACAACTGTTGACGACGTCCAAACTGAGATAAATGGTCTGTCTGGTCGCGATAAACTTTGACTTTGGGATGGGAACTTTGTACCGCATGTGAAAAAGTAAGATGAATAGAATTGCCGAAAAAATATCTTTTCAATGGTTGTTGTCAGTGATTAAAAATCAGAATCCGCGCAGAAAGACGACAAAGACGCCTTGGAGTTGGGTTTTGACAGGAAGAGAAAAAATCAGAGTGATTAATTAATGAACGTAGAGATGTAGACAACGGTTATCGTTGCCGACGTCAGAAGGCTTGTGATGGAAACTACCGAAATGCGCAGCGACACTATCACGACTATTGGAGCAAGTTGGGGTCGTCGTTGAAAAGACGTTTGTTTTTTTATTCGAGAAGATTCAATGAAAAGTGGAAAGAAAATAAAGCGCTTTGATTGACAGTAATTTACGTTTTTGGTGACAGTCCTGGGAGTCTTTGTTAATAAAGTACATTGTGGGTACGAGAAATATTGCGATTTTGTTGACTTAAACCAATAATATTATTGGTATTGACATGATCGTCTTTATTACAGATCGGTTTCGCGCAATTTTTTGGGTGCATCTCCGATGCTTATCTCGCGAACGCACGCAAACCACAGACTTTGCGGTCTTCCAAACGCTTTACGACGATGCCGAGGAGCACCGGCGCGAAGGACACTAGCCCTCTGCATGATGTGTGCGATCCGACAAAGATACGATGCTTTGCACCCGAATAAGGCAAGCGATAAGATCTGCGATTGGAGAAAGAAACGAACGGAATATGAACGATTAGGATGACGAAAGAAACTAATCCATATCGTCTGACTAATTCCAAACATAAGGAAAACTCAAACCCAAAAGTGCAACTTACTTGGTATACTGTAGCTTTCTGGTGTCGACAAAGTTTGAAAGTGGACAAATTCAACTTTAAAGTGATGGCAATCAACTAAAATCACCCTCTTTTATAGTGATGCCCTTCAAAGTATCTATTTTTAAAAGTTATCTGTTGACTGCTCAATGTTTCACTAAATACCGGAAAAACACGCTTTCACCATGCCTATTTTGTGCAAGACTACATTTCGCAAGTGAGTTTTCATCGTCTTTTTGCTCGCCGAATCAGAAGTTTCCAAATTTGCTACCGAAAAACAGTAAAAAATCACGCGATTCATACGTTCATTGTGTTATATTAACGTCGTTTTTGTCAATGTGTCACTGTCTTTTTGTGTTGTTCCCTACAAAAACAAGTTTCCATTGCGTTATCTATCTTTCTTTGTTGTTTCAATTTTTGATAGTTGATAGTGTCTTGAAAAATTGACGCGATGGAAGTGCTGCCTTTAACTTTTCAAAGCAATCGAGAGAAGTTAGAAATTGACCTTTTTGATTTCTGATTGTCAACGTGTTTATCACTCCTTTTTTGCATTCCATTGCAGCGGCCACGATGCTCTTCACATTACACTGCACCTACGCTGAAGCACGCAAAAGTGGAAGTCCATTTAATCGGCGTCTTTAAAAGGTGTGTAAAAATAAGACGTGTGCATTCTTGAAGTTGAAGTCTTTGAAATTGATCATAAGGAACCAAACATTCTTCTTTTGACTTTTCTGCTTGGTGTCTTTCGATGGTACCTAGATAAACTTTTAAAAGCAAGGCGACGACAACCCCCACCCCAAATCAACCCAACGAGATGCTTAGGAGGTTTTTGAAGGGACCTGCCGGCCGCCGACGTCCGATCGCAGCACAACCACCATCGGATTGTTCCTGCCGACCAAAAACTATGGGGCTATCGGGCTGTGATGTGGTATAACATAACCCAGAGCCAGTGGATACCTTTTAAAGTATGAAAGAAACAGACGCATCCATCCAGGGGACTTGCTGAATCTGATTCATGCATTGCACTTTACAGCTGCGGCATACAAAGTGTCGAAACATTCCAGCTGCGCGTGATGACGACGATTATACTTTTTGATAACGACCGATGGACACTCCAACCGCAAATATTGGTGATGACAATGACAGGGAAAGATCAAGATATCAAACGCCAGAGTCTGGGGCTGATAGACGGGTAACTTTTAAAGAGCAGTTCTACGCGTTACACCTAAACGTGACTTGCAAAAGTCGAAGATCATTCAGACCAATGAAGGTTGGGGTTTTTGAAAAAATGAAGTTGATGTTGAAAAACATACCTTTGAGAGTAATGAAGTTAGAAGTAGCGCAGGGAAATCAGTGTATCAGTCAGTCAATCAGTTTTGGTGTCAGTTGGGAGTTGGGATTCATTGAAGAAGTTGGTGAGGGGCCATTCAATCAAAGCTGTTAAAGGACGGAAATTTGCATATATGTACAGCATTGGCAGTGAGAACTTCGCCAGAGGGCATATTGTATTTCAATTTTGGATTTTGCAGATTTTGATGTTTGAAGTCTTTTCAAAGTTGAAAACAAAATTCTTGTTTTTTGTCCTTCAAGCTTCCAGAATCTTCCAAACCCTTCCAAACACCTCAAAACATTCACATGCATTCATCATCATCGACCCGTAAATGACCCCATAGAAGGTTCACTCAAAGTCGCCAACTGTGTAGTCGGCATTGGCGGAACTGACCAAACAACAAGTCCCGTGCCCCGTGCACCCAATGCAAAGGTAAAAGATAAACATGCGATCAAAAACATTTGTCTATTTATCTTTAAAGATGGTGGTTCTCTGATCACAGCCGGCATTACGTTATACAATCTGCGATTGGAAAAAAAACATGAACTTCCTAGACGTCGATTGATAAGTCTGAACGAAAATAGCTGCAAATAATGAGGACTATACAGAAATAGGTAGTTTGCAGCTGGGGACTGTGGTCGTAAAAAACAATAGTTCAGATTTACAACCAAGTTTTGAGTTAAAAAAACAATTTTTACAACATACCCCACCATCAAAAAACAACTTACTATATTTAGTATTTTCTTCCAATTTTGATACTGTTGTTTATTTTTATGATTATTTAAAAACTCGCTTCACCACTTTAAACTTGTCTCGTAAACAATGCCAAAAGCCATTTCAACCATCAAATTTATCCCCAAAACAGCTCATCGTAATTATCCACCACAAAAAACTCGCTGTCGACAAACAATCATCCAGCTCGTAGCTTTTTAGCATTTCCCAATTTGGAAGTGTCACTTTTTCTATTCAAGTGAATTCAGTCAACCGAGAACGCTGACAACATTCGGCTTTTGATATGTGAAGACAAATGCCGAGTTTAAAAGGACAAAAAACGACTTTCTTTGGACTTTTGATCATGTGCCAAGCTACAAAGGACTTCAAGTTCCTTGTTGTTAGTACTTTTAGTGGATATGTCTGCATCATGATTGTTAGTGACATCACGAAGAAAGAAAGAAATGAATAAATAAAATAAAACAATTTTTCGTTGCGTTTGTCTTTGCATTGCCCAATTTACAGTGGTGTCGACAAAAAAACGTTCGTGAATTCATTTAATTCGTGTTTTTTGACTGGTTTGGAGTCGACTTTGACCCATCCGGCAAGCAATGAGACCAGCTTTCGTCATTATGCTGCTGTGCCTGAGGAAATAATGATGTCATTGGTCGGAGATAAGCATGGCAAGGACGAGGGTTCTGTTTTTTGAGGATGTTCGTTTCAGTTTTTTTTGGAAAGGGGCGTGTTTCGGGTTTCTTGGGAATTAATTTTTTAGGGGAATTTCGTCAAAAAATTAGATAAAAATAGAGTACATTGTTACGAGATGTGGTTGTTATGCCAGCTAAGGAGTTTTTTCAGTGAAAAGATGCATGTATCCTCCCACGCATCCGTCCCCAAAGGATGCCATTGGACTGAAGGAGGCCTTTTTTGCGGTTCCATCCAAAAGTGAAGCACATTTTGCATCTTGTTTCCCCGCTACCGAATGTGGGGCTCTTGATGGAGCCGGGGAGGAGGAGGGCATGTATGCGTCTCTGCGGGCACTGCGCAGAGCTTTCCTCCTCCGTTGCTGCCAGTCGTCAATGTTAGCCTCATGTAGCTGCATGTGTCCTCCCTCCTCGGCAGACAGCAAGCTGCCGTCGAGTGGGGACCATGGCGTGGCATACAAGGCCACTGGGCTTGCTTCCATCGACAACCCATGAACGAACGAACGACAGACAGAAGTAGTCTCTTTTCAAATGTATTTCTGAAAGCTCGGTTTGGGAGGCTCAGCTCCTTTCTCGCATCTCAGTCCGTCGAACAGGCTTTTCCGATGTTATGCCTGTCAAGTTGGAAGCGAACGAGCCTCCGGCGGTTCACATCTGAGTCGGTTTCATTGAGATAGACGTGTTTAGATTCACCCAATACGGCAAAACTGTCCAACATTCATCCCCATCTGCCGGTATTTTGTGCCACAAAACAACCTCCCAAACATTGTGATGCATATTAACGCGTGTCTATCATCCATGCATAATGTTTTGATGTCCCTCATCCCTGGCAAGTCGCCATATTTCATCGCTTCCCTGAAAAAGATGCCAAAAAGCCTATTCAGGAAGTGAAAAATTTATTCTTCCAAGCCAACCCTGGCTTGGTTCAAATTGCCCACACATTCATTTCATTAACCCTCCCTCCCACCAGAGCCTTCAATGCCAGGATGCCGCTTTATACACCATTAACAATCCCTTTCCTATTGCTTCCATCCGTCTTTTTTTTCGGCGGTATCGCCTCCATCCCCAAAAAGAGGCATTCCATTTTTTGTCCACCAAAATGCAATGCAGTTGAGCTGGTAGCACAGTCGTCGGCATTTCAATGTTTGCCGTTCTCGACGACGGTGGTTGTGCTCGGTAATCTTATTGGATGAGACTACTGACTCTCGGCTCGACCAGGGGGGGACCATGAAGCTCGACTTCGACTCAACTTGTGGCGGGCGTCGCCGTCGGCGGTGGCTATGGCCTTGACAAACCAAAGTCCCTGAAGCATACGTCATGTGGAGACTTTTGTCTTCTTTCTCGCCTCAGGCCAAGCTAGTAAACTTCGATTTGGGCCCAATCTGTCACGAAAACAGGCATTTTACAGCCATCCAACCGACGACCCTTATATAACGTCATAATGTCCCTGTTTACTACCGTTTCCGAAACCTATACCACCCACCCCATGGGGTGACTTGTTCACCCTTCCGGAAAACGCTTTTTTACCCGTTCTTGTCCCTATCTGTCCCCTTCGGAGTGCCATAATTAATTGGTGCCACCATGGTTAGCGTCTGCCTGCGTCCCTGCTCAATGAACACTCTCTTCGGTTTTTGTTTTTTGTCTTCTGACGTATGAAACAAAACCATCCTATAGACGTCTTATCGTACCATATTTCAATTAGCTTATTTTAGAACGGTTCAACAAATTTAACTTTAACCCGTTTTAGGCACTCTCGGGTTCAGCCAGCCACACTTGAGTATCACATTTCCAGCCGGCTGCAAACTACAAATAGAAACGGTATTTCGGATGTAGAGACTGAGTTTGCCCTGGGGCTAGAAGACATCGAAATCGAGCAGCGATGTCGTCGGTAAAGGTGGCAGTGAGGGTGCGGCCCTTTAACTCGCGCGAAATTGACAAAGGTGCAAAATGTGTCATTGCAATGGCCAACAATACCACTAGTAAGTTTATTTATGCTTAAAATTAAACGCTGTTACAATGCTTTTGTACCCTTTAGCTATCAGCGGTGGAAGTGGTGGCCATCAGCAATCGCACAACTTCAGTTTCGACCATTCTCATTGGTCATTCAACAAAACTGACAGCCATTTTGTGTCCCAGTCAAAGGTTTATGAGGAACTCGGGGTTGAGATGCTCGAACATGCGTTCCAAGTAGGCTGAAATTACACTAAACTGGCATTTAAATTCTAAATTCAGGGCTACAATGTCTGCATTTTCGCCTATGGCCAAACCGGCTCCGGCAAATCGTACACAATGATGGGAAAACCGACAGATGAGGTGGAAATGGGCCTAATCCCACGCCTCTGTAATGACATGTTCTCGCGCATCCAGAAAGACCACATCGATCCCAATGTGCATTACTCAGTCGAAGTGTCCTACATGGAAATTTACTGTGAACGGGTCCGTGACTTGTTGAATCCATCCAGCAGTGAGAATCTGAAAGTTCGTGAACACCCGATCCTCGGCCCATATGTGGAAGACTTGAGCAAGTTAGCAGTGACATCGTATGCGGACATCTTTAATTTTATGGATGAGGGAAACAAAGCAAGGTTTGAGACTCTTGAAATTGCTGCAATATGCAAAGCTAAAGCTATAAATATCCTTCAGAACAGTCGCAGCGACAAACATGAATTCGACGTCATCGCGTTCGCATGCAGTTTTTACGATTGTGCTCACGCAGACGCGCCACGATGACATGACTAATTTAGACACGCAAAAAGTTTCCAAAATAAGTCTGGTGGATTTGGCCGGCTCCGAGCGGGCAAATTCGACCGGGGCTGAAGGGCAAAGATTGAAAGAGGGTGCAAATATTAATAAGTCCCTGACGACGTTGGGATTGGTCATTTCGAAGTTGGCGGAAGATGTGAGTTTTCGGCACTTGAAGATAATTAACATTATTGGTGTTTTTGAAGGCTGGAAAGAAGAAAAAACACGGCGCTCGCGTCATTCCGTATCGAGATTCTGTGCTGACATGGCTGCTGAGAGAGAACCTGGGCGGAAACTCAAAAACTGCGATGATAGCAGCCTTATCACCGGCAGATATCAACTTCGATGAAACACTTTCGACCTTAAGATACGCAGATAGGGCTAAACAGATCATGTGCCGTGCTACAGTCAATGAAGATCCGAACGCTCGGCTTATTAGGGAGCTTAAGGAAGAAGTTTGCCGCCTTAAAGGCCTTCTCACCGAGAGAGGCGTCCAAATCGACGATAGTGGCAAGGCTACGAGTGCTCCGAGGACATTGGCAGCTGAGGAGGATACGATTGAACAGTTGAAAACATCGGAGAAACTTATCGCGCAGTTGAATGAAACATGGGAAGAGAAACTTCAAAAGACTGATGTCATCCGGAAACTGCGTGTCGAAGAACTTCGCGAAATGGGCCTGGCTACTGGGGCTGATGGCACTACTTTGGGGGTATTTTCACCGACTAAGGTAACCCTAACTTTTTTCAAAGACAAGCTTATCTTCTCATTTTCAGCTCCCCCACTTGGTCAACCTCAACGAAGACCCTCTCATGTCAGAATGCCTGCTATACTATCTCAAAGAAGGCGAAACAAAAGTCGGTCGACCAGATGCCGAAGTTCGGCCCGATATCCCCCTATCCGGTGAAGCCATCCAAGAGCAACATTGTCGATTCATCAATGAAGACCTGTCTGTTATGCTGATCCCAGAGCCAGGGGCACAGTGCTTCGTCAATGGCAACCATGTAAATGAGGCAACAAGGCTAACTACAGGATCTCGAATCATCCTGGGCAACAACCACGTGTTCCGGTACAATGACCCTCAAGAAGCGCGGCAAAGTAGGCATAATTTGGCTGCTGCTACAAGTATGTTAAGTTTTCTTTAGTATATTTTATGGGTTTTTCTTTAGAAGAACCGATCGACTGGAAGTACGCCCAGATGGAACTCTATGAGAAGCAGGGCATCGATCTGAAGATTGAAATGGATAAGAAGTTGCTCGAAATGGAACAGACTTTCCGGAAGGAAATGGAAGAGTTGGAAAGACAGTATAAACGAAAAAACAACGTAAGAAATTAAAAAGATGTCAGTTTTAAAGCTTATTTTGGGTTTCAGGAATACGAAACCCGCATCGAATCTCTTCAAAGACAAGTCGATCTCGCCCAATCCATGATATCGTCCGGGGTCTCATCAACCTGGGAAGGTGTCGGTGAAAAGTTCCTCTCAAGCTCACTGTTAGCAGAAGTCAATGAAGAACCCCCTTGGACGCCGGAGCAGGAACGCATCGTCCGTAGGGCAGCGCTAAAATGGCGCTATCATCAGTTCACTTCAGTGAGAGATGACCTCTGGGGCAATGCCATCTTCCTCAAAGAAGCCAATGCCATCGCGGTTGAGCTCCGGAAACAAGTGACTTTCCAATACGTCCTCCTGACCGATACAATGTACTCCCCGCTTCCACCGGATCTACTTCCACCTGGCGAGGACCTCAGCTGTCGACCATATCCCAGAACTGTCGTAGCCGTGCAAGTTAAAGATTTGAAGAATGGCGCGACCCATTACTGGAGTTTGGAGAAGCTAAAGTGAGTTTTCTACACACTTTGTGTTCACTTTCGACACTGGCAATCTGCCTTGCACTTTACTGTAACTAGTTATTGAAAGTTAGTTCGGATAAGACTTACAAAAAACACACTGCACTGCAATCTAAAAACTTTGATTGAAAGTAGACTTCTTTTCTCTTACCATAAACCCAACTTTTTGAACACGTTTGAACACTTCTCTCAAACTGCAGGCAGCGTCTGGAAGACATGCGACGACTGTACAATGCCGACATCAGCGAAGCCGTCACGCCTGAAAAAGCTTTTGCCAACGTGAACGAAATGCTCGCCGCGATGATGCCGGTATCGACCCCGCCGGGGGCGCTGACCTCGCTCGCGGCACCCGATATGTAAGAACTAAGAACCTAAATAAGTTTAAAATGCAAAAATGCCTTTTTTGTTTGTTCCATTTGGGACTTCCCGTGTGCTTCTCCTGCAATTTCACAGGGCTTTTATGTTACCATGTTATAATACAAAAGCTGGGAATTACGTTGCAACTTCTTTCTCCTTGTTTCTGCGCTCTGATGGCATCAATTATGTGTGCATGTGTGACTTATTTTTGGGAATTTTCTTTAAAAAATCGATGAAAAATTGCATGCTTGGCACTTTTGTTTGGATTTGATGCTTTTATTGGTTGAACCTTTTGAAAATGACATCATAAAATGTCTCAATTTTCAGAGACCGCCTCAAATCCATGCGCGATGTCTACTCCGACGCCGCTTCAACCGCCGAAAGCCCCGATGACGATGTTTCCATGGATGTCTGGATGGGCACGGACCCCTTTTATGACCGATTCCCATGGTTTCGGCTCGTCGGCAGGTAAGTTTTTCAATCAACTTTGCTTATTTTGCTATTCTGACCAGTTTTGGCAACTTCTTACACGTTTCGCTTCTCTATCCTTCCTACCCTTCTCGATTTCATCTTCCTCCGCTTCCGCAGATCTACTATCTGATTCCATTTTTGGCATTTCAGGGCATTTGTTTACCTTTCAAACTTGCTACACAATGTTGGGCTCGTGCATAAGGTTGCCGTCGTCAATGAGAAAGGCGAAGTTCGAGGATATCTGCGTGTTTGCGTCGAGCCTATTACGGGCATGACGCAACCAACCCAAACAAAAGGCATTCGACAATCTGCGAGACTGAATTTCCGAAAGGAGGATTTTGCAAAGACAAGACGTCTGAATCGAAATGGAAAACGCAGTGCCGGGGCGAATAGTGATGGATACGGTAGCAACAGTGAGGAATCCGTTTCGGACGACATTTTGGATGCGAGCTTCCCGGCACACTTGCCGAAAGAGAAGGAATTCAGCTTCAGGGTTACGGTTATCGAAGCGATTGACGTCCCGGCTGAATACACTGACGTGTTTTGTCAGTTTAATTTCCTGCATCGGCATGATGAAGCCTTTTCCACCGAGCCGGTGCGGACAGCTAAAGGGTCGGCACTGGTTTTCAACCATGTCCAGGAACTGCGAACGACGACAAATGCCGCTTTCGTGCACTATTTGCAGCATTTCCCGTTGATTTTCGAGATCTTTGGCCATATGAACAAGGCCAATCAATCAGAAGAGGAAGAATTGAAGCCAGCTGCAATCGGGCCGAGACGTGTATCCAACAAACTCGCTTTCCAACAGCCAAGTTTGGTCATCTCCACCCCGGTGAAGTCGAAGCGCGCACCTGGAGGATTGTTCACGACCCCAGACATCTCTGGAAACCCTGTCCGAACTAAATACGATCTCTTAGTCTGGTTCGAAATCTGTGAACTCGGCAACGACGGCCAATACGTTCCAACCATTGTCGATCATGCCCAAGGGCTGCCAACACATGGCATTTTCATCCTCCATCAAGGCATTCAGCGGCGAATCAAAATAACCATCTGCCATGAAAAAGGCGAACTCCGATGGAAGGACTGCCAAGAACTTGTCGTCGGCCGAATCCGCACAACGCCAGACTTTATCGGTGAGGATAACGATGTCCTCAGCCTGGGACTGTTCCCTGGAACATATTTGGAGTTCAAAATGGACGACCGAATCTTCTTCCAATTTGAAGCTGCTTGGGATTCATCCCTTCACAATTCACCGCTGCTTAATCGCGTTTCTAATTATGGCGAACAAATCTATTTAACCATGTCAGCGTACATGGAGCTTGAAGGCTGCAAAGTGCCTGCCGTTATCACCAAAGACGTATCACTGGTTGTGTATGCGAGGGATTCGAAGATTAGTGCTGCTAGTCGGTGAGTTCTGATGAATTTTGTCACTTCTTTCAACCAAAAACTTTCAGATTCTGCCGTTCACTTATCGGAGGCATCTCAAAATCGCCGGAAATGAACCGTGTTCCAGGTGTTTACACACTCTCCATGAAAGAACTCGTTGACACAGGTAGTCCAGGTTCGCACGTAGTCATAGGGCTTTCTATCTCAAAAATTACTGTCTTTTACGGTTGTTTCGATTGCATTTTGCACATATTTTGCATAGTTACAGTATCCTTTTCCAAACATAGCTTAAACATCAATTTCCAGGCGCGGTTCGCCGCCAACGTCGCGTCCTCGACACTTCCTCCACCTATGTTCGTGGCGAAGAGAATCTCGGAAGTTGGCGCCCACGCGGCGATTCGCTTATCTTTGAACATCAGTTTGAGCTTGAAAAGTTGGCCAAACTCCAGCAAGTCGAGCGATTCCGACTGTTTTTGCGTTTGCGACAATGCCTTAAAAAGGGCCCATCCACAGGAATCAAAACGCCGGTCAGTCCGACGAAGGCCATCTGCCCGATTCCAGATACAGTAACCTTGGACAACAAGGAAACCGGCATTGCTAACCGGGTTTTGAAATTGATCAAACAGAAGATTCCGATTAACCGCGAGCCGCCGACGGGCAAGTTCCCTGAAGGATCGCCGGAGGGCAGCTTGACCAACAGTGCCAATGATGGCAAACTGATGAAAATCTCTCCATCGTCTGATCTGCTTTGCCGCAGCAAGTCCAGCCAGGCTTTGGACAATGTTCACGACACTCTAAGATGCTCCATCGACGCAACAGCCCTATCGATCGAATCCCTGGCCAATTGCTCACCCGAAATCATCGAAGAACGTGTTGGCGTTGTCGTTTCCCGAAAAGGTTACATGAACTTCCTCGAAGAAAAGGACAATGGCTGGATCAAGCGATGGGTCGTCGTTCGTCGACCGTACATCCTGCTCTACCGTGATGAACGTGATCTCGTCATTCGGGGTGTGATCAACCTGGCCAATGCACGTATCGAGTATTCAGAGGACCAACAGGCCATGTTGAAAGTGCCAAATACGTTCAGTGTTTGCACTAACCATCGAGGTTTCTTGATGCAGACATTGAACAACGAAGAAGTAAGTCCTACCATTTCTAAAAACCGTTATTCAACTAAAACTTTCCAGATCTACGAATGGCTCTACGCTATCAACCCGCTCCTCGCCGGCCAAATGCGATCCAAAGGGCAGTGTGAAAGCGTGGCCGTGCCAACCCTTGCTTCTCCGACTGTTATCCCGCCTGCCTCCGAATAAGCAGCTTCTTGTTGACATTTTTATTTATTTTATATGTATTAGGAGTCTATCGCACTTTGCTTCTTTCCCGATTGAACAAAAACGTGTTTTTACTTCCCAATTTTTGATAAGCTTTATTCATTTTACAATTTTTGCATCTTTTTGAACTTTATACATTTGAAGCACTATTCTGTCACTACAGAAGCCGCATCCAATGCTTAACGAACAATGGTACAGAGCCAGAGGGTTCGAACTTTATCATTTTCTTCGAGATTACTAGGATTACTGTACTTTTTATTCTGTCCGCTGTCTTTTAAGAAAATCAATAAAGCAGTGCTAATATTGAGTTTGAAAGCGGTGCTAATATTACATTTGTAACAAATTGTTTATTTAATCGTAGTCAAACTCGTAATAGTTGTTGCAACAGCAATCTGTTTACTCGTTCGAATCAATGAACGAGTAATAACCACAAGCCAGATAATATTAACACATTGACGTGTATAATTTGCTAAGTTTGCAAATTCAGTGACAGTGTTTGCTAAAGTTAGATTTGCTGCTAATCCTTGAATCCACATAATACCGACAAGACCTTTTGAAATAGTGAACACGACAAAGAAAGCGTTTGAAACACACGACTGAACAAACAGCTTTGTAGCAATTTGTGGTGCCGATGTTTGCCGTATTTTGCCAATCGTCATTGCACTGATCGTTATACTTCCGATACCGGTGATAACGTTTGAAATACATTGACGAATCCCCATTCTACCGTAAACTTTTTCACATTCTTTGTTGATGTATGGATCTGGAAGGCAGATAAAGCCATTTGGATCAGAAGCCAGGAAGCCAACATCAACAATCACAGGGTACGCCAATAAAAAGACGCACCAGGCGCATGTTGACCGAAACGACCAGAAGCGATGGTGTTTATTCCAATAAGCAATGGCTGTGTAGCGATTTAGGGTGAGAACGAGGCCCAGCATGCCAAACAGAAAATAATCGTGCCACAAAACAACATTTTTAAATTTACCATTAAACGATATACTGCCACTAAGTTTGGCGGCAAAATCGATGATGTCCCCAAGAATAGAAAGGACAAAATAAGCCTGTCGGATGGGCGACGTCCGAAGACACATTGCGTAGAACAAGTAAGAAAGTGCAACAAATTCTATCGTTGTACAGACGTAGAGAAACGCATCGAAAACAAATTCAGAACGTGTCAATGACATTTTGATTTTTTTATAGGAAAAACACAAACTTATTCATCGTACTATAGTATTTAAGTAAATACTTATAACCGAGAAGTGTGTGAAGTGGGGAAAATGCACGCTAAAAACGTCCAGGTTCAGACGCAATAAGCTTTTGAAGGTTACCTTTCTGGGCATTGTAAATGCAGTTTATTTTTAGCGCGTTGTAATTATCAGAAAGTAAAAAAAACCTGAACAAAATTGTTTCATTAACTGAATACGTTTGACAAGCCTGTCAAGTCAAGGTTATAGTGTTTGTGAAACTGGGACATTTGCAACTGTTTTCTCAGCTGATTTTTTATTCTTACAGTTCGGTTATTTGTATAAAAATTTAATATCAAGGCGATGAACAACGGCCAGCAGCAACGCATATTTCCTTGTCGGATTTACCGGCATCAAGGAGAGCCTTGACGGCTGGGGCTTGCTAAAATTGTTAAATTCATAAAAGCCAATAAATACGAAAACTTACAGAAATGCTCGCATTGTAGCATTCTTGAAGTTGGTCAGGGAATCGCTTTTCACAAGCGTGCTTCAATGCGGCCAAGAGTGCGTCAACGGAAGCACCTTTTCCGTCGTTCGCTCCTCCTCCAATTTTCTGTAAAGACAATCTTATCTTCTCATTTTCAGCTTCCCCATCTGGTCAACCTCAACGAAGACCCTCTCATGTCAGAATGTCTGCTTTACTATCTCAAAGAAGGTGAAAAAAAAGTCCAGATGCCGAAGTTCGGCCCGATATTCCCCTATCCGGGGAAGCCATCCAAGAACAACATTGTCGCTTCATCAATGAAGACCTGTCTGTTATGCTGATCCCTGAGCCGGGGGCACAGTGTTTCGTCAATGGTAACCATGTAAATGAGGCAACAAGGCTAACTACAGGATCTCGAATCATCCTTGGCAACAACCACGTGTTCCGGTACAATGACCCTCAAGAAGCGCGGCAAAGTAGACATAATTTGGCTGCTGCTACAAGTATGTTAGATTATCTTTAGTATATTTTATGAGTTTTTCTTTAGAAGAACCGATCGACTGGAAGTACGCCCAAATGGAACTCTATGAGAAGCAGGGCATCGATCTCAAGATTGAAATGGATAAAAAGTTGCTCGAGATGGAACAGACTTTCCGAAAGGAGATGGAAGAGTTGGAGAGACAGTATAAACGGTAAAACAACGTAAGAATGATCCAAAAAAGTCATTTTGAAATTAATTTTGACTTATAGGAATACGAAACTCGCATCGCATCCCTTCAAAGACACGTCGATTTCTGCATTCCGTCTTGAGGTATGGGTTTCGAGGGCAGATGAAACCGTTTGGATCAGAAGCCAGGAAGCTAATGTCAACAATTACAGGGTAGGGCAACAAAAAGACGCAGCAGTCGCATGTTGGCACAAATGACCACAGGCAGTTATAATTCTTCCAATAAGCAATGGCCGTGAATAGGGACCGGCAGGCGGAGAACACTCGGTCACCAGCGTCGGGAAGAGAGCGTGTTTGGGAGAAGCCTTGGCCCGGCTGGAACTGTTCAGTTTTGCGGCCAATTTGTTGAATCAGTTCAAACTTGGTCACGTTCCTGGCAAACCGGTCGTTGGGGAACGCTTGGCAAGGGGGACTG
>KB455423.1:122420-139497 GCA_000341325.1 Panagrellus redivivus | reverse complement strand
TCTCCCCACCAAGCGAGCGTGCGCCGTGTGAGGCCCTTTCCCCCCTTTAGAATCCCGTCGTGCAACACTGACACCAGATCAGGGCTCAATGAGCATAAACTGTGGCAACACGTCTTTTTATAGGGGGTTCCACACACGGTGAGGCGTTTCTGCAAGGAAACAAAGTTATTCATTTATTTATCAAAAAGCACCGAAAGAACAGGAAAACCCGCATATTGAGCGCAGATAATACTGATAAAACCTTCTTGAAAACATGGGGAATTGCATGCGGAATTCACGAGCTGAGTACAAATGGCGTTTGTTTAGGCCAGAGGGGTGATCGTACTGTGGTTGGGTGAAGTTTTTGTCGAAATTTGAGATTAGCTAAGTGGAGGGGAGGGGTCGGGAGTTTGTGCGCTTTGGTTTGGGTGGGTTTTGGAAGCAAAGTACGGTGGGTGATTTCAGAGTCTAATTTTGGTTAAATGTCATTAGATTGTGACAATTTTCTGACTAGATGCTACAAATCACAACAGTTTTCATTGAACAAAACTGTTGAATTAAACAAATTTTGACCATGGAGATTCAAAAACAGTTAAAAAACAGACCCCCTAAAAGCCCTAAATACCATTCCCACCCCAATAACAAACACCAAATGACTTTCTTTGTGACCCTACAAATCACAGTCTCCCTGTCTATCGACCACCCTCCGTTTTTTTGTGTCTCAACAGTCACAACCCTTGATAGACACCCTCTCTGATAAGGAAACCCCTCGTGGATCCTTGTCTGACAGGTTACAACAAACCTCTATCAGCCTCTATCGTCACAAATAACCATAAAAGTGCAAGGAAACACGATGTAAGCCAAAGACTAATCCCGTGATTTTCTTTTTGACAAATTTCCAAAACAATTAATTGAATTCTATTTTTGAAAACAACCCTTACAAGGAGTTAAATTTCAAATTGTGATCTTTTATTTTTTTCAATGAGTATTTCCGTTTTTCCCGCAGTTTTCAAAACAGTCATAAGCCTTTGGTGGGTTAATCTGACAACGTAGCATATTTTTATCAAAGATTCAATCAACCTAATGGGTTAACCCAAAAATTGGCCATGTTGATCAAGTTTGATGACAATCCTTATCAGATATGTCAATGTTAACCCTTAAAATAAGGAGGTAAAGAGTACGATAAGTCATAGCTGGGTACACTTTTTGCATTTCCTGGTCGAGAGCCTTCCATATTTTGTGATTAGGCTTGTCAGGTGCATCCGTGAAGGCGATTATCTCTTTTTTGGGCGTTTTACTGCTGTGATTGGATTTTTTTTGAAATTTACAACTTCATGAGACACGGAACTGGTGAAAAATATCTGATATGTTTTGCCTTATCCATCTTATTCAGTTTAAAATTATGCCCACCAAAAACCAAATCGAAACTACACCATAAAATCAAAATTCAACATCACTATCTCCGTAAGTAAAAGTTGTGTTTACGATCCAATTCGCCCACATAAAAACAATCCATTAATGCCTTTGAACATTAGCCAAGTAGTACACATACGGCTTATCGGCGGTGATAAGAACGACCTCCGCATGGCACAATGATCACAAACACCGTCAAAGGCAGGCGCAAGCAAACACGTGGCCCGTGTTTTCATGCGTGTTTTGTAGCGGTAATGACGATGGAGGCAAGGAAAAGCAATATTAATAGCTCGACTCGGCGATCAGTCATTAGACGAGACAGTCTTGTGATTGAAATTGGAGTGAATGAGTTTGATTGGAATTTGATTTTTCGTATTTCACTTCAATTATTTGAATACTTTTGCTGTTTTCAAACAATCATTTCACAGTTTATTTCAACATGGAAAAATGGTCCCCTCTATCGAAATTAAGCGATTCCAGCGTTACTGGAGAGGTTTTTATCAATGATTTGAGGAAGGCTGGAGAGTTGGATGGAATTGAGGAGAAGTTTAGGATCGTTAATGTAAGTGACACCATCGCCCCAACTACAGTTTTTAACACTTTTATTGAAGTTTGATTGCGCTAACGAAAAATCTCGCACAGTTTAATTAATTTATCAAACATTTCAGATCGCTGCAGTCCACATTTCCGAAGGCAAAGGCTACCTCTCAAAGGTGTACCGGTGTGATGTCACTTTTGAGCCGCTTTCCGGGGTCAATGAAGCACCACCGAGCCTATCCGTTGCATTGAAACAGCCCTGTTCCACGGCCATGGATGCTGTCTTCAATGATAAAAACGAAACCCCAGAAATGAGGGAGAAAGCTAAAGGCGCTTTGGACCATTTCCACGACATGATTAAGAAATTTCACAACCATGAATGCACGTTTTACAACATCTTTTCAAACAGTGGGCTACCATTGCCGAAACTGTATGGAAGCAGCGAATGGGATGAAAACAATGAGGGCTATTTGCTGTTTGAGTATGTAAAAAACGGGAAGTTCATGGCGCTGGATGAGGGATTGACTTTAGGACAGGTAAATATCATTTCACCGCCTTTAACGGACTACAGTTTAAAAGTTTCAGGCAAAATCCCTGCTAAAATTCATCGCAAAAATGCAAGCCGTCGGGTATCAGAAGAAAAAGCTCTGGGAAAACAAGTTCACTCGGCCTGATTTCGGGAATTCTGATGCCGATGTTGGAGGGTCCATCATGGAAAAAGTTGGCAAAGGAGGCTCGGAAGCTTTTAAAAAGCTGCATCGGAGATTTGGGAAGTTTTATACTGATCATGATACTGTGAAGTTTGCCAGTGGTGATAAGTGGTTTGATTTCGGTAAGATTTTTAGCGTTCGACACAGTTTTTTTATAAGAGATAAACGAAAACGATCAAAATATAAACTTTAACAATGTAATTCCAGGCCTGCCAACAGCCCTGACACATGGCGACATGTGGTCCAGCAATTTGAACTTCAAAACGGGTGTCCAAAGCGATGAAATCAATGCGATTATCGACTGGCAAGTGGTCCATGACGGCAATCCCATGATTGATGTTTCGAGAATCTTGCTGGTTTGCTGTGATAGTGATGTCCGACGAGCTTTAGAACCGACAGTTTGCCAGTTTTTATATGATGAAGTCAAACAAGCCCTCGGACACGCGCCACCCTACAGTATCGATGATCTGGTCATCTCAAAACGATACGCAGACCTCAGCAGTCTATTCTTTGCCATGTTCCTTCCAGGTGTCCATTTTCACAATGACGATGATGAAACGCAAGCAAAAAAGGCGAGATTCATGCAACGGCTAGAAGATTTGATGGAAGACCAAATTTCTATCATTGAAGAGCATTTTCCAACGTTATTGGTTGATTGATGGTAAGATACCAGTTTAAAAGAACTTCAAAAACAATAATTAACCGTTTTATTGAAAACAAATAGGTCACATCTGTTTTTAATATTGACTTTTATACCCTAAGTATACCCATAATGTCCCTCATGGCGTTATTGGTTATTAGTAACATGTGTTCTATGAGTTATAAAAAATGTCTAAAAATGTGGTCTAACACTATCATAAGAATTGTAAAACGTAATCAAACGGAATAAAAACATCTGTTCAAATCTGTTTTCCATCGAGACGGTGATCAAACACGCTTCAAACTACTGCCGCCTGACTATTGAGCCTCTTCCCTCACAGAGATAGGTCGTCCGCCCTTGCCAGACTCGATCAGGTTGTTAATGACGATGAAGATCGCGAGTGCATGGCAAATGTTAACGAAGATCATGGCAATGCGGTACTGAGTGAAGGTGAAGCAACGTCGGACGTTTTCGCTGAAAAACATACAGTACAGCTACAGTTTAGGTTTAATTTTTTATATTACGCGACTTACTCTCTGTCATGTTTCGGATTCAACGGCAACAACGGCCAAAAGAACCGTAACTTTGTAAACTTCACAATACCCCACGTCAGTGTGATCAATTTAATCCAGCTCGAGACGAAAACCGGATTAGCGAGACTAAGTCGGGGTTCCGTGGTAAACAGAATGTACAACAGCCCGGGTAGTGGCACTTCTTCCAGAGTGAGTACGAGCGATTTGGCCAATCTAGCGTAGAAGATGTTTTCCTGGTCGTACTTTAGGGTGAGGCAGACGTCGACCATCTCGAAGATGTACACAAAAATACTGATAAAGGTGAAGAAAAAGTAGCCGTAAGCGCAATTTTTGGCGATTTGGGTCACGAAGTTTGGCAGGAATTCATAGATGCGGGCACAGAGCAGGAAATCGGCCAGAAGGTCAAGAGTCGATGCCAGGAGGGTCACGGCCGCGATGATTCTGACTGGTGGAGCCCATTCGAGGTAGTTGCTGAAAGAACATGCCAGTTTATACTTTTTATATGAACAAAATTACATTGATTACATTGAACCACAACATATGCAGTTTTAAAACTTCACAACTGTTTGTTAAGATAATTTTTCAAACAACACCGGTCAGTTTATAAAGTTTCTTAAGTAAGCGTTAAAAATTATAGTACGAAACTCTAAATAGCTCCTCTATTAATCATCAACAGGTATTTTTTGCATTCCAGGATATCGCACCTGCTTCATCCTCCCCCGCTGGCCGTTCCCATCGGACAGCACGCTTGTCACGGAACGGGTTTGACAACTGCCCATGAATGTCGTCATCAACGGCGGAATGGGTGTTTTTTGTTAAAAACCAGTGGTCTTGGAGTGCTTTTTAACGGGTCTATTTTGCAGTTTGCAGTGAAATTGTCACAAAGTGATAATTGATAGATTTGTTTGGACAGAGTTGAAAACAATGACAAAAACTGAGGTTTTTATAAAAGCACGATTTTGAAAAGTGTCTTTTTTAATCAAAACTGTTAACATCAATGATAGAAATATTAGTTTACACAAGCGTTATCAAAAAATTTCTAAGAAAGGACAAAAAAGTTGATGTACAATCAAAAAACGAAAACATCAAAATTAACAAAAAAAACAGTTTAAAACAAAACTTACTTTTGCTTATCATCATCGAAAATGACCCGTCTGCCCATAATTCAGCAACTAGTAACGCCTCAAACGAATCTGCCAGTTTAAAACAATCGCGTCGAGACTATTCAAGCCTCCTTTCCGGCACTCGCCAGTCCAGTGATAAAGATCAAGTTCAACCAGACTAACTAAACACCAACCAAGTGTCCCTGTGGCGATCGTCGAAGTGCCGTGTTGCCTACCTCGTTGACTCGGCGGCCCCCGCCCTCTCGTCGTTATCATTGAGTAAATGCCCCTAGGTAAAAAGAGGGTGGGGGCGCGGACGGCGGCACCCTTCCAACAGCTGTGTCATAGGGCCTTGTCCAAGCTTAACACGTCGACAATCCGCATTGTTTTTCCAGGCGTAGATGATTGTGCAGAACAACGGTCGTCGGTCGAAAGGGGGCTTCATACATCTATCAACCAGCCAGTCGAAAAGAATGGCTGATACTCGAGAGCTGTGGACAGCCGGAGGTGCTGCAAAATGTCAAAAAAATGCGTGTGCCGCCTGAGGGCAAGATGAGAAATGTTCTTTGAAGTCAAAGTTGAAAACTGTTTGAGTTATAACTATACTTTTGCGATCTGTGAAGTATGCCTTGAAGACAAATGGGACCTGCCAGGGGTGGCGCTGATCGAATTAAGGGGGTTTGGGGGGCTAAACTATTCATCACAACTTATCATTAAACCCTACCCCTAAGAATGTCACAAATTCCGTAGGGTCGAGTGGAAGGTGATGATAGAAAGTGATTGTCAGAATCTTTACACTTTCCACGTTCTTCTGATGGCGGAACCTGCAAAAGGCGAATAAACTTGTTGGTCCTACATGATGGGGGTATCATGGTTGATGGTGAAAGGTGCAACCTAACTTCTGACGTCACAAATGGCTAAGATTGATGGGTCCTTATTGTGAAATTTTGAAAACCACCCCCGCTGGGTTAAAAAAAGACGACAAAGCGCATGATTGCTACATAAATAGGTCGTCAATAACCGTAATCCGACTGTTTGCAACAAAAATCAACTTTCGCAATCGGATCTAACTTTAAATCGGCAGAATCGATCACTTTTTTTCAAATTGTTGCATTTTTTCGTTGATCTGTTGACGATTGACAATCGGCGACGATGATCGGGTTCGCGTGGCGTGGTTTTTTTCTTTTTTTCGTTCACACATTATTTTTCACGTATCCATCATCATACCCGACCATGCTTGGGTATGGCTGATGCCGATTCAGGCTCGTGACGACACACAAGGCGTTTTGGAGACTTCAGTTTTTGTTACTCGGAAGAAATGAATCGTTTTTGCAGGGGTATTCGTCTTTGTCTTTGTAGTGCCCGGAGCGCCAACTTTATGGGTTCGTGGTCAGTGTCGAGCGAGATTCGTACCATGATGCATCGGTCATCGACCATAACGTACACGTTGTTCCGTGGAAAAAAGAGAAAAGGGTACACGCGGCAATCGAAACACTGACGCTCGAGGCACACTCGACCTGGTGCCGATGGTTTTTCGGAATCTGGGTCACTCGCAAAGTTTTTGCAATGGTCGGACGCTCACCGCAGAAATCTCATCTTGGTTCCGTCTCGAGGCGCGTTGTGTTTTCCGGGATTAGAAGGGAATCGGGTTTGCTTCTTGACTTCTTTGAAGGCGATTAACTTTATTTTACATTAACAGCTTTATCAGTTTTTATCCAATTCAACTTTTACAAACAACCCACCCCCAAAATTTTACGTGTACATTGTCAAACTTAACTAACAATCAACAAACCCCTCCATTGTCCACCCGCCAAAGTACCGTTTAAAAAAAGCTAAACAAACAAAAATAGCCACTTCCCGCTCGGTCTCTGATTCCCGACGCTTCGACCCAACCTTTCCAAGTATCATGTATCATTTTTAACCCCCATGTTTTCCATTAATTTAACCCTTTATGTTCACTTCCTCACCCTCACTGCTGTTGCAAATCATGTGTTGACACAATTCGGAAAGGTTCCGACGACCGAAAGTAAATAATCCGCCAGAGATGCATGAGCCATTCTTTCATTACTCATCACATGTTAGCAACCCGCAGGCTAGCTTTGTCCAAGGTTTACCGAGTTCCTCTCTTTATTACGTGTGTTTTTACGCAATTCGTTTCCGGTTTCTGAGGGGGTAGTCGTTGAACGTAGAAAAATCAGATGGTTGTGTGAAAAGAGACTGAAAAGTCCAAATCGTTGTGGAAACGTTGAGACTTTTCGGGCCTGGTTGAAGTTGTGGTTGATTCTTTTTTGGTGGTGACAGTCACAATGTATGTGTCTAAATCCGATAAATGCACACCAGTGGCAGATGCGCGAGTTGGGGGTTTCATCGATCCAGTCGGCTGGCAGGACGACAACGACTTATCGCGCAACTATCCAACCATCTATCCATTGGCGATTATTTACAGCCTTTCCGAAAAATGTGTTCATGTATGTATGTATTGTTCGGGGGGAACCATTTCCTCGCTTCGGTTCCCGTCTGCCATGACAGCGGCTTCGATCGGGTTCACCCGCCACCGTCCAGCCAGCCAGCCTTCAAGGTCAGTGTCGTGCCTGTGGGTTTAGGACCAGCCGGCAGTCGCGCAGCAGCAAACTCTCGGATTTCCGGGGGCACCCCCGAGTTTGCTCCACGCGTCGACCGTCTATAAAGTCTTCATGTATTTTCGGGTCCTTGATTCGATTATTTTGAACGTTTTTCCGTGTTTTCGACGTGCCCTTTATGACCCACCATTATGTATGTCGCCAACCTCAACAGATGATTACGTTTAACGAACGCCTCCATAAGAACCACAGTTTTTCTATTCCGTGTTTTATTTTATTTCCTTGAGCCTCCGTGATACATGCACGAAAACGAATTCAACCCTCGAAAGTTGGCTGATTCCTGTGACCGTTTGCGAACCCCAACCTGTTCTTCATGGTTGAATTGATTGTTTTCGAGTCTTAGATTCTTTAAAAGGCCGTCGATTGGACATTACAGTTTATATAACCTTATAATATTCTAGAAATGGTCCGTGTCCACTCGCAAAACCCTCGACCACGGATAGTCACCGCGGATGCTGTCATCGAATTCAATCATGATGACGCTGAGTATTATCCGGCTGCGTGTTGTGAAGCTTTGCATGTCAAAAATGCTGTTATCGTGTCGACTGCGCTACAGGTGAGCACAGAGTGCAGTTTTTTACAAGAATCTTTTGTCTCCGTGCACTTTTGAATGCACTATTTGCACGTTACAAGTTGTTTCGACAAAAGATTAAGTTTTTTGCATTTCTCGAATCGATTGAACTTCTTGAACCTATGTAAAGTATACATTTACTTCCCATCCTTTGACGATTCACCAGTTTAGATCATCTTCTGCTGCCTCCTGGGCTTCCTCTACATCTACCTCGACCACTCCGGCTTCTTGCGTGCCGTCGACATTTGCCGAACTTCCATGATTCTGCTGTTTATCTGCAATGTGATCGGCCTCATCTGCGCATTAGTTGGTGTCTTCCTCGAGCGAATCGCCCTTGTCCAGCTTCAAACCGTCATCCTGACCTCCTTGGTGGTCATCTCCGATCTGATGGCACTCGGCCTCGTCCTAATCATGGCCATTGGCAAACGCAACTACACCACAGCCAATTTGCCAGGCGTTTTCGTCGATACTGACCGCGTGGAATACGTCCTTGGCCCCTTCTGGATTTACTTGATTGCCATCATGCTTCACATGGCTGCCGCGGCTACAATGTGTTCCATTGGGGTTTACAATCGGTATTTGAAGTATCTCAGGGTAAGCGTCAATCAACTCGTATCACAGTTTTTAAATCCAAAATTCCAGTCCAAGAACGACTACGACAAACTATCCACCGAAACACCGTCCAATGGCACACCCCAGCCAAATCCTACCGTCGTCACTGTTACTGGGGAAGATTCCTGATCTTTGACTAACTAAACAAAATCCGCCCATATCTGGTTAAAGTAATATCTTAGCTGCATTCAAAGATCTCTCCAGGGTAAAAGCAGTTGAAAAATGCCTTTTTTCATTTTTCGCGTGTTTGTGCATTCGGTTTTTTTCCACAACGAACGGCAAAGTTTGCCGATTTGTAGGTGTTTATTTTGTCAATGATTGAGATTTATTGTCGTAAATTTGTTGGATTACTGTATTTTGAAATGTTTTCTTTAAATAAATGAATGTTATTTGATGTCTTTTTGAAACATCAGAGAGTACAAAACGCGCAGTTTTTATAATAAAATGTAACATTCTCTCAAAATTTTACCTTTAAAATTAGGGCAAAAAACACTCAAATTCGAGGTTAGAATCGTCACTTTTTCTACAAAAATGACGCCGCCTAAACTTTGCCCAGACAAAGTACTATCTATAATCCATTTCCTCGAAAAAAGCAAGGTGAGGCCCAGCTAGCATTGAAAAGCTTTCTACCTTAACCTATGCCCTGTACCGATGTCGCCAGATGACACATTGCCTATTCCAAACTTTACCATGCCCAGAACACGCTTAAAAGCACGCCTTCCAGCTCCACGACGGCCATTGTTTCGGCGCTGATCAACGTCCACGGTATAAAATCACCTGATAAATCCAGGCCCGACCTTTGTCTATCTATTCTACAACCTGCTTGTCTTATCGTTTTCTGGAAATAAGCTTCCAAAAATGAAAGTATATTAATACATTGCCTGCGCCTTGTTGACAGCTTCTTTGCGGCTTTTCCCTGCAAAACGAGCAATCATTTCCTTGGGCGCGGCCAAGGGTCAACTCCCAATTTGGACTGTTTGACGCAGTTTATGGATTCCCCTACACAATCGACAACATCCTACAGACTCCAATCCAGCTAGAATTCTCCATCGTGAAAGCCAACCCTTTGAGCAACTTTGCAACACGTGTTTAAAAGCGTTATCAGAACGGCGGCAACTTCCATACCAGGTGTCAGTTTTAACCTCGGTGATCGCGCTTACCACGAGAAGGCTTCCCCTCCTTATCGGCACGTAGTATTTCCCATCTACCTATAAGCTCTGAGGCGCCACAGTATCCATAAAAGCAGGCTTTAAATCAAGGCGTTGGCCTATTTTTGTCGACTTTCTGTTTTGTTTCTTATTCATCCTACAAACAGGGCGCTCTGGGCGGTGGTTGATCATACGATTTGGCAGTGAAGCTGCATTCTTGGTACCAGTTTATCAAATACTCACCATTCTAAGCTGCACAACTTCTGAAAATGGTCAAGTTCCTTCCAACTGCATGTATTTTCATCCTAGTTTGCATATTTGCCGCAGAATGCAGGTCCTGGGTGGGCGATTACTATGTTGGCACTTATTCTGCCGCACCTGTGAAGCCAGTGAAACCAGTGAATACGAGTAAAAAAAGTAAAGCTATCAAAAAACATGGTCATCATGGCAAGCAGCGACGACCAAGGCCGCGAAGGGCTCTCTTTTTTCTGTGTAATTTCATGCCACAAATTCCTTCCTGTATCGCAACGGAACGGCGAAGGATTGAAAATGTAGACCGTAGTGACAAATTGTATTATGAGCTTTCATGAATCTCAATAAAATCTGTAATTCGATACACAGTTTTTGCACATCTTGGTATACTGTAACTTCAACTCATCCATTAAAAACTTTATTTATCAAAATCCACTCATCTTTCATATTAAAATAAATAGCATCTATATGTATATGATGTTCATGTTGTCTTATATCTTGCCACGGCAAGTCTTTGAATAAATGTTTCTTTTCACTTTCAAATTTGAGAAAGGATGTTTCAATTCAACTTTTTTGAGAGAAATCTGCTTTAGATCGGAAAGGGCGACATTTTGAGAACGATAAGGAAATGAGAGCGATCTTTTTTGAGAGAGAGACAGAAGGAAAGAAAAAATACGGTATACTATCGGGAAGTGTCAAGTGAGTTTTCAATTTTGAGATTGAAGAAGGCTAGAAGTTTTGATTAGATGCAGAGATGCTTATGTTTTAAATAAATTTGAGCACATTGGACCAGAGCGGAGTCAAATTGGCAAAAAAATGCCAATTCACGCTGTGATCGTAATCCGTTTTAGCTTTTGATCACAAAAACGTCTAAAGGCGAGGCCTTTGTGTGGTAATTATATAAATTTTAAGAAAGTTTGATAGATTTGAAGATTTAGAAGCCGAATACACATGCTGCTAGCGATGAAGCCGCCGAGAATATCCGTTGAGTTTTGACGTTACATTCGGGTGGGTCTTGACTTGAATGCTCGAAGGTTTCTTTGATTTTGCTCGCACCACAGATAATAGAGTATATTTACAGCGATAAAATAATAGGTGGTTGGGATGTAATCAGCAATTGATAGCAACTTCTGGGCTCCAAAAAGACTTGCACAAACCGCGAAACGTCTGAGAGATCGGGGAAATTTCTCACAAATAACGGCTTCAACTGCTTTTGTAGCGATGGACGGCATAATTAGCTTACGTATTTACACTTTTAGTCATAGTAGTTGATAGATCTATGTAAATTCATGGTTTATAGAAGTTGAAAGACGTCTGGCATGGCGGACCTGGTGTTAGTGGTCCGAAATGTCAAATCACACATGACGCTGATCTGTTACATTGCAAGTTTGAATCACATCACATCGCCTGAAAAGTAATAACAATGACTTCAAAACACCCGCAAACACGTCATAAAGGTGTTATATCGAACGAAATCGAATTTCAAATGGGCTGACTCATCCCGATCCACCCCCTCAACCACCCCCTAATCTGCGAAAAGCTGTGTCACTAAAAAGTTGAACATAACTGCCACGTGTTTTGTGTGCACTTTTATTGTTTCCTATCATGAGAAAGAGAAAAAAAAACTGTCGTCTGTCTAGCTCCGAAAAAGGAGACAGATTATTGAAGGAAAAAAGTTTATCGCGGATGTTCAACGCTTTTTTCGACACAGTTCTAATGTCTAATGCGTTATTTAGTGTCGGGGGATTGATTGTCGGCTACTATTTGGGTAATCAATGGTTTTTGTGACAGTTCTGTTGAAACTTTCGTGTTTTTGGGGGGTTTTGTTTGGGTGGGTTTGAACGGAAGTGATGTCATTGAAGGGGGAGGGTGTGCGAATGGGGATTGCTGCATTCGCACAGCGTGATTTCGGGAGGTAATGGATTTGCACAGTTTTCAAAAAAAGTTGTTTTGTTTTCAAAAGATGAAAAATGATAACCCATAAAGATAAACTTACAAAGATCACCACCAGCCAACCGGCTGATTGCCTCTACGGGCAATCAAAGTTGATTGCACGCCCAAGCGATGAGAACCTGAAGGATAAATCAAAAATTTAGTATAACAAATTACAATTTTTGGAAGAATATTTCAACTTGATCGTGAAGCAAATTTCGCGTGTCTAGGTCAAAAAAAGGGCGATCGGAAGCAGTAGCGATGATGGGGGCTCGCTCAAACACGCAGTTTCGCCAACCGACGATCGACTCGAGCCCTCAGCCCCGACGACGTGACTGTGTTCGAAAACAAACAACGCTCACGGGCAAAAAGGGGGGTGAACTGATGTGAAAACCCCCCGTCCGTGCAAACGGCAGCAGCCACAGGGCGGGCAAGACAACGACGAGATCGGAAGGAACGGCAAGGAATGCATGGGCTGTCACTTCCGGGAGTTTCGGCGAGAGATGGGAGGCAGGTGAAACAGGGGCTTGGCATGTGTTTTTTGAGTCATATTATTTTGTAAAAGGTTTTGAATTCGGTTTTGGTTTAAGGTGAACTTTGGACGGGGGTAGCAGATGACCCAAATTAAGACCCTTTGAGGTATGTAAAAACGGAAGTTTGGGATGGTAAGAGGGTCAAGTGGCACTTCGGGGGCTTTTTTTCGAGAATTATGTCGTCAAGGGGTAGTTAGAATGTGACTAATGTTTTGAAATTTTGAACAAAAAGGTTTGACAATTGACCTGACAGTTTTTAAACTAAAAATAACTGTAAAAATTTGTAAATCAGTAGGAGCGCTCCAGAGTGTACAAGTTTAAAAAATAGCTACAGTACCCCTAAACCCTGTAAACCACCAAACCTCCAAACCGATCACCCTTAAAACCACTGATCCCGATCTTTTCATCACCAAACTCGAACTCCAATTCCAACTGACCTAGGTCAGGGCCCCGTTTCACCCTCGGAATCGTATCACCCAAACAAACCCACAAAAGGACACGACACATACATGAACGGACGAAAGAAGGAAGCGTCGCGTCTCCAAGTTTTGACGGTTGATTAATCGAGCGATAAGTCGCGCCCGACACTGCTGATTTGTCGTGTCGTGTTGGAGCGCGATGGTGGTGGCGGTCGATACGAAATTCTCCACCTAATTAATGGGGGCAATCGCCCAAGAAAAGGACGTATTGTCTTTCGTTCCCCGCAAAGGTTCTCATTTGAGAAGGGCAATAAAATATGTATGTATTGAGAAGCAAGGCGATACATTCGGTTTTGTTTCTCGATGTTTTCTGATACACGATAAAATGGGCGTTACCGGATGGTAGGATGGGTCTAATTATGTTTACTGGCGACAAAATAGGTAGGTCCGAACTTTCTAGCCCCCGATTCGGATCCAAAGTGCCGAAAAATGGTGCCAGTTGCGCAAGATGCGCACTTGGAGGTCTTCCGTCAAAACAAGCCAAAAACTGTCATTGACGCTGATCCAATCAAGAAAGAGGATCTACAAAAACCGGCAAAAACCTTTTGCGATTGCCATCATGCTCGCGGCGGACAAAAACAGCAAAAGGATTCTGAACTGTAATCGAAAAGACTGTTCGCTCCAGTTTTCAATTTGAAGAAGAAAGTCGTCAAAACGCCGCTATAAGCGCCATTTTGACAATCTGACATGACAGTCTCTACAAAAAGCAAAGCGGAGGCGTTTTATCGTTCCAGCCGCCGGTCCTAAGCCATATAGACAGCCCGTCCGAAAGCGCCACGTCTGACTCTGACGTTTTTTGCTTTGAAACAGCGTTGAAATTGTATACACGTTACAATATTGACGTTCTCATGTGAACTTTTTGTATGTAGAATGCAGATAGACACAACAAAAAACAGTTTCAATATCGGCAGACAAAGTGCATCGTTAATGCAGCACAGATACAGTGTCATGACGCCAGCCATCCATCGAGGTCCGAAGCCGCTAGTCTGGAGGTCAATGACCCTTGACAGCGATTCTCCTCCTTCGGGTCAGTCGGTCCCGACGAAAAAGGTGACTTATCTGTATCTCTAGTGCGCGAATTGGATGATGATGGATGCAAGCAGCTGTAACAGCGAAAGACGGAGAAAAGAGGGTCATTTTTTACGTTTTTGATTTGTACAGTTTGCTTGGAAGGGGCTATTTTGAGGAATCACGATGATTGGAAAGAGGCTGAAGCTGTTGGGGGTTGAAATTTATGAAATTACAGTATGCATGAATAAAGCACAGTTTAATGGTTCTGATATGCTACGTGGAATGGAATGAAATGAGAAGAGCTACGTTTGAGATGTTATAAAAATGAGTTTTTGTATGGCAATGGGTGGAAACAATGTCAAGGTGATGGGCGGAGGTAGAAGAATTGTGACAAATTGAATGGGAAAGCTGTACAAAAAACAGAGACAATGGCTTTATTGTTTCGCGTTTGAAAAATTATCAGAAGAAAAGGGGTGGGAAATGATTGATTTTGATGGTGGGGTGATGCTGGGGTGAAATTTATCAACAAAATTGTTACCAAACTGCTGCTGACAGTTTTTCTTATAATAAGACTCAGCACTCGATGTCAAATAGCCCCAGCCGAAAATAAGAGCATATCAGTTTACCTTCACCTTGTTCAAACCCAAAAAGTGACCACGACATCGATGACAGTCACCCTAGCCCCAATCCGCCTTGAGCTGCTAGCCAGCCTGTTTGCAGTCTTTTTTCATGTTTGCCTCCACCCCAATACATACAACTATGTATTTTACTCCTGGACTGACTAACACTTCTCCTCCGGCTGATGGCTATTGTATCTATCGTAGTTTTTCGTAGATACTACGACGTATGTGCTGCTCCATCCATGCAAGCCCGGTCGCCGCCGACATCGACGAGGCGGCTACTCGACAAACACGCAAATGTGCAAACGTACAAAATCATATACAAAACGCCCGATCCTTCTTGCTTTGAAAAAGCATACATACATGCATCATGATTCGTGTGTTCAGAAGGAGGAAAGGGGGTTCCATTTTGGTGGAAACTGGTTTCATCGGGGAAACAACGACAATGTCGAAGTGGATGGAGGGTGGATTTGGTGGGGTTAAACATGGGGGTGGATTTCAGTTTGGGTGGGGGTTTACTTCCTGGATTTGGGGGTGGATTGTGGATTCTAATCGACAGATGGCTGGGCACAATGGTTTGAAAATATGACAAATAGCTAAGTTAAACTTCAGTTTTGAAAGTCAAAAATTTCACAGCTCAAAACAATTGTCATTTCTGATACCGACATGTCTTCAGTTTACATTTTAATTGGTACCTATCTGGCGGAAAATTTTTTCAAACATTGTTATATCAGTTTTAAAATCAAAAATTTGCGAGTAGAACACAATCACCATGAATTATAGTCGAAGAAACCTCAAACCCAACAAAAAAAGAAACAGTGTAAAAGTGAGTTGAGACCACGACCCGATAATCAGGGGCAGAACAGTTCGGGCCAACGAGTGAAAGCACCTCTCAGGTGTGTGGTGGTCCGCAAGACGATGGTCGTCGGCTGCGCCCATCCTCCTCCCAATCGATGTGTTAGAGTCAAATCAGCAGTGGAACACGAGTGCGTGAGGACCGCGAAAATGCTTCGTTTAGTCTCGGGGGCTGTGGTGATGGCGTCGGTTCATCGACGCCAGCCGTCGGCGAAGCACGACGACCCGAGACCACGAACCGTTAAACCTGACTTTTTCAAACAACCAAATAATTGAAAGACACAAAAAACGCAAGCACAAACAATCACGAAAGTTTGTGACGAA
This sequence comes from Panagrellus redivivus, assembly GCA_000341325.1. Classification (NCBI taxonomy): domain Eukaryota; kingdom Metazoa; phylum Nematoda; class Chromadorea; order Rhabditida; family Panagrolaimidae; genus Panagrellus; species Panagrellus redivivus. Next base: position 123,606 of record KB455423.1, on the reverse strand, counting down.
CGGATTTCAACCTTTTTTATAAAATTAACGTGTAACAGTTTACCGGAACATTCACAAAGTCAGCGCGCACAACAAGTTGATACGTTTATTACTCACAAAAATAGTTTCAACACACTTTCCGACAGTACTGTATTCATGGTAGGTATTACATGCATGGATGAAATGTTGGATGCGCCTTTCGGAAGATTAGCTCAGCTTGTGGGGGGCACGGCGTCGGAGGAGGATGTTTTCGCGGAGTTACCGGAAGCGATCTTGGCAGCAGTGACGCCGGACAGCCACAGTAAGCCTCGCTTACGACGTTTCAGGAAGCCAGAATTGGAAGCACTCGCCGAGGATGACCCTGATGATCGACTCGTTGCGTTTTGGTAGTTTGACAAGGATTGCAGGCCACCGTAATCGGATACGACCGACATTGATCGGACGGATGTTTCATCGCCGGTGGCTTGGACACTGCCGCTGATTGAACCGTCTGGAATGGCGTTGACGAGATATCTATCAAGATTACAGTTTAATTGACTTACTTCGCGTAGTATTGCCATCATTAAGCAGCAAATTAGCTCCCGTATTGGCAGACGAGTTGCCAAGGCCGCCAGCACTGGCATCCATCATGGAATTGCCGCCGGTATCGTCTGATCCGTTGTATCGGTAATAGGCGTTTCCGGTGACGTTGGAATTCTGGCCGCTTGCGCCACCGTAGCCGTCAGCTATCCCGCCTTAAACAGCCAGTTTATATTGAATCATGAAAAAAAGCTACCTACCAACATTGGCCCCGTCAGTATTAGCCATCTGACCACCAGCTCCAACATTCAGCGTCGAATTCTGGCCGTTGTTACTGGCCGAATTGCCTTTGGCACTGCTTTCAATCGCGGCCGTATTGTTGCCTTGATATTGGACGTTTGAAACCATGCTGTTGGAAGAGTTTAGGTTGCCTTGACCCGAGATGCTGCCGTTGCCAATTGCCACTGAAAATTGCTATCAAACCATTTTAATCATTTGGGTTACAATAAATTTAATGTTCCGTCCGGACTTATTTTTCACGCTGGTTCCGAATATGTAAATGGTTTTACGATCGGAGCACTTTTTTCAGATCGCATCACTTTTGGTGATAAGGATGGTCACAGTTCCGTACTATCAATGCTCCAACAACTACTTTTTGTTTGTTAGCATCAACTGTAGTACCAATTTT
>KB455423.1:98673-121968 GCA_000341325.1 Panagrellus redivivus | reverse complement strand
ATCAAAAAATCGAAAATCATTGTTCCCTCGACCTGTTTTTTTCTCCCAGAGTCTGTCTTAAACATATGGAAGCCAGTTTAAACCCACGCATTCCATCGCTGCCATTATTCGTCTGTAACCCAGCCTGGACGGTCATGTTCTTATTGCCAGTGTTGGCGGACCCATTCATGCCAATGTTGCCGGTGATCGCCGCCTGGTTATCGAGATTCGTGTCGGATTGCAGATTTAAGTTTGATTGGGCTCCAGGGTCTGCTACGATGGCACCGTCACCGAAGGCCGACATTGCTGAAATGCAGTTTTTGAATGCCATTTCCCTTAAAAAGTGGGTACTCACTCTGATTAACACCAGAATTGTTGCTCTGAAGATTCGAAGCACCAACAAGTGTCGCATTTCCGGTACCATTGACGTTGCCATACATGTCGCCACTGAGCTGATGATGATCATTATCAATGTTGGCATTGCCATTGGCCTGGGCATTGACCAGACCGCCACCACTGGTGTCACCGGAGACCAGGCCATCGACTTCGACGCCGTTATTGGCAGTTCCTTGCCCTAAAGCGATGTTAGCCTGGGCATTGTAGACGCCCTGGGCAACGGCACTTCCGACGAGTTGAGCCAAGATGGACCCCCAGGTGAGTGTTTGACTCATGATAACTTGAGAAGACGAAGATAAGGACCCAGTAGCGCCGGCATTAGCTTGGGTGTTGTTGCTACCCTAGAAGTTCAAGAAAATCGATAAAACTCCCTCAAAAAAGTCAAACCAACCAGCATATTAGTGCCATTCGTCAAAAGTGCACCCCCATTCGCATTCGCTGCCGTATCACCGACACCACTACCCTGGGCCTGCTGATTCGACGACACCGACATGTTGCCGCCACTGATGGCCGAGTTTATGTTCGATGAAGCCCCGGAATTCGTGCCCTGAGCCAGTGAATTCCCGGTCGATTGGGCCGACATATTGCCCACGGAGCCAAAGGCGTTCGAATTCAGCCCAGCTGAACCGTTGCCATTGGCATTGCCGGCGGCGCTGGCATTCACGCCGATGACGCCATCGGCCGTTTTGTAGTTTTGGGCGGATCCACTGTTTTCGACCGTGGATCCGGTACCGTTTGAGTTTGCATTCGAGGAAACGGCTAAAAGACATCAAAATCACTTCAAAACATTTCAAAGACACGAAGACCAACCAGTTTGACGCCTCAATCTCGCAACATTCCAAATTTCAGCATGTATCGGCAACACCGGCATCAAGGCCGTGCCGAAGATGACCACCAGTACGGCAGCACCCACATAGTCACGTCGCCACATAGTAGGGATTGTGGCCGTCAGATGGAGGGGGAAAAGTTTAGTGACGAACCCGTTCCCGAACAAGAAGATTTCCTGCCTCAATCTGATCACAAATATCTATCCAACTAGACCTCCCGACAAACATGCACAGTACCCATTTGATAACATGGATAGGGCTGCTTTTTCACTTAACGTAAATTGAATGGACTAAAGTTAGTTTAAATCGATACCTAACATCCGGCTTGGCGGCCCTGCGATGGATGGACATACCCATCAACCTAGGATTGAACATTGCCGGATTACCCAGGCCTACCAAACACGCAGGAGACACGGACCGTAATCCGCTTCGCCCCCACTGGCTGCGATCCTATGAATGACAGGCAGGCGACTAATTGGGAAATGAGATAACACTCAAAAAAAGGGGGAAGTTGATACATGGCCACGTTTACACATACATCATTTGTTACAGATTTACCCGCCAAAACACGGTGGCAATTAGATTTTCGAGGCTCACGAAACATGGAAAAGTACGCGTAACATCAGTCGCGAACAGGTGGCTTGGGTGTGACTCCCAAAGCGGGGAAGTATTGCTAAAAAGGGCCATAATTGGCTTTCATCACAAAGCAAGACGAAAACAAACTTACAGTAGCTCTGTCCCAAACGCGCCTGAATCCGTTATGCAAACTACTTTCGTCCTCCGGAGCGACTCGATAGTCGTAGCCGACATTCATGCATTTGACCTTCTGAAGTTGCTTTTAGTGATAAGATGAAAGGGATTCAAAAACGTACGTCAAAAGCGCCAGCGGCATTAACAGCGGGATAGATGATACCGCATCCGAGACAGCCCTTATCGTTGCCATTGAGGACGAAACCATTGCCTTCGCCGTTGCACTTTCGGCACGATCCATGGCACGCGATGCACCGCTTGTCCTGTTTGTAGAATCCAGCCGGGCAGGTTTTCGGGGCACAAACGCGAAGATTGAATTGGTCAATCATGTTGTTCACACAATCAAGTTTTTTCTTATCGTCCTTGGCAAAACACGTGAAGGGCGTCTCATCCTCACACATGTAGTTGCATTCCTCATTACAAGCAATGCAAACCTTTTCGTCATAGCGTTTCGTTATGTAATACAGTTTCGAGCCGGCCTTCTTCGTCGTGACGCATTGGGACGCGGTCATGCAGGTATAGAAGAGTTGGCGCCACTTATCGATGTACTGCGCAACACGGTACTCCTTCGACGGGCACGTGACACAACGCTTGTAGTAGTAGGCCTTGATGCGACTACCAGAATCTGTGCAGCCGGTCTGGTAGGTAATTGGCTTCTGGGAGCGCGTCTGCTCTTGACCGTTGTTATTGATCTCCTCGCCGGGAAAGAAAACGGGTTCGCTAGCGTTTGCCGGGTTACGCGGCGGAATGTACAGCGGATTCGATATGATTGAGACCTTTGCGTCGTACTTCTTGAGACGTTGCAAATCGAGGGTACGAAGATCGGAATTATATTGGACCTTGACGGATGTGAAGTATTTTACGAGTCGATGCGAGGTCCGAGGCTTCGAGATGACGACAAGGTTGCGCAACATGTCAACGTACCAGAAGCCTTCCGTGTTTTCGACGACGATGTCGCCGTAGAGACCAGTGGCTTCGGTGAGCATGTCGAAAAAGTCTGAGGAGAGGCGGACCCTGGAATGATATGGCATGGATTCAAGTGCAGCTCGACGGAAGAAACGTTAACTTACTTATCCTTGGGGAAACCGACCGAATACTGATCAATCTTGACGGTACCATACAAATGACGGCACCGCTTCAGAGCCTTGTACTTGGCTGGATCGTTGATGGTTGCTCGGAAGGCGGCATGCGTCCACTGCTTCATATCATCGTAGCCGGGCACAATGTTCAAAATGGAGAAGAACGACAGCGAATTGTGGGGCAACACGCAGCCAATGCCGCAATCATCCGCGAAATCGCCATTAACAAACTTCATGCGACACGGCTTGCAGACGGCTTTACCATCCCAGTAAGCCTTGTAGGCGTCTGAGGTCTGTTCCGCGATCTTATCAGCAATAGGGTCGAATTCCATGCCCTTGGGGCATTGATAGCTGCACTTGTTGTAGGAGTGTTTGAACATGTAATCTAAAGAATTCTTTTTTGATGCATAAGCACTACAGTAACCCAAAACATACCCGGGCACGAGGATTCCTTAAGACAGATTTTGGCTTCCTCAATGATCAACCCATCACAAGAATCGACACACTTGCGCTTCGACCCGTCCTTATTTTCCCAAACAAGGTACTGATTATCATTGCAAGCGACACATTGAGCCGTCGAAAGATCGTCTTCGTCCTGATGACCCACGATGCAACCACCCCGACAGTTGCCCTCACAGCACATGTACTGTCCGCGTTCACCAGCACAGGTAAAAACGTCAAAAGCACGCCGACAGTTGTTACAAAGCCTGCGGTTCACTTAAAAGGATCAAACTTAGTTGCAGCCTACCTAAAATTGACAAGATCCAACCTGCTTGGCAATATTGTTCTTCCTTGCCGAAACACATGTCACATTGGGTGCATGTGTAGGGCTTTGCAGCACTGCATTTCGAAAATACGTCAACTTCCTTCTTTCCCACTTTTTGGAAGATCTTGACAACATCGTGATAGGCCGGTTTCGTCTTGGACCATTCAAACCATTCAATAACGTCGATACTTTTCCATTCTTCCTTGAAGGCACAGAGATGCGGGGTGCTTTTGAAGCCGATTTTGCCGTTTTTGATCACTGGAGTGTTTCCTTCAAAAAAGTTACTGTAAAAAGTTCCGACTTACATTTCAATTTCGGGAAACGAACATGCTCCGCCGTGACTCGATCGAAAAAGAGCGCAAACTTCTCGTCCTTATTCTTCTCCGACGGGGCAGTAGCCCATGGATAGGTTAGCAGCTCGTTGCCATGAATGACCACCAAGTTCTCGAAGTCGATATCGACTTCAACGTCATAGATGTAGATGAACCCAGTGACTTCGACAATCTCTCTCACTGCGTCGGTAATCTTTGACAGCTCAAAGGGCACTTTACGCATGTGCGGAATGATCAAATTGCCGACAATAATGTGGCAACCCTTGACGTGCTCAGCAAACTGCTCCCAATAGGGCTCGAGGTAGGGCTTGGGCTGGAAGCTGGCATCATCCAGGGAGCTGGTCTCGACGAAGAGGGGTCGCGTGCCTTTGCAGACAATGGCTGAAGGGCAACGAAACTGAGTCAGTCCCACGGCTTTCTAACATCAACAGTTCAAAGCAACTCACGTCCCTCGTAAGCGGGTTCTTCATCCGCATGACCCAGATGGACACAATGGAGAAGGAGGAGCACAAGTGTCGCCACAGTGGGCATCATCGTGCCGCCGCCTCGACAGGGCAGTCGCATCGCGTTGCAGAAGCTTCGCGCGACAGGGAAAGGCGCAGCCGTGTCGACTGAAGAAACGCGTCTGAGGCACACTGATGGCGAGGGATTCGATGGCAGGATTCATGGCTTGAGGATATGCAAATTTGCGGAAGGGAAATCGATCAATATTTGGGGCGTTAATGTTATTCTGGAAGTGCAACTTTCAACTGACAGATACGCCGAGAAGAGTAGGTAAGTGTTTTTTAATAAAAGTTTCGAAAACTGTCAAAAAATATAAAAAAATCGATAAAAAGGTAAATTTAGAGTCGGAATTTAAACCAACTTAGTCATAAATGGCTATATCGACACGAAATTTTCGAATAACACTCAATCAAAATGTGAAACCAGTTTTGGAAAACAGAAAGTGTGTAAACATCGAAAGCGTGGAAAAATTTGTAAATGAATTTCAAAAAAGACATACTTTTCGTTGGACATCCGAAAAAGCTTCATTTGAGCCGGAAAAAGTTGATTTTTAGCTGATCTATCTCATTAGAATGCATCTTAGAGCCATTCACACAGTTTTAAAGGCAGAAGAAACCGATATTAAGGCAGTTTTATTGATAAAAATGGGCGAAAAGCCGTGAAACGAGTTTTGAAGCCAGACGCACGCACCGTTTTCCCGCCACGAAAAGCCGCCCATACAGTCGTTTTCATCTCAATTTCGACCTTCGAAAAATGAAGCGATCCATTTTCTGTTTCGTAATTCATTTTGCAACCAATTCTTCATTGTCTCCCATCCATTGTCCCTTCCCGTCCTCTCCCCGGCTGATCATTGTCCTGAGGCACTCTTATCAGGCCGAGATTGCGTCCATTTCGGGTGGTCGGACGCGTCTTTCTCGCGCGTAGATTACACGTGCTTTTCGTCCCAGCCTTGCTTGCCTGAGGTGGTCATAGCGTTAGACTTTCGCTACCGGCTGGCTGTGGCTGACCATTCTTCTCTGGCCCGCCCCCGCCTTTGCTCGCTCGGTCTGCCTACGTTCATCGTCGATGAGAAGATAGATCGGGGCTCGATCTACATAGCTCGCCTTGCCTTCCCCTTCCTCTTTCGGCTGCCTGCAATCCTCTTTGGAATTGATTTAGTTAACTTATTGGTGTTTGTTGGTCAGTGTTCGGCATGCGAAAATGGACTTTCTACGAGAGACCCGGCTTGTCAAGTTGGTTTTTCAATTCAAGGCAAAATCAATCCCCTCCACTTTCTTTCTGTGTTGCTACTAATACCCCGATGACACACTTCGTGCTGTCCTCACTCACCGCCCTCGCTTCCAGATAACTCTGAATCATAATAAAGTCGACGGTCCAACTAATCGACTATCTTTCAGGGCAGCCATGGCTCCGTTCAAAAAGTCCGTCGTGCGCGATGTCATGCCGGTCCTGCCGAAGGTGATTTGTGACGAGCGACGTCAAGTCTACTACACCGTCGGCGATTTCCTGGGGAAAGGCGGTTTCGCCGCGTGCTACAAGGTCGTTGATGCTGATGGGCATACTTTTGCTTCGAAAATTGTAAACAAGCAGCTGCTAAAGAACAAGAATGAGGCCCAGAAGGTATGTTTTATATATAATTTCCACCCTTTTGGTGCTTATTTGCCTCATTTTAGCTGTCCCAAGAAATACGGATCCACAAATGCCTCCAACACGAGCATGTTGTCAAGATGTACTTTGCCTTCGAGGACGCTAACAATGTCTACATGATGCTCGAGCTGTGCTCACGGCGGTCTTTGATGGAGCTCCAAAAGCGTCGGCACGCCATCACTGAACCTGAGGCTCGATATTTCATAAGACAGGTGGGTTTTTACACATTTTGTAACGATTTTTGGACGATTTTTTTCACCTTCCGAAAAAATTCCATCCGAAAACAGCCCATGAATCACACCCTTCGCTCCGAGTCATCGACTTTACACCCCCCTTTTTCAGACTGTCCTCGCCTGTGACTACCTGCACCGTCTCAACATCATCCACAGAGATATCAAATTGGGCAATCTGTTTCTAACGGAAAATATGGTGCTCAAAGTCGGCGATTTCGGCCTCGCTACAAACATAACCGAAGGCCTTCACGACAAGAAATGGGTCTGTGGCACGCCCAATTACATCGCTCCAGAAGTTTTGAATAAGCGGTTACACTCGGTGAAGGTGGACATTTGGGCGATTGGCTGCGTGATGTACGTGTTGCTGGTTGGAACGCCGCCGTTTGAGACTGATAATTTGGATGTTTGTTTTTCGCGGTTGGAGGGATGGAATTTCAATGGAAAAGGCGGTTTCAGGAGACGTATCGGCGAATCTGTAACAACAAGTACAAGATCCCCTTCGAACTCAGCATCGACGCGATCGATTTGATCAAAGCCATGCTCTCCGCGATGCCGACCGAACGCCCTGACACGATGACCATTTTGAAGTCGCCTTTCATGAATGGTTTCACACCTGCGCGCTTGCCGACGTCTTGTTTGACGACCAAACCGACGTTTGCTTCATCGGTTGGTCTTTTTGAAATTGAAATTGCTAGCTTTAAAACCCTGCTTTAAGCCTGTCGCGGAATCGACTTCCCCTGTGGCCTTCTCCCCTGCTCGTGAAGTCGGCTCAAACCCCCTGGCAAACAGAACCTGCTCGCCCATCGTCTATCTGAAGGAACTGTCCTCTCAAATCGACGCCCTGCTAGCCAAAGGCGATTCAATTGTCCCTCGCGATCTCATGGATGACAGCATCAAGGATCCGGCCAGCATTCCGATCTATTGGGTCGCCAAATGGCTCGATTTCACGCAGCGTTATGCGTTCGCTTATCAGCTTTGTGATGGGAGCTTTGGGGCGAAGTTTGTCGATCGGTCACAGCTCATTATGGATGCTAATCGGGAGTAAGCTTGTACATCGACGTTTACAGTTTTTTTGTTCATGGCGTCGTTTCAGGTTCTTCCAATACCGTAACGAACACGGAATCGAGCGCTTTTTCACGTCCAAAGGCTTCCCGAACGACATACAGCGCAAGATTAGCTACCTGAAAAGCTTCATCGAGTTCATGGACACCAAGCTCGTTCGCACCGGCCTTAACATGGGTCGAGAAGGCGACCAACTCGCACGGCTTCCATGCCTTCAGACTTGGCTGCGTACCCGTTCGGCGGCGTCGTTTTTGTTGTCGAATGGCACTTTCCAGTGCAACTTCAATGGCGTACGTTCATTTCTGCACTTTTTGCATTTACAATTACAGTTTTGCCACTTCCAGGACCACACAAAGCTCATCATCTGCCCCCTAATGGGCGCCGTAACCTTCATCGACGCCAACCAAAAGTTCCACACTTACAAATTCTCGGCATTGTCAACCTTAGGTGCTCCGAAAGAGATCCTAACGCGCATACAGTATGCTCGTCGATGCATCGGCGAAGTCATGGTACGTCAGCCGCCAGCAGATGCCCTCCCATCCTACAATGCTAACAGCTTGCGGAATGTCCTTGCCCAAGGCGATGCTTTGCCAGACTCAACAACCCCCATTGATACCGTTGATACTTGAATGAATGAAATCCAATCCTTCTTTTTGTCCTTTTTTAATGATTTTGTCTTTCTTCGATCTCCACCACTGCTTTCCTTTCTACGAGTGTATCCACATTCTTTCCATGTCTCAGCAGTTACGAGGTAACCAAAGCATCCACAGGTACTTTGCTGTTTTCGTCTTATTATATTTTCCATATTGATTTTAGAGAGATTCTATAGTTTTCTATTAATTCATGTCATATCTATTTATTGGTTATCGATTGTCTTTAAAAGTCCCTATTTTAGTTTTACATTTCGTTGTTAGTGTTAAAGATAAAATTGAAATTTGAATAGTTTTGCTTTTCTGGTCGGATTCACTGTCCAGAAGCCCTATTGCAATCGCGGACGACCGGACCCGGAGCCACCCATTCCGGAGTCGGGTTCACGATGCAGCCAGCTGCAGGAGCCGCTAATCCGGGGCGTCCACCCGTCGGGCAACGTCCCCCTGGAGGCCTCGGAGGTCCTTTGAAGAAGCCTAGTTCGAAGCCGAAGCCAGGTGCTCCCGGGCCGAAGAAGCCTGGCGCGCCGACGAAGAAGAAGGCTGGCGGTGGTTGTTGCGGGTTTAGTCTGAAGAAGAAGGATGCTGGACGTGGGTTTTACATGACTTCTGAGTGCAGTTTTTTTTGAATTTGGGATTCTAGCAGGGAAACCAGGCCAACAGCAATCGAAAGAAAAGTCAAGAACGTCATTTTCGTCCCTGTTCAAACGCAAAGCTGGCAAGGCACCCGCCGGTGGACCGGCTAAGAATGTCAATGGCCTTCCGAAGCCTGGTGGAAATCAGCCATTGCCGGTGGGCGTTGGTGGGAAGCCGGGGCCACCGGGCGCTCGACGGCCGATCAGTAAGCAGCCTGGACAGAAGCCGCCGGGCATTGGGCAAGTCCCAGGACAAGCGCGGTCCCAGCAATTGGGCATGAAACGGGATAAGAGCCTGCGGAAGTTGAAGCAGGGCCAACCTGTGCCGGCATTGGGCACGCCCACGACGTCGAAGTCGCCCGCGCCGGCCAGTGGTGGGGCAATTCGCCCGAAACAGCCGAATAGTATGACTCGGCCGAAGGCTCTCAGCCCAGCGGCTACACACGACGGGAAGCCGAAGGCGTTGTCGCCACCAGCTCCGAAGGAGGGCCTTTTGCCGATTTCACCGGCTATTTTGGCTACGGAGTCGCCGGCCATCTTGCCTGAAGAACAGCCCAAGAAGTCGGGATCGATTGAGGTTGGCTGTCTTACTGTAGCTCGCCTAATTGAAGGTTTTCAGACGACGAAACAACGCAAACCCCTGCCCCTGTCCCACATCCGCGCCCTCGAGACCTCCCGAGTCTTCCAAGAAGTCAAGCTCTGTGTAGCTACCATGGATAATGGCATGACTGAGCGTCGAGTCTTGCTGACAAGTGTTTATCCGACTGGGAATCCACCGAAAATCGCACCCCCACCCGATCAGGCTTCAGACGCGGACTCCATCCGACGAGGAGTCCGCGTCCGACGGAGGCGCTCGGTGACGTACACCTCGTCTTCGAACACGTGTCTCACCGGAAGTGCCACCATAACCTCAAACAACCGCCCAAACAGCTACAACACGTTGGATAATGCCAATTCCGTAGTTCGGGTTCCGAATGAGCCCAGTCCTGATATGGACCCACTGCTTCTGTCTTCCCCCATTAAGAATCTCAGCCCATCACACGGCGTCGCCGCAGCCGGCAAAGCCACGAAGCCGCCACCGCCGACCTCTCGGGAACGGGCCATGTCGACGATCCTCCAACTTCGAGGCCATTATCAGTTGACCCACAATGAAATACGGACACTGTCGCGGAATCCGGAATTGAAATTGACGACAATTCGGGCCGGCATCGCGTTGCAGGAGGCCCAACGGAATCTGCGCAACCTCAAAGTCTGTTTTAACTTATACGCCGTCAATCATAAGCAGTTTTAACTTCCAGATACTAGCCGGCACCCACCTCCTTCCCGACCTCAGCTACTTTGCCGATGAACTCAGCGCGGTCATCCTCGAGCTGGACCGCTTCATTGACGCCATCCACACGGTGAGTGAACACGCCGATTCTTCACCATCCTCGAATCGACGACCCCCGACGTGATTTGGTTTTTTGATTATTGGAACTGAACAATCTTATGTATGATGAAATTGGTGTTTGATTACCTTACTTTTCTGTTATGGCCCATAGTAGCAGTTTTATACCGATTTTGAGTACGGTACCTATTTTACGTTAATTTTAATTTGGAAATGTGGAAATCTACATCAGTTTTTCATTCTCCATTCTCAAGTGCAAATTTGAAAAGTCCTTATCCACTTAGTTAGCTACGGGCAAACAATGAGTTTACAGGAAAACGGATTAGTAACTGACCACCGACGGCCGTTGACCGAGTGAGCAATGTTAGTTGATTGAGCACGCGTTGGTCGGTCAAAAAAGTTATTGTTTACTTACCTGAGGGGGTTAACGCTGACAAAATGTCGAAAATTCGCGGAATTCAACCAGTTTTTTTGAGTGAAATTGGAAGTTTTTGGCACTTCTGATCTCGATACGAAAATTCCGAAGCGTCCATACATCAACAAACGCCCGTTGAAATCGCCGAATCAGTTTATTTTTAACTCAATAAGATATATTTTATTCTTTTTGAAAGCTAATGGCACAGCTTTAGTCTTTTGGGTCTCGACACGAAAGTTTGGAATATCAGTTTTTAGGCGTTTCTGACTTTCTTAGAGTTGAAATTGGTTAAGGAGTGTTCATTTTTGTTCCCTCAATGACCCCCAATCGAACTACGACATGTCCAGCGTCGATGAGTTTTGCTTTTTTTCGCGCAGCTTGTCAAAGGAAGCCCCAGCGGCGACAGACACGTCGATGATGGTCATTGTGGATTTGTGGGTCGTTGGATGGATCATCCGAGTCGGGACTCCGACGTCTAATGCTAGGCCTAGCCACATAGCGTAATGACTAAACGTATAGGTGCGCGAGAAGGGATCGGGAAAAGCGGTTTTTTCTCGATGGACAACGAAAAGCCGACGCCGATCAGGTAGCCGAAAAAAGGCGGAAGGATAAGGGCCTACGACGTGTTCGAGCACGACCTGCCCCTCGGGCCATAAGGAGGATGAAGGGGTGGGCAAAGAGGGCGCTGTCAACGTTAAGGACGGTGGTTAGTGACGGTGTCGGGCGCCTCAGGATCGGCGAAGGTTAACCTGGGCCATCCATTTGGGAAATACTTTTAGTTTTACTCGATTGACGGGTAGGGGTCGGGTTGCGGTCACGTGAAGTTTGGTTTGATGGCCAATTGGCTTCATTTGGCTATGTTCAAAGGTTTATTATGCCAGTTTTCAGCGACTTGTTAGCCATGGCTACGCACTGTAGGCTCATTTGGGCCTGCGCGGCTGTCATGATGCTGGTCCTATCAGAATTTGGTGATTGCTATGTGATTCAGCAGCAGTATAGACCGATTCAACAGCCCATGCAGCAGAATCAAGTCAGGACTCAGTATTACCCGGTCAGAGTGAACTGTCCGACGAACAGATGCAATCAAAATCGGTACAGATGGAATGTAAGGCCGGTGCCAGTCCCAGTGCCGGTCAACAATAACTGTAATCGGTGTCGAAGTGAGTTTTGACTTCAAAAGTATTCAAAAATGACAGTTTTCTTCAGCCATCACCCCCACCGTCATCAACACCGGCACCAATAACGGTGGCCCGAACACCAATGGCGTCATCAATGTCGGCCCGAACATCAGAATCCTTCCAGGCCCTGGCGGCGTCCGAGTCATTACCCCAGCCCCGCCACAGCCACTTCCAATCGCTTCCACAGAAGCCCCGAACCAGACGCAACCACCGATCCAGACTTTGGCCACAGTGGACTACACGACGTCATTCAGCACGTCGCCATCTCCCTCCCCGACTCCTGAAGCCACGACACTACCCGCTCCCGAAGTCAAGGCCATCACTGCCGTCCCGGTCGAGTCAAGAACCACCGTCGAATTCATCACCCCAGTGACCCCGGAACCGACAACCACCTCCACCGAGCCCACAACTTCCAACAACTCCGGCACAACAGCCTCTGGCGGCAATACCGAACTGCCCACGCCCGCCCCATTCACCGATGATGCCGTTCAGCAACAGAGTTCTGCCATGTACATGCGTCCGACGAAACGTCCCTCCGACAGTGAGTCTCCGTTGTTTTTGGCGCCGTATGATGCACTTTTTTGAAGTTTTTGAAAGTTTTCCATCGTCAGTGATTGAAAATTGATACAATGCTTCTTGCTTTTTTGGGTATTCTTGGTGGCATGACACTTGCTTTTCTGGTTTTCGACATTTTGCTTCGCTTTTTGAACTCAATTACTCCCCCGTGCCATACCTAACACACTTTTCGACCTCTAAACCTACCAAAACGTCAACAATATTTGTATTTCTTGCTGTTAATTTCGAATTTCGATCAATATAAAGTTGCTTCTTTCTTTCGGTGGCACATGGCACGGGATACTGTAGCACAAGCAAGACAGACAGGTAAAATTTGGTATGTTTCAGACGCAAATAACCCATGCCCATCCGGAAAGCCGTTGAAAAACGAATTCAACACGGCGGTTTCGTGTAATTATGTCCTTCAACCCAATGGCGGCTGCCCAGAGGAGTATTGGTGCCACACTGGGTCGACTTTCGCCACGACAGCCTGCTGTCCTAGCACGAATTCGACTTCGAAGTGTCTGTTGGCGCGGGCTAGCGGTATCGGCGAGGCTCTCGTGCCACGATGGTACTTTGACTCCGCGACGAAGCAGTGCAAGCGATTCCTTTACAAGGGTCTCAAGGGCAATGCCAATAATTTCATCACTTATACGCAGTGTAGCGAGGCGTGTGAACGGGAAAAGATTGTTGTCGATGTTGAGAATCCGTGCCGGCATGGGCTCCCGGCCAGGAATGGGACGAGTTCGAAGAGACTGAAGTGCGGCCCAGTGAAGGCGACAAGCATCTGTCCGAAGGATCACTATTGCCATATTGGCGAGACTCCGGCGCAGACTGCGTGTTGTCAAGGGAGTGGAAGTCAGTTTTGAACCAATTTTGGCATACATGAAATTGTAAGCTGTCTAATTTCAGTCGATGACACCTGCATGCTGTCTTTGAACATTGGCCACGGTCGATCCCTCATCAAACGCTTCTACTACAACAATGTCGCTAAAAGGTGTATTGAATTTGTTTACAAGGGCACCAAAGGCAATGAAAATAACTTCCTAACTTATAACGACTGCAAGGATGCCTGCATGCGTGAGTTTTTGGTCTTACCACGAAAATTTGGTCCCTACACGAAAATTTACTAACACCTTGAAATTTTACAGTTTTATCCATTTCAGGCTGGTCCAACCCTTGCCCTGTCCTTTTCGACTACGGAGAAAAGAAGGAATGCAACTCCGACTTCTCCTGCAGCTCCGGCGAATGGTGCCACATCGGCGCCAGCAAGGAATCAACCTCCTGCTGTCCTGGAGCCATTACCAACCCTTGTAAACAGCCACTTGAAACCGGTATGGGCTCGGATAATCTGACGAGATGGTATGCGGATACGAATGATAAGAGCTGCAATCGGGAGTGTAAAAGCTTCACGTACAAGGGCACCAAGGGCAATCAGAACAACTTCTTGTCGAAGGAGGCCTGCGAAGAACGTTGTCGACGTGAGTTTTAGCCATCATTTTGCAGTTTTAAAACTAAATAAGGTCAATTTCAGCCGAATGCAACAACCCTTGCTCCAGCGGCTCCATGCTTCTGGAACCAACTGGCGAACCGCGCGCCTGTGGCCCAGTATCACCATGTCCGTCGAATTACTGGTGCCATGTTGGAGCGTCGCCGGAATCGACTGTTTGCTGTTCTGCAGGTAAGCTTTCTTTGAGTTTTGTAAAGAATTGAAATTTGCGTTGTTTTTTCGCAAAGACATCAAGTAATCAGTTTTACCAAACCTTTCCAGTCAAAAACCCCTGCGAGCTCCCCAAAATCGAAGGCAAGGGCGAAGTCAAAAGCACTCGCTACTACTTCGACCAGAAGGCCCACAAATGCCTTGCTTTCATCTACTTCGGCACCGGTGGTAATCAAAACAACTTCCTCACCCATGAAGAGTGCCGTGACGCTTGCCCATCCTTTGAAAACCCCTGCGGGCATGGCCAGCCACTGTTGGTCAATGCTACGCCCAAGGTTTGTTCGCCGTCTGAGCGATGCCCTGGAACACACTTCTGTCATATTGGCGTTGAGGATTCACCGAATTATTGCTGCCCAAAGAGTGAGTTGGCACTTTTGGCTCGGAATTAAAATGACAGTTTTTTTTCCAGACGGTGACCCCTGCATCCACCCCATGTCCACCGGCTTCGGCAGTGCCATCATCAAGCGCTTCTTCTTCGATCAGGAAAGCAAGCGCTGCCGGGAGTTTGTTTACCACGGAGCCAAGGGCAATGCAAATAACTTCCTGTCTCAAGAAGACTGTGAACTCGTTTGCCCTGTCTTGCCAAACCC
The DNA here is from genome assembly GCA_000341325.1 of Panagrellus redivivus. Taxonomy (NCBI): domain Eukaryota; kingdom Metazoa; phylum Nematoda; class Chromadorea; order Rhabditida; family Panagrolaimidae; genus Panagrellus; species Panagrellus redivivus. The sequence continues at coordinate 107,266 of KB455423.1, read as the reverse complement.
ATGTGCCAATGGCGACCCTCTGCTTGACCCATTGAAAGAGCCCATCATCTGTAGCGGCTCGGAGACCTGTCCATCTGGGTACTTCTGCCATGTTGGAGGCGCTCCGGAGACGACCAACTGCTGCCCGGGCACGCGTAAACCTTGTGATTTGACAGTGGAAATCGGCGAAGGCCTGGAGGACCTCGACCGTTGGTACTACGACGGATCAGTCCAGATGTGCCAGAAGTTCAAGTACCGCGGCCGTCGTGGCAATGCCAACAACTTCCTATCTCGTGAAATGTGCCAGGAACAGTGCCACGAATTGAATCCCTGCCTCCATGGAGAACCCTTGATCGATGCCAATGGTGAGCGTATGCTCTGTACAGGCGGTCAGAAGCTCGATTCCTGTCCGAAATCGCATTATTGCCATGTCGGAAGCACCGCTATCACGACCATCTGCTGCCCGCGTGGTGATGCCGAAGTCTGTGAGCAGCCGATGAACACCGGTGTTGGTGGGGAAGGCCTTCCGAGATGGTATTTCGATACTGGAGCCAATAAATGCACGAACTTCGTCTACGGCGGCTCCAAAGGTAATGAAAACAACTTCATTAGCAAAGTCACCTGCGAAGAGCTCTGCCCCGAGCACCGATCTTACTGCCCTCATGGCATGCCACTTCTCGACTCCAAATCCCAAAAACCCGTCACCTGCGGCATCAATCACGGATGCCCGACTGGCCACATCTGCCACATGTCAGCCGAATTCAGCGTCTCAATCTGCTGTGAAGACCCCGCCGACTTCTGCCTCCAACCCCGCGAAGCTGGTCCCTGCACGAATACGGAGATCCGATTCGGCTACCACCCATTGACAGATTCCTGCGTCCCCTACGAATACGGCGGCTGCGATGGCACTCTCAACAACTTCAAAACACTCGAAAGATGTACCGAAATTTGTTGCAAGGAATTCAAATTTGAAGATGCGGCGGCTCATCCTACCACGGCAGCTTCAATCAATCGAATTCCGTTCTTTGGACCTGTTGGCCCCTAAATTCTTATCAAATTTCCTTAATTTTAACACTTTGCGTAATGCGATCTCTCTTTTTGACTCGAGTTACTTACCGATTTCCCCACTTTTTACGTCTACCGTACACGGTATACCGTAAACACATCACAATTTCGACTGTTTTGCTCATCTACTTTAACAAACTTGCAATTGCTTTACTATAATATTTCAATTTGAATAAAAATTCCATCATGTGAATCAATCAATGAGTCAATCAAAGCAAAATCTAAATCTCTATTCAATTCAATAATATCAATGTGTACCAGTATTGGGCGTGTTTTCCATCACCATGTTTGATTTGATGCCATTTATGTAGCATTGTCGGTAGTCATGCGCCGTCGCATTGTCTTGTTTCCGGCTTTGAGTTGGTCCTTGATCAGGGTAATGAAATCCTTAGGCTGGACGACGATCTGGAAGTCGGTGCCATTGGGAACTTGTTCCATTCTTTTGTAGAAAAGATCATTGGCAGCGAAGGGGTTCAACGGGATGCCGTTGACTTCTGTAATGACAGAACTGACTTCGGTGCGACCGTAGAGGAAAGGCGACATCTTAGCTGGGATCCCTGATAGGAAGGCTGGCGAGCGGGGAACGACTTCTTCTATCTGGAAATTCAAAAAATGAGATTGATGGTCTCGACAGGAAAATTGGTTCTCATGTGTCCCAACGCGAAAACAACAAAGTTTTAGTTTTTGTTGAAAAAAAGCCGTTACAAAGAACAATTTTTCAAAAAATAAAAGAAAGTTGGTCCCGCCACGAAAATCCAAATTTCAATGGCCCCACCACGAAAACCCCAAAATCACACTTACCCTGTTCTTTTTCTTATGCAAAACAATTCCAAAAGATCTCGGCGTATAAACATTCTTCGGCTTCGTCAAAGTATACGTCTGTCCATGTGGCGTGCTCCGAATCTTGAACGGAATCGGAATTCCCGGCCGCGCACCCAAAAAGATGCCCGGAAGTTCGCTCAAACTTCGAACGGGTGTATCGTTGACTTCGACGATCTGGTCCCCGAAGTGTAGCAAATGGCAAAGGGCTCCGTTCTTTTCCTCGCTCCAGCCCGACACCCTGAAAAGCGAAAAGGACGAATGTAATGATGGCATTTTGGGGGCGAAAGTGCCGTAAAAGCGTTGAAGGCAAAGGGTTTCATCGTAAAAGAGCGTGAATGGGTTTTAAAAAGGCTTACCAAATTCGTCCATTGATTTCAACCAGCTTCAAGTGCTCGACACAGAGGGTCATAAGGATTGAGACGGTCTTTAGTGGGACCGATTCTTCCCTACTGGCTCCGGCATAGCTAAATCCCTGGGAATACAGTGTCGTGGAGGATGACTTCGGAGGTGGGCGAGGTGGTGGGATGACTTGGTTATAGATGTGATCACCTGGATAGGATTTGGTTGAATCATTTGAGTCTTCTGTCGTGGTCGAAGTTGAGCTGGAAGCGGTCGACATGCGAAGTTGAGCGATTTCTTGGGATAGGCGACTCGATTCATCCCTGTAACCGTCCAGTTTAACAAAATAACCTCATTTGGAACCGTCAAACTCACGATATACTCTTATCAGAACCATTAGTCGGAAACACAAACCGCGTATAAACCGAAGCCTCAGCCCGATCCGGACTACCGGCTGTCTTCGCATTCGCCATCGGAATCAAATCATAGGGCTCAATTGGAGCTGCTCGTCTATAGATGCCATCAGACTGTTTAGAAACACTGGATTCAGTCATCGGCATGGAGTATTGATGCCCGGCTGACCGGGCCCCGTCGGCAATGGGTGTTGTCGTCGAGATGGTTGACTAAAAATAGACCTCAAGTTAAAACAGCCCAGTTAGACGACAGGAAGAGCAATGAACGCCCGAGGGCATGTTTGCTGCTCTTTTAACTATCGAAATGGTGACTAAGAGTGCCGTTGAGGGCACTTACGTCCGACGCCAACGCAAAAAAGAGGGTATCAATCAGGGGCGTCTGTTTTTTGGGTGAAAAATAGATTTTGACTGGGTTCGGTAAAAGAATTTTTGTTAAAAAGTTCATGTTAAATGTATGTTAACCGAAAAACAAACCTTCGGACTGGTAGGAGTCAGCGGAATCGGCGAATTCAAGTCAATAACCACCTTTCGTGGCGGGAGTTTCGGGGGAGGCTCATCCACCGGTGGCGACATGCTTTCTTTGGTGGATCGTCGTGGTGGTGAAGTGGCAATGGAAGTCGATTCTCGTCGAATACTGGCTGGAGGGGATGAGGGTGGGCTGATATCGGGGAAATAGTGATTGTTGTTTGTTGTGATGCATTTTCCGGCCGGGATGGGGATCGGAATTGAGGAGGATGAGGTCGTGGATGGCATGGGGATGACCTCGCTGAGACTGTAGTAGCCTGAAATGACAAAATTGAGCCTTTTTAAGCCTTCCGAATTCCAAAACAACTGTCTTTTGACGTTTTTTGTCATTCAAAACAATGAAAAAGTATGACTCACGTTGGCTAACAGCCGCCGGACTTCGTCTCATTACCGATGGCGAGATAGTAGGCGGTTCAATGGTAGTTGTCCCAACATCCAGTGAATTCCCGGATCCCGACCCTGAAGTCGTGTCCGAATCCTTCTCAGCTTCTCTACACGGCATCGGCTGGTACTCATTATCCGTGGCCGGCATACATCCGATCCGCCTCAAGCAAACTTGAATTTCTTCGATCCAGCTTCGGGCATCTTCGCTAAACGCACACGACATGGTTACCCTTTTTTCTCCAAACTGATCCCCTCTGGCCTAGTTTGTGTCCCTCATTCAAAGTGCCAACCTCCCCTCCCCTCTATTTTAATGTTTTTCCCATCCATTCCAAAAAAGTTGACGAAAAACGAGACAATGTAATTTTCCATCTGTTTGCAAACGGCGAAACCCCTCTCTTCTCGACCCGAAAAAGGGCATTCCGACAAAATTCCAATTAAGAACACGTTTTTGTGAACGAACTATTTGAAATAGAAGATAGAAATAAATAGGATAGAAAAGAAAAACTTACGAAGTCCTCGCAGCAAATTCAATTACGGGTCGATTTTCGTCGTTGAAGCCGATGACAAAGCAACGGTCATCGCCAATGGATAGGTTGACGAATTGGCATTCAAGCAAATCACGAACCTTGGTCGGTTCATGGGTTTGAATTTCATTGCAAACAGGGTACCATTCAAGGAATGGAATGGTGTTGTTGTGCACGCAGAGGGCGACCCATTGTTCTTCTTCGTAGACGTATTTCTGGAAAATACAGAGTCAACGAGAGCGAAGGTTTCTTCCTTTTTTAAGTTTTTTTGCCAAAATAAAAGTTCAATTTCAGCAAAACGTGAAATTTAAAAACTTTTTGGTTTCAAAATAAAGCACTGATGAAACACTTCCTCGTTTTCAACGAAAAAAATGTTAAACAGAAAAACAATAATACCCTGAGGCATTTAATAAAAAAAACTCCAAAAACAAGCCTACAGTTTATAAAATATTAAAAAACATACCGTTTTCCTCAGAAGAGTAGCGTATTTCTTGCGAATTTTCATTTGAAGAGCACCGTATTTTGTAACATGGCGATTATGGTTCATATTTACCTATAATGACATTCATAGAGGATTCTTTTAAACCTAAAGAAAGTAATTACAAAATTAAAAAAGGAAGATCGAAAATATTTTCATTATGAACGAAAAACGCGTGATCTTTTCACGTAAACCGGTATGGCGATCAATAAGACATTCATTATTAGCATTTTGAAGGCAAAGGTGTTCAGAAAGAATTAATGTTTTGTTAAAAAGAATAAAACGGAAACATAAACATGAAAAATAACTAAGGAAAACGCACTATGAAAACATGAGTAATCAATTGATTCATTACTCAGTGTTCGGTTGCAGAAAGGCCAGTCAGCGGGTCTGGGGAGATTGCCTGAGGCAGTTTGCAAATGAGTCAGCGATGGGGAGAGGGGTGAGTGGATGTGTGATCGGACATGATTTGTGTTTGTGAAATGGGATGGGATAACAAATGGGTTTTGGTTGAAATTGGCAGTTGTTAGGACAGGGCGGGATTGAGGGATAGATTTGATAAGGAAGGCTTTTTGATGGGTGAACACTGTGAATTTTAAAGCTTTGAGGTTAAAATAAGGTTTGGTGGCTAAAAAAGTGACCAAAAAACCGTCACAGATCAACTATCACGTCAAAATGTACACATCTGCCCCCCTTCGAAGGGGGTGTAAGCCTGTCCAAACGACGCTAAGCATAAGCATAAAGAGCACAATTCTTTCAAAAAGGACACAAAAAGGTGAAGGATGAGTCACATGGGTGGGAAACGGGCGGGGGGGGCCGAAGGGCTGGTTTATCGATGGATGGTACTCTGATATACGTAGAACGTGTGCAGATACAATGGAAAATGGAAATAGAAATAGGAAGGGCCGTGGGCATCGATTCGATCACGACATTGGGCAGTCGAGTCAGACGGGCTAGAGGTAGGTATGTGCCTATGGGTCGAGCAGTACCAACATGACACCCACCCCTCACTATGGAGGCCACACGAGCCACCTCTTGACAGGTCGGGAAGTATTGTCACATCGCGCAGAACCTCGCGCAAGCCTATGGCGGCCGACGGTACCGATTATTTGCCTCGATGAATCGACGGCGAGGTTTGAAAGGGTCGTTAAGGGAGGTCTTTCACGTTCAGTTTACGATATTTTGTTACCTTTAACCTGCCGAAACCTATAAATTTGGCCTTTTTTGGTTCCTAATGACCATAAAACCACTAAATGGCCCCCAATTTAGGTTACTGTAGTCATAATAATGACATTTTCTAAAAATTTGAAAAGTAAAAACCTCAAAAATAGTAATCCCACCCATTAAAACCTCCGTAAAGCCGCCCCATAGCCGTCCAACCCCAAACTTTTGGCACTTTTGCACTGCTCTCCAACTCCCGGCACCAATTGGTCTATGTCCGGCCGGGCTAATTACTACAAAAAGGTCCCCCGAAAAAAGGACTGGCCATCTGGGTGACCCAGATAAGATTGATTGACGGCCGCCCTGCCAATGCTAACGATGAGTGCTTTATCTTTTTTAAAGACCAGATCGTTTTGGCGCTAATATTCACATTCACAAACATTACTATCAAAAATAACGCCCTTCTGAAAAAATGAACACTCAAAAATGTAAACAACAACTAGAACGACTGTTGAAGTGCCATGTGACGAGAATAGGATAGTGTTAGTCGTATTTGCATTACAATGAACCCCGAACACGCCCGAATTTCATGAACTTGAACGGGACAATCCACTCAAGCGGGTGGAATTTGTTGTTTTCGACCCAAGATACATTCCATTTGAACGATTTTATCGCTTATGCTTGAACACATCCGTCTGGGCGGGTGGATGTTGTTTGAACGTGCCGGTCTGGCCATGGCCACCTGACTGACTCAGGGCCGATGAAGCCGATCAGAATGGTCAGATGGTGGGGTCAGTGGAATGCAAAAGTTCAACAAAAGCAACAGAATGGTCACGGATCACAGGATTGTGCATAAAAACCTAATGTAATTCGGTGTTTTAGGAAAGAAAAGCAAAACATCGCAAGATAAACATCAGCCTAATTAGAAAAAAAGGGTGTCAATAGCGACGGATAAGCTCTCAAAATACATCTTCTAAATGTTGCACCGTTGTAACAACAGCGAATGGCAGTAATGTTATACATACAATGCTTACTGTTATCGGCGGAAACGCAACACGCTGACGAGGCGTCGGAAGCGGTGCAATGGGAAAACTGGCTAAACGACATCATCTGCGCGAAAAAAGGGGATGATTCAGCGATTGAAAGGTGAATCTTTTTAGAATTTAATCGTTTTAAAAGTCGTTTTTGAATGGGTTTAAACTAAATTCTGACAAATTGCGGTAAAAATAGAGCATTTAATTACAGGATATCGGTTAGAATGTAACTAAAAAAAGTCATAAACAACATTTTACAGCTGCGCGAGAACGTTAAAACCAGCTTTCCGGAGTCCTCAGACCACAATGTCAACAATAAAGTGAAGTAAAGCAAAGTTCGTAAAACATCAAACTGGAAGATTCTTTGAAGAAACGCAAACCAAGGGTTCAAAATGGACATGTCAACCATCCAGATAAACACAGCCCATTATGTTCACAGAAAAGGAGAGAAACCGTAATGGAAACGGATAAACAATGGAATTAGAAAGCAATAGCAAACGTCTTTGCGGTTTTGATCCAGTTAGTCTCAATGTGAAATGCAAAGCCTTCTGGGGGTCTGGTCATTCTCGGTCGTGCGGACGGGAGTGACCATTTGGTCAGAATGGATCTTTCGATGTTGCAGATTGCAATAGCGAAGCTGAAGATGGGGATGGAGTGCTTTTTGAAAGAAAAAGTGAGTAGCAATGAATGGAAGACATGAGTCATACGAAAGAAGCGAGTAGTTGGGTTTTGGGCTTCGGACCTTGAATGTATAATACAATAGCTCAAAGATAAAGTGATGTAATTGGTCGGACGCAACGGAACTTATAATGCGCACTGAATGAATGTTGCGGGTTGCGCAGGTAGGAAGAGGCTATACTTACTTGGAGAGGGTTTCGAGGGGGCTTATTTATGGAGGAAGTTGTGGGGTCTATGACAAAATCACGAAAGGACCTACGGCCTACATTAGTCGTATTGTATAGAACAATTTGAAATGTGCTAAGAGAACCTGAATGGAAGTGCTTATGGTCTGGGGGTATCCTAGGTGGGTGCTAGGTATAGATAAGGAATAGATCAGGTAGTGAGGGGGAAAGACAATGCTAACAAGTAACTGATAAGAGTTCTTTGGGACCTGTTTTCGACCTGATGCGCCGTCTCTGACGTCATTGACTATCTAATTTTGAATACACGACAAAAAATTACAAAAATTTTCAACGAAAAATCCACCGCAATAACGAAATCATAGCAGATGGCGATGACACTCCCACCGGAAGCCTTTTCAAAACTAAATATTTGATCAGACCTTTGATCCGCGACCGAGATTATGTACATTCAAAATGCAATCCCGTGGCTACCATGGGCCATGGGACAGCCTGGCAGCCATGGGACACCACAGCGCTCCCATCCCGTCAATCAAATGCAATATGGCTTCTATCGGCAATGAAAACATATTGGAAAAAGGGATATTATTTGATTTGATATTATTTTAGCCGGATGACGGCCACTGTTGGCCTTGACTTTGCCTTGCCGGTAACCAAGAAGCAAAGGCAGGAACAACAGGCTTCTGTTGTTCGACCCCTCGATGACTGACTGGATGACGGGGCTGGTTCACTGTGAGATACTAGAGGCCTGCATTGTTTGTTCAACAGTTCGGTGAAAGCGGCTCGAAACCGGCGGCCCGAACTTTGCTGTTCGATGGTTGACATTGGCGAGAAGCACCACGCGATTTGACGGCCTTTTGAAACAGAAGACTGACTAACTAAAGGGTGTTGTTTTGGAATGTGTTTCGTAATGAAATTTGTGATTTTTGAAGTTTTTACGAAGATTTAAAAACATACGCTGAATTTTGTAAAAAAAAATTCGATATGCAACCGATACGATCAATTTCGT
>KB455423.1:85875-98424 GCA_000341325.1 Panagrellus redivivus | reverse complement strand
CGCCCCCATCCACCCCCGACCCCCGACCATGACCCGTCGTCATCGTCGTCGTCGCAGTGAGCGTTCTCCGTCGATCCCAGCTTCCGAATCGCCCCGCACCGACTACAGTGTCCGTCTCGATGCCAGTCGCCAGGATTCGCCCATGCCGATCCTACCCATGCTCGGCGCATCCCGATTGACCTGTTTCGACGCGACTTCACCTCAATCCCACTCCGAATTCGTCATCCCTGGACAGGTTGTCATCCAGAATGCCGACAAAGTCCAAGGCTGTGTGCTCCAGCTTCGAGTTGTCGTCGCCGACAAGAAGGACGCCGCCGGGAAGCCACTCTTCTTCGACGTCAAAGTTAATTGCCCCAACTTTGAGCCGACAACGGCCTATGTTAATGGGAAACCCGCTAAAATGTCTATCCAATGAGTTTTACTCCAAATTTGTAATTACATTTATTAAAAGTGATTGATTCATGGGTAAAAACAATAAATTATTCATACAAAAAACTTAATAGTCAGAAAACAGGATGAGGAAGAGAGATCAAATAACAGCAAATTGACTCTTGACAATGTCCCGGATACGGTAGTAGTCCATGCAATTGCGGCCTTCGATGCTGAAGACACCGGCAGTGGGGCGCTGGATGGCAGCGACGTTTTCGACGAAAAGGTACCCGGAGCTGAATTCGGCCTGGAAGCCCTTCTGGTTGAGCAGGGCCTTGACGTCGGTGAGTTTGGGGTCGTTGATGTAGAGCGACCGATGGGGTTGTTGCTGCTCCGGGGGCTGGGTCTCGAGGAACAGGACCCGTTCGTCTTCGGGATTGCGCTCCACACGGCGGTCGTCGTCTTCGCCCTCGTTTTCTTCATTGCCATTGACGACCTTCGCATCGACTTCCATGGGCTCGACGGGTGCAGAAACAGCAGGCTGAATCGGCTGTCGAACTTCACTCGATGTAACTGTGAGATTCCGGGAGAAGGGATCCCTTCGAACGAGCTTGGCATTGATCCAGCAAACATCGACGTCGCGGATCTTGTTGAATTTGAGGAATTTCATGAGATTCTCGCTCAATTTGACTTGGATGATGCGGGATTCGACCGTGGCGTCGATGGATTCGTTCAATCTCGGTGTGAAGACCTGGTCCTGGACGACGTTGTTGTCGATGCAGAACTTGGCGAGATGCTTGGTCGCTTCTTTGGTGCCGTGAACGAGCACCAGCTTTCTCGGCTTTCGAACGTCAAGGAGTTTCTTCACGGATTCGGCGTCGCAACGGCCTTCAAAGTCGATGAAATAGACCTTGCAGAGGACTTCAACCTTGACAACCTTCTGGATACACTTTGTCGGGACATCTTCAAGCGCGAATGGCCGGTCGTTTTCGGCATCACTGTCATCGCTATCGGCATTGGACTGCTTGATGGTGCCTGTTTTGACTTCTTCAATGACGGTGTAGTCCTCGGGGTCGATGATTTCGCCATATTCGGACCACTGAAAGGGGGTGGATAAGGTCAAGAAAGTGATAAAAAAGAAGGAACTTACAGGTTTTGTCTTCTGAACCATAGCCGGAAACGCAATCCGCCTCCTTTTGATGCCCCTGTAGATCGTGTATGGCCCAGCTGCGCTATGACGATCAGGACCATGGAAATAGCTTAAATAATCGCCGAGGGCAAGCTTTAAGGACGTATGGATGTGTAACTTTCGCTTCCGGGTTTGCTGCTGGCCATTGATCCCGGAATACATGGATTGTTGAAGCTGTTCCAACGACATTGAACTGGCTACATTGGCTGGATGGCCGGATTCGTGTTCCAGGCGTTCTCGCTCCTCAGCCGCTGCCAATGCGGAAACTTCGGCGACAGCCCTGGCAGCCGCGGCGGCATCTTCATCGTCGGAATCGTAATCGTCGACGATTTCAGCTGTCTCTTTCCGGCGCTTCTGTTCTTGACGCTCTTTTCTCGCCTTTTCGTGTTCGGCTTTCTTCTTTTCGAAATAGTCAGCCAGTTCACGACCATCGAGTTTGACGCGTTGGTTGACTTGGAGGACCAGGGTGTTTGAAGATGGCTTCTTGGCTTCGCGGAGTTCGGCCATTTTGACGAGCTTTCCGCCGAGGAAAGAGTCGTTTGAGCGGTCTGAAACCTCCAAAGTTAAACAATGTCTTCAAAAAAGGTGAAAAACTAACCAGTCAATATGCACATATTCCTCGTATCCGCGCTCCAATCAAGGAACAACTCTCTCGAAAAGCCCGATTCCATGTCGATGCCGCTGGCAAGGACGACCTTTGGCGACCTCACACGATTCAACTCGCCCAATGAATGGCACTGCTTGACATTCTTCAAATGGAACGGATTCACTCTGCCCTTCTCGAAGTCCTTCTGAATCTTGTCTGCCATCCATTCAATCGAACTCTTAGCCGTTTCAATGACACTGGAAGCGACGGAGGACAGCATGACGAGGTTGTAGGTGCTCAAACCGATCTCCTGATTGGCCCACATTTGATCGAGCAGATGAGCGATTTCGAGGACTCGGCCAGCGGTATCAATGACGACGAGACAATCGCCGCCATCACGTAGGGTCGCCAGAAGTTGGGTTACAATCTGTTCATCGCGATTCTTCCGGCGAGGCTGGTTGTAGAGGGCATTGTAGGCATCTGTGATCATGAGAGCGGGTCGGCCGACATTTTCGAAGGTACAGCCATTGAGATGGCGTTCTTTCTTGTGGTTGAAGTCGACGGCATAGACAATTTCTTCATCTCCGCCTTTGGTGATTCGCCAAATGGCACCACCAAGGGAATGGCCGGCGGGCAGGGCTGTGATTTGGAGGCCGTTGTCGCCGCGGAGAGGGACCTGGAAGCGAAATTTATATATAAATATGCAAGATGAAGCAACATATTTATATGAATAAGCAATTTGAAAAGGTGGACTTACAGTTTGGTTGTATTTTAGCTGTTCAACCCGATCAAAAACAGCATCAATATCCGTAAACTTGAACAGATCAAACTCCTCATTGAGCAGATGCCCTTGCAGCCAATCATAGAGCGCTAATTGGCCCATCTTTGCCACCGGGACTGTCGAATAGATCGGACATTTCAGCTCCAGCTTTCCGACCAAGTACGGCAGGGCTCCACAATGCGCAACGTCGCCATAACTGATCAAAACGGCGTTTATTCTCGGGATTTCTCGCTTCAATTCATCGATGTACTCCATATCGAACTTTTCGTCCCAGCCGCAATCGAGGAGGATTCGGACATCGTCGACCTGGAAGAGTTTCAATGCATTTTGAACTATTTACGAGGAAAAATATATATAAAAACTTACAGTTAACAAATAGCAAGGCGGACCATGGCCTCGGACACCGGATAACGGCTCAACGTGGATGATTGAAGTCATTTTAAATGGAGTGAATGACTAGCTACTGATCGGGAGTGCTTTTCATACCGGGATGGCGGAGAAATGGAGACGCAATCGGCGATACGAATGCGAAAATGGAACTCGAAAAACGAACCTCGTCTGGGTCAATTGTGCGGAAAACTATCCTTGGCAAAATGTGTCACCCTTTAATGATTACTTTTTACCTATTTCCTTTCCTTTTATGCCTTCCCTGATGCGATTAGCTGTGCGCGAACTTGTCTAATAACCATCAACAAGCCGGTGGCGGCCGGCAATCGATTTCCACGCGTACACCACACCCTGTCCTGTGCATTTTCCTTAGCACGAGTTGACTCCCATAACGAAAACTGCGCACATGCGTGTACAGTAAACAATGTGCGCGCGGGCTTTTGGTCAGCAGCGTTCGCGTTGGTTGCTGTTTGGTCCGCGCTGTGCGGGCTTACGCGACCTTTCACACCTGTTTTCCTCCTTGGATTTGCCTCCAGTTTCCGCGCGATCTCCATTACCACATAATAGACCCAATCAATATCAACTTAAGCTAACTTGTAACGACATTTCCAGGCCGGATGTCGCTCCTCTTCGACTTGGCTTCCGTGCCGCGAGTGTCGAAGCGACCGCAAAAAGCGCGCAAGAAAACATGCATCCCCGGGGATGTCTTATTCAAAGCCGCTGAAGGCTACCGGGCAGGTTTTGGAACCTATGAAGAACGGGGTAGTATTATTGCGACGCTGTATGGCTTTGTTTGTGTTTTGGAAGCGAAATCATCGGTTTGTTTTTATTTTTTATCCCGTTCGCAACATCTTTTAATCGATGTTCATCTTCAGGACACCGGAAACAACGACAAAACCGTCGAAATCCAGCAAACAGAAGAAGGCAAGAAGTACATTACCCCGGTCGTCGGAACTATTGCCACTGCTCGGGTGAGTAATTTCGCCTTTGCTTGCCTTATTTGCATAAAAATCGATTCGATTTCCAGGTCTTGTCCATCACGCCAAAGTTCGCTCGTTGTTCCATCTTCTGCATCGAGGATTGCATTTTACCTGTTGAATTTTGCGCAACATTGAGGAAAGAAGACATGCGAGATGCTGAATACAGCAAAGTACGCTTTTTGTATTACGCTGCTTTGTTTATCTGATGTTTTGTTTATTTTTAGATTGTTATCTACGAGTACGTCAAACCCGGTGACATCATTTTGGCGCGCATCCTCGGCATTGGCGATTCGCAAACCTCGTATTTGCTGTCGATCGCCGACGATGAACTCGGTGTTACGAACGCTTTAGGCGACAACGGTGAACGTCTTGTTCCGAAGGATTTTACGAAGGTCGAATCGGCCAGCGGGTATCAGGAGCTGAGGAAGGTTGCTCAGATTCCGAATTTAAATAAATAAAGTTGTTGATTTTTTGTTTTTATCTTTTGTTTTTACCACGGAGTTTATTTGCTCTGATTATCTGCTTAATTTTATATATAATTTTTGTGTATTTTGACTGTTTCTAGGTTTCATGACGGTCGCTCAGATGCATAATTTCTTTAACACAGGACAACCGTCGTACGTTCAACAGCCGCCGGTTCGTTTTCACTTTTAATTTTGTGTTAAGGTGTAATTTGAATGGTTTCAGCCCTCCCAATCTTGGCGAGTGTTTGAACGCGACAATGTTCAAGTCCAGCAACCGATGTGGCCAAGTCATCTCGCTCCTCCTCCCCAGCCCCCTAATTTGAGTGCCCCTGGTGGTGGTGATGTGATTCTGTTGGATCAGGATCCTCATGCCCCGTTGATCCTTCCCCCGCCGCCACCGATGCCGTCGTTGTTGGTCGAGAATGGGGAACGTTCTTATCAACCTCGCCGGAATGATGGTTCTCGTTGGGATAAGCAGTATCCGCGACAGGAAGAAGCTCCGGAGAACCATTTTGACGATCGAGAATCCATAAGGACGCCCACATCCGATGATGGCGTCATAATTATCGGTGATTGTGCGGCGGAAACGGTCAGAAGGGTGTCTCTGGTGCCTGAACAGCCAGAACCGGTACCATTCGAGGGTCCGAGACGTGATGAACATGTCCCCCGCCAACTCTCGCCCCCAAAAACGTCGAGAAATCGCCCATATTCGCGATCGCCGGTAAGAAGACGGTCCCCAACCCCTCAACGGCGCGATTCAAGGGTAAAGTCCCCGGAAAAAGACATATATCGTCGCTTACAGGACGAACTTCTCGACAAATACTCCAAGTATGATCGTGGCAGCCAGAATCGTCGTGATCGTGAAGGCCGTTACTCCCGCCAACGGACTCGCTCCCCCGAACGTCGCCGTCCAGTTCACCGATCTCGATCCCCGCTGGAACGCCGTCGCGAACGTTCCCCAATTGCTAGCCGTCGTCGATCTCGTTCACCGGCTGCCCGCAGACGTTCGCGGTCACCGGTTGCACGTCGCCGCTCTCGCTCGCCTGCCCCGCGTCGTCGATCGCGGACACCAATCGAACGACAGCGATATCGTGAGTCAAGTGAGCGTCGTCGTTCGCCTCTTCCGCGCCGCCGGGTGTCTCCAGCTGTCTCGCGTCGCCGATCTCCGGATTCTCGTCGACGCTCTCGTTCGCCGGTAGCTAGCCGCCATCATCGTCGCTCTTCTCGGGAACGCAATAACCGTAGAAGGTCACCAGAGGTCAGGTCATCATCATCTCGGACTAGCACCAAAAAGCCGGAAGCTGAACCAGCGAAGAAGGCTGATTCCGAAACGAGCTCCACTAACACCGAAGACGACCCGTTGCAAGCGTTCGCGAAGCAGTTTGACCCTGAGGAGTTCCGGAAGAAGCTTCAACGGAAGATGATGTCCAAATTGAAGGAAAAGATCGCTGAGGAATCTCGTCAAAGGGAAGAACAGCAAGAAGGCAGCGAAGAAGGAGAAGGTTGGTTACCACATTTTACGATATTCCTTGCATTTTGTTCCTTTAGTTGTCACCCCCGCGCCGAGTTCCACCGATATCCGCCTCTACTACGACAAATCCGACGATAGCAATGACGAAAACGCCTACCATCCTGAAGCCGTTGCTTCTGAATCCGATGCCGAGATGGACGAGCCATCCGAGAAGACGACCACCGAAGAAAACTATGATACTGATCAGGCGTCGACCCCTCGCGATGAACGCTTCGCCGATGTCGAGATGAGTGATACGGAGACGCCAGCCTATCCATGGTACATCAATTCCCCGATCCAGCACGAAATCGCTCAGAAGTTCTTGGAATTGTCGAAGCTCGAGGGGAATACGTATGATCAACGGCCACAGCAGCCCGAACAGGAAGGAATTGTTCGAACTTTTCCCGTCAAAAAGCGCGGATTCGTTGCCAATGAGCAGCAGAAACGTGCCGCTCATTACGATAACACCTTTGACGATTCTTCCAATGGCACTCTCTATGCGCCACTTGCACGGCCTTCCTCGAATTCTCGGTTTCAGGGCGTATGTTTTCCTTTTCTATCTTTGTCTTCCGGAACGAGTCTGGGTTTTTAGATGGTCAAGGAATCGGGAAAAGGTTACGTCGTTCGTGGCCATGGCACGCTTTCGTGGATCCGTCGGGACAAGTACACCGATGCCAACCCCGTTCCACAGCCGGCGTCCGTCCCTGAGCATCCCGTTTTCACGAATGGTTACAACAACCATGAATGCTATGAATACATGCAAAACAAGAAGTGCCAAGCCGGCGCTCTTTGCAAGTTTAACCATGATGGCGATGATAGCCATCGGCGCATATCGTTTTGTTACAGGTTCGTCTACCCCTTCACTTTCTGCGGTCCTCGCTAACATCCCATCTTTATCAGGTTTCTCAATGGTTTGTGTCGAAACGGGGACAAATGCCCGAATGGCTCGCATGCACTCCTTCCCCACCAAATCCCCGTCTGCGATTACTTTCTTAGGATGTCTTGCCCCCATCGGACTGGTTGCACTTTCCTCCACGTGAAGCACAGTGATTCCGTCGCGACTTGTATCCATTTCAATAAGGGCCGATGTCTATCGGCGTTTCCGGTTTGTTTGAAATCTTTTTTTAGGTTTTTGTAGCGTTGGCGTCTCAAGAGGCTCCCCGACGACTATGGAAGTGTGGCCCCATGTTTCAGTTCGACCTATATCTGCATTTCAGTGTCCCTACGTGCACCGGTATACCCCGACATTTGTTCGGGAACGGTGCAAACATGTTGCCAGCACCAAAGAAGAGTGAGTTTTTTTTTGCTTCAATCCCCTTTCGTTGGATCATCTTGTTTCCTCGAAATTTGTTAACACTTCTGCGAGAGTTTTTGGGATGGTTGTTTTGAAAATGTTTCCCTGTAGTCTGCAACGAGCCGAAGAAGAAGCCGAAAGCACGGCAAGCATCAACTTTGACGACATTGTTCCGCTAGAATGGTACCAGTGACACATCAGTATGACGACGAGTATGATTAGACTACACACATCATGTGAAATTATAATATTAGCAATTTTGACATTATTCAGATTATGGTATCTACATTGCTCAGAGAGAGAGAGAATTAGGAATTTTTTTAACGTTATAACGGGTGAATTAAATAAAAATCTGTAAATGTATTTGACTTGGAATTTGGATTTGTGAAATCGTTTGAAACGATTATGATACCTTTGAAGTTTTGATTTTGTTGGATTTTTGTTAAACTGTCAATTTGTGATTTAAGGACTCCCAGATCATGTCCGAAGGTCGACCTCGCCGTTCCGCGGCTTCTGCCTCCTCCAAGGCTTGGGCTGGACTCATGCCAAACGCCCAGCATAAAGACGACTTGCTAGGCGATGATTACGTCGAGCCACCACCGAAGCAAGCGCCGAAGCGTGTTCCGGCTGAAAGTGGAAGCACTCCTGGTGGGTCTTTTTGACATCTTATGCTTTGTTTTTATTGGCAATGATGATTACCCTATCACTCGATGTCTTTTTGCTTTCTTTCGGGAAAGGCTTTGCCATCGGTTGGCAAAGTTCTCAAATTGGCACATGACCTTTGATCTAATCTTCTCTCTGAGCCATCTAGTTGAGTAAAACTGTATGAAAGTATGATTTTCGTGATGTAAAATTCACATTTCAGGTGCCCGCGGCCGTCGCCCTGCTGCCAAGAAGCCGCGCACTTCCGAGGGTGAAGGCGTTGAGCTACCATCATCCCCTACTTCGAACCCTCCTCAACAAGTTCAACAATCGCCCCCAGTCGTTGCCCCTGAAGTCAAGACCCCAGCCCGTCAAGCCAAGAAACCCGCGCCTTCATCTCCGACGAAACTACAGCATGTCGCTCCCCAGAAGCCTGTGGCCCATCTACCGGCGCCTCCCGTCGGCGGCAACCTCACTGTAGCCAACGACCACGAAATGCAGCTGATGGCCCAGGAATTTGATCGCCACAACTCGAGCCTTCATGCCGCTGCCAATGCCTTCGAAGAGGAAGAAGAACCCGAACGCAAGCCCGTCGCGGCCCCTCCGGCGCGTAATCGTCCGCGTGCTCCACCTAAGCCCGTGGCACCCGAACCTGCCCACGATGAACCCTCGGATCCTGACTACACCGATGAAAGCCCAGAACGTCCAGTCCGCCCGGCGAGGAAGCGCCCTCCACCGCAGCCGAAGCCCCGACCTCCAGTTGCTGCCCCTGTTCCACCACCTCAGGCACCACGGAATCCGGTCCTTCGTCAAGCTGCTCCTCGACCAGCTCGTAAGTTTTCCATTTTCAAAACTGTCTGTGCTGTACATCTGTCACTTAAGCACTCATCCAACATCATTATGTTCCTCCTTCTTCAGAAGTTGTCGTTCGTCCGGCCCAGAATCGCGTCTTCATGCCGCGTATGCCGACCGTCGTCAATGGTGGTCCTCGTGTCGTCCAGCCTCGATACCCGCCAAACTACCAACAAGCACGAGTAGTCAACACGAATGTGCTAAAACAGGCGCCACAAGTCACCAACTACGATACCCCGCATGCTGTCACGAAGAACATTGAGAAGTTCACCGAAGAATTGAAATTGGTCGATGCTCCAGAGCTGCGAAGCGCCTTCGAGCTTATTGATTTGCTTCGGGTACGTTTTTGCATGCTTCTTTATTTGGACTTCCTTAATTGCTGATTATTTTGCAGGGTGAAGCCGAACGCATGCACAATTACATTCGTGATACTAACACATATTACGTGCAATTGGTCGAGGATGTCCAAACGGCGGCCCAGGCTCAATTCGAACAGCAGCAAAACAGGTAAATACGCTGTTTTTGTCATGATTCTATTTTAAAATTGTATTCTGCGTTTTAATGTTTGATTTTCTATTTGTCTTTTGTGTGTTTTCTCACGTCATTTTTTTCAGGATTCAAGCACTCGAACGACACAACATCAACCTCGAAGGCCAACTCAAAAAGGCATCTGCCATCGCCCATCAGAAGGTCCTGAAGACGGCGCTTGACTCCCTCCAAATCAGATCGACCGCGGGCGGTCATCTGGATCAGCCGAGCTCCTCAAAGGTCCTCCATCAACCCCAGCAGCACCACTACGTCGTCGTCGAAGGCGAGCCTGCGCCAGTCGAGCAACAACCTTCCGATTACGTAAGTTATTTCCTCTTGAGATTACCGTCAACAGCATAGATTAGACCGTATCATTAGCACGAACGAAAACAAGCAATTGCTCACTTTTCAGCTCGTTCAAAGCGATGAATACGCCCCACAATCCTACTATGGCGCCCACGATGCCGTCATTCAAGAAGCTTCCAAGGAACTCGACAACATAATGTAACCTGCTGTTGTCTGTTGCCAATCTCAAGAGCTCGGATATACCCTTTGGGCTCTGTTCAAATCTCTGGATCTCCTTTTTCTCCTTCTTTTGTATGTTTTGCCTAGTATTCAAATGTAAATCGTCTCTTCCACCTCCCATTATACTTTTTTTCATGAATATGTCATCTGTTCAACGTTCCTTATCCGCGTCCTTTTGTAGATTATTTTGTAAGACGTGCATGATACTCCAACTACCTATTTTTTCATTTTGTCATTAAATTTGTATTCCTAACGCCCAGGACAAGGAAATCTTTTGTGCGCCGCCCTCACTGTCTGGAACACAACTCTGTGCGTTAACAAAGTTTTCCTTTGTCTTTTCAATTTGTCCAAAAAACCAAGTTTAATAAGATTGTCACTTTTCCAATATTCTCATCACGTAACTCTTTTATATTTATGTAATCACGTCGTCTCGAATAAACTCTGCATGCAGCCATTGAGAAAGTAGTAGTGTTCTTCCGGTAGTGATAACCTACAGGGACGCGCTCCCCGTGGTTGTTCGTAACCCAGGTAACAAACACATGGTTGGTCTTATGTGGTTGTCGCCCTCAGGGGATGACAGACATTCGAAAAAAAGGTGTCCCCACGAGGCATAAAACGAAAGGTGCTTATTTTGGCGGTGGCGGCGACGGTTGTGCAGCTTCTGGTCGACCGAAACGTGCAAAGAAGCCGGCTTTGGCCACAGGGCTCGGCCATTGGTTAAGCCC
This sequence comes from Panagrellus redivivus, assembly GCA_000341325.1. NCBI lineage: Eukaryota > Metazoa > Nematoda > Chromadorea > Rhabditida > Panagrolaimidae > Panagrellus > Panagrellus redivivus. Next base: position 87,592 of record KB455423.1, on the reverse strand, counting down.
CGGTCGGGTCCGATGACTGTTGGAGCCGGCTTGGCTGAAGGCCGCCGTCGCCAATCCCGAAGGACAAGGTTAATTGGGATGGGGCCGTCTTTCGAACGCGCAGATGCGGCACGTGGCTTAGAAGGGGGGCACGGCCACAGATGAGCTCCAACTTTGCATTGTTCCTTTGTCCGTCCTTTTTCGGTTCGGAAGCCGGCGATGATGATGTCTTCCATGAGCATTGTTGACGGATACGTGCCCACCGCCGCCCAAAAAGACAGTCCAGCCCTCCTTCTTCTGTGCCAAACGAACCGATGAAAAACGTGTAAAGACAAGACACGAAAATGAAGGGCTTCTCATCCAGCCCTTTCGACCTTCTCCAAACAGGCCCCTGTGTCGTCAGGAGCCGGACCTGACTCATGCCGTCTTCCTCTTTTTTTCGAAAAACGTAGTTTAAATTGACACAGGAACTGTGATTAACTATCCCTTTCCTTTCATTCTCGCTTGGTTGGCATTTCATCGAAGTCCATCGTTCATGCATCATTAGTTGGTGCACTCTTTTGCCAATGTTGATCGTTTCCCATGATACGCAGCATAGTAGCCAGAAGCCGTCGCATGGTTCCCGTACAAAAGTAGAAAAAGTAGTGTGCTTATTTATCTGATAAAAATAATAGGTTTTTTAATAGCATCAGCAATGTGTATACAAAAGACGGCTGCAAAACTTCGGTCTATGAACGCTTATTGCAGGACTGCCGTCGAGGTGGAGGAACGGGATATGATCGAATTGATCGAAGGCGTTTTGTATGCATGTAAACTGTGATACTGTTTGTAAGCGGCCAATAGGTAGTTTTTGACGTTTTGACGTGTTTTATGAGGTTTATTGTTTTGGCGCATGATTTATTTTTCCTTTAATTTTTGATGAATTTCTAAAACTGGCAATGTTTTCCTAGTCACACAATATTGCTTTAAATTTTGGACTTCTTATAAAACTGGATTTCACAAAATCTGGTTCTTTAAATGTTTCAAACCAAGATATATATGCCACGAGCATATTGTAACCTTTTTGATCCCCATTCCGTGCCACCATAAAAACCATATATGATATACCATTCAAAACTCGGTAACAGCTTCAATAACAACCTATTACATTTACCCTAATACGTGCCAAGTTCATATTCACTCGGAAGTTAGAACTACATATTACCTCGAGCTGTAATTTCAAATACTTATCCAAATCCAAATTTGCCATTTTCATTTCACTCTTACTTCGCTTGCGGCACTTTTTCTCACCTGTCAGACATCGCTTTCCCCTTTACGAGTATGTAGTTCACGGTGACTAATTACATTTATAAAAGTTGCGCTCTGAAAACCACGGGAAAAGTGTGCCTAACCTATTACTTTTCATTCCACTCCCGCCCACGCATTTGCAAATCTGCCGCCTACATGGCCATTCCCTGCGCTTTAGGGGCTGTCCAGAAATTACGTCATTGATAGACGGGGGGAGGGGGGATCAGTGCGACAATGATGGAAAATGATGAAAGGGGGAGGGGGTTCAAGATCCCCAATGACGTCGTCGGAAAATCACTGAATTTTGGGGATTCTGAGATCAAAATTGCGGCACACAGCAGCAATTTTCTATGTTTTTCGGGCCTTGGTCAAAATTAGGCCTCAGAATTCGCAAAAACAGATTTTGGTAGTTCAATATCGGATTTTTGGCCGTTTTAAAGAATTTTTCATA
>KB455423.1:39962-61124 GCA_000341325.1 Panagrellus redivivus | reverse complement strand
TGATATCCCCGGGGATATCCCCCGGGTGAAATCCCCGGGGATATCACCTTCGCATCCCTGGGGCCTGACATTTGAGATCCGTGAACACCTGCAAAGCGAATGCCGACCTCAAAAGGATGGTGGATTAGATGGGAAAACCATAAATGAAAGAAACGGAGAAAATTTTTTGTAATGTATAAACTGTGCGTATTATTTTCAAATTGCAAAAATATAGTTTTTCAACTTTTTGAAGCAATTGGAAAACCACATGTTTTTGTCAAAAATTAGTAAGTTAAACTGGTGTCTTCGTTAGTAATCTCGTGCCAAGACAGAAAAAGCAAGATTAAACACAGATAAAAAACGTTCTTTAAAGTCAAATTCTTAAATTCCCTGAATCAACATCCCAGACTAAAAAGATTATACGAATAAATTATGTGCATGCAAATGCCATCTTCATCACACCTTCTTCGGCTGTCAAAAGTTCAATTCTTGCGTTTGACTAATACACGTGTGTGCTTAATCATGCTATCATTAATCTTTTTTCAATTTATCACATCTCACGAAAGTTGCAAATTAATTTTGCTAAAAGTTTATAAACTGAGCGCTGTGGTTTTTTTTTCTACACAAATTAAGGCAGATTAAAATAGTAGCAAAACGAACCCAGGATTAGAAGGAGATGGTATCACTGTTGCAGGCTATTTTTAGAGGGTGGATGATGGCAAGGTTCTGATGAAGTGACGTTAGCGGGAACAAAGCTGTCTCCGAATCGTACGAATTTATAAAAAAACTGCAATTGAGAAAACAAAGTTAACCCAAATACGTGCCTTTTGATTATTCGCCATTTGCACTGTTAATTTTCCACCCAAGAAATTTGAATAAACCCAAACTTTGCAGTGATTGAAAAACAGTTTTAAGCAAAACTGGATCTCTGATGTCTTTTTCTGGTCAATGAAGCCAAAGAGGGAGCTACGAAATTCGGAAGTGCCTGCGAAATCGCCCTCCAGACCGAGTAAAGAATCTACTGCGAAGCCGAAAGGACGAGAAAAGGAACCGCCTTCTGGATCCTCGAGATCAACGTCCAGACACTCGGTGAAAGAAGATGGCGCAATGGCGGATGAGAAGAAGAAACTGTCGCGAGAAATTATAGCGCCGAAACCGAAAGGCAGTAAGGAAGGCGAAAAGGAAGCTTCTTCGAGATCAACAACCCGGCAGCCATCAAAAGAAAGCACAACAAAGCCAAGTGAAAAGAAGAAAACTTCTAAAGAAACTGCAATCCCGAAGCCTAAGGGCAGCAAAGAAGGCGAAAAGGAAGGATCTGCCAGATCAACGACCAAGGGTTCAGCGAAAGAAAACGCGTCGAAGCCAGATGAGAGGAAGAAGTTTTCCAAGGAACTTCTAACCCCCAAACAGAAGGGTAGCAAAGAAGGCGAATCGAGTTCATCCGGCCACCGTGGCTCGAGTGAGGAATCGAAAAAATGCAGCAAGGAATCAGTGTCCCCGCCGCCGGCTGTGCCAAATAGCCCTCCGACGAAAGGCAAAGTTAACAAAACGACCGAAAACAGTGATCGGTTACAGGTTTCGGATACACCGGCGGAGCGCAAGGTTCATAAGGTTGTGCTGACTGGTGAGTTTGGGCATTTTTGATGGTTTGATGTAAACTGAAATATTTATAGGCGGTCCCTGTGGCGGCAAAACGACAGGCCAATCCCGCCTGGCAGCTTTCTTCCGGAAACATGGATGGACTGTGTTCTGTGTGCCGGAGGCGGCCACGATTCTGCTCGGAGGCGGAGTCCAATTTGCCGAATTGAATGCCTCACAAGCGAAACGGTTTCAAAAGGATTTGCTTTTGACATTGTTGCAATTGGAGAAGGTTTATTTCAAACAAGCGAAGCTTATCAGTGATAAGAATGTGTTGATTATTTGTGATCGAGGTTTGAGTTTTACTTTTTTTACAAAACTGAAACTTGAGGAACTGTGCTTTACTTAAACATCAAATAGCGAATGTTGACGATTTCTCATCAAACTTCCAGGAGCCATGGACCCGTCCGCCTTCGTCACAGTGCCCCAATGGCAAGAAATTCTGAAAGAATGCAAGCTAAAAGCCTGCGATTTACGCGAAGGCCGCTACAATCAGATCGTGCACATGGTTACAGCTGCCGATGGGGCCAAGGAATACTACAGTTTGGCGACGAATTGCACGCGATCGGAAAACATCAATCAGGCTATTGAGTGTGATCGGAGGGCTCGGAATGTAGGCTTTTTTGGGTTAATAAAACTGTCGTAAAACTTTATCCATCCCTATGTTGTTTTAGGTCTGGATAGGTCACCCCTATATCGACATCATAGAAAACACCGATTGCATCAATTTCGAGGACAAAATCCGCAAAATGATCGGTGCCGTGGCGATGCGGGTGGGCATTGATTCTGATGCGAGTATCTGCAAGAACAGCAGGTAATTGTTTATTTAAAAAAACTGATACAAAAAGTCTGTTTTCAGAAAACGCAAATGGCTCGTCGCATCCATCGACGAATCAACCTTCGCGCCCTTCGAAAAGTTCCACATTATCATCGACTACCTCCTCACCGAAAACCCCGACATCCAAGTCCGTCTTCGTCGCCGCTGTCAAACTGCTGATTATGCGACTTATGCAATAACGACGCGACATTACGGCAAGCCGGAGCCCTTTGAAACACGTGCCGAGATATCGCTGAAGCAGTATCAGCGTCATTTGACCATGAAGGACTCGACACGTGCCACGCTTCACAAAACACGGCGCTGTTTCCTGCACAATGGACAGTACTTCCAGCTGGACACCTACGAAGATCCGTTACCACCGGGGGCAAAGGGAAAACCGTTGAAAATTTTGGAGGCCTATACAACGAAAGCGGCCGGCGATCCGTTACCCGAATTGCCGAAATTCATCGAAATAGTGAGAGAAATCACGAAAGAGGAATGCTTCAGTATGTTTGTGCTTGCGAAAGTGGATTCGGTAAGGGAGAGGAAGTCAATTCTGGAGCCTGCGACGGCGAGAGGGACTATAGCTGAGTAAACTGAAGCGACAACTGTTTGTTATAAATATAAAAAAGGCTATTTTGGATTTCTCTGTGCCGAGATCTTGTATTGTTTCCTTAAACTTTGACCGAAGTTCCATAGAGTCTCAACACGAAAGTTCAAAACTAGTAATTGTAAATGTTCGGCAAAACGAATGTTAAATTTGTTGTTGTTATGACACAATAATAGAAATCACTATTATCTTTTTCAGCAAAACATTACCTAGCAAACAGTTTAGATAGTTCCACATACAAAATCTGCCTAATGTAGCCTACCTAAACAGTAAACGAAAAACTGAGGGTAGAAATAATTTCTCAATCAACAAGAACAAAGAGCTCAAACTCCTTTCTAAACTTCTCCACGTCTTTCTTCTGATGCGTCTGAACATAGTTCCGAATAATCCGACGGACTGCCGTGAAAACGAAGCTCGCATCCTCTGCTTCGTCCGAAGCGGCTCCATTCAGATTACTTTTGACTCGATGAAGATTCGGGAACAAGTAATTATCGATAACTGTGTCCCCGAGGCAGTTGAGCGCGTAAACAAGGCCGTAGGTAGCGTAGATATTGCAATCGTGACGGTACAGGCCGGATATGAGGACGTTCGTGATGCGTTGCTTCATGACGGGCTCGGATCTGGAAATTGTTTTCTGAGTATATGTCCTTGCAACAAATGGCCTCACTTGACAATTCTTTCGAGCAATTTGGCACAGTGACGTTTCTGGCGAAAGTGCCCCTTCATTGGCTTCGCAACAAGCACTGATACGACGGCAGGGAGGAGTTTGAAGAGCTGAAAGTGCTTTGTAAAACTGCATGTAAAATCCATTACCTTACCCCAGGTTCAATGTCGAGATTGGCATTCTGGAGCATGGCATCGACCATGTCCATCAGGGAGGACAAAAGGAAAGGGAATTCCTGGATAATGTTGACCCGGACACTGTCGAAGATGAAGTGGGCCAAGCGGAGCAGCAACGGCTGAAGGCTGGCATCATGGGTCAGGATTTTGATGCCACGCATGCGTTCGCGGATGTCATCACTGGTCGCGGCTTCGGTAATGTCGACGAAGAGCTCCTGCTCCTCGGCGGAGTGGGGGTGGACCGGGGCAGCGACTTGGACCTTCTCCTGGAGGGGGCCCTTGAAGTCGGTGAGGCCGAAGTTTCTGCGGGGGCGTTTGGGTGGGGAGGACGTATCGGAAGCTGGTGGATGTTTGCCGAGGTTGAGATTGCTCACTGGAAGTGGGTGGTTTGGAAAACTGAGATGAAGGGCGGGTAAGCTTACTCAAAGCGACAACATTGGAAGAGTTATCAACGTTGGATACAGCTTGATTCATGGTTTGGACAAAAATGTGGATGAACGATGCAATTGTTCGGCGGATATGGTCTGGAAATAGCTAAAAACAACCGAAAACTGTAATACCAGCGATAACTACAAATCACAGACTTCCAGAAACACACACACGTGAGCAAAAAAATGAAATGTAACTTGGTTTACGCAAAACGTCAAGAAACAAAAGTACCACGCGTCGAGCACCCGACCCAGTACGCTCCCCCCGATCGGTAGCGACCCTCACGATGCAGACCACCTCAACCCACATCCACGTGGCCGCCCCTGACTGGTTGCTCCAAAGTTTCCACTTTCCCAGGAGCGCGAGTCACCGACTGTCTAGCTCCGAACGCCCGCAGCGTTTCGAAATGTGCTTGCGCTCGCTCTTCCTTAACATCACCTTTCCCGTTCTTCATATTGGTAAACTGCTGCGCGACATCTAGTTTGCAAACGCATTCATATTTATTGAATCTTTGGTATTATGAGACAACTAGGAACATTGAAATCAAAACCACGTATCAGCCGACATTAGTAAAGCCTAGAAAAGCGGAACGAAATCAAAACAAACAAAACGAGGAACAAAAACCGAGTTCATCGATTCCAATATGGCACACAACCAAAGTGAAGGCGGGAACATACAATTTGATGTATTTGGGAAGAAAGGATAAATTTATACATTTTAAACAAATACCCGGAGCATGGCACAGACCCGGTGTAAGTGAAAACAATCGGTGAGTATGAAAATATTAATCTTTAAATTAGGCATTGACGCCACCGATGCTGATCGAGTTGAGGACGTAGGCGGCGCCGTAGACGGAGGGGTCGTCGATGAGGCCGGTGTCGTGGCGGAGGATAAACTGAAATCAGACATGCAGGATAAGCGTGAATTAGATGGACAAAAACAAACCTCCTGATCGCCGAAAAAGTCCTTCAATCGTTCGAGCATGCCGGTGAACGACTTTTGAAGCATTTCTTGGTATTCTTGCTGGTCCGTGCCGATGGCTTTGGCATTGACTTCAAGGGCGTCTTGGATTTCGGTCATGAGGATCCTGGAAATGGATTATAAACTGATAAATGGGCTGAAGTCGACAAAAAACTTACTTGAAAGATTGAACAAGCGCCTCGAGGCCTTCCTGTCCATATCGCTCTTTCTGCACGGCCGTCGTGAAGGCTTCGGCATAGGCCAACACGCCCACATTGACCGTCGGACTGACAGCGCCCTGCAAGAAGCACTGAAGCCCTTTGATGTCAATCCTGGCCACAGCAGCTCCGTCAACGCCGATGGCAGCGCATCGGGGCGGGATTCCAGCGGCGGCGAGGAACTTCCGGATCTGGTTGGCCTTCTGGCGGAGACGATCACACGCAAGTTCCAACGGGTTCAACACGATCTCGGTGCGTTCCATGACGCGGCTCCGGCGACGAGTGTTGGGGAAGGATTCTTTCACTGAAAATATATACATTTATTGTGTTTCTAAAACTGCCTACTACAACGAACCTCTCAAATAAACCCTCTTCAATGACAACCGAGCCATCTCGGGCGCATCCTTCGGTACCGTGTCATCCGTGAGCGTTTCCTCGTAGTAGAAGTGCTTCACGTTGGTGTGGTGCCAGTAGTTCATGGTGTCAGCACTGGCGGAGCCGAAGGAGTCCATGTCGGCGACGGTGTCATCCTTCGACTTTTCGACGACTTCAGCCGGCAGGTTGATGCACGGTTCGACGTGGGTCATCTGAATGTAGGCAACGTCCGGCTTCAACGCAGACATGTCAATCTTGTTTTCCGGAAGCACTTGGACACGGTCATGCCCGAGGGTATGCTGGGCCGTGGCGACCATTCGCTCACAGGCTGCGGCGAGACTGGTCAAACCGGGTTCACGGTAGATCCATTCCGTTTTGTCGTCCTCACTGAAAACGAGACATAGGTTAAACAAAAACTGGGTATTTGCTGGGCTCTATATTATTGGTCGGAACAAGAATAACAAATGCAATGAACTCACCGAAAATGCCGTTCACCATGAAGTACAACACGGAAATACGTGCCCAGATGCCGTTTTCCGCTGGCTTTGACTTCGGCGGCGCGACTTGAAGCTTGTTGGAGTTCGCTGTAGATGCTCACCAACGCCTAAAACAATTAAAAAATTAGAGCCAAGTTATTTTAATATGTATGTTTATAGTGTAGCCTACAAAACGAAAACAGAGACCACTATGCTAGTTTTTTTGCTGATTCAGTTTCCTTTCATTAACCTTTTTTTTGCCATAATGAATGAAGTCTAGAGAAATGACGAATACTTCTCGACTACAGATAGGTGCTACAGTATTCCAACTCCTTGTACTTGTTCAGTGCATGGGATGAAAGAAAATCTTTGTGCTGTGCGGTCGCGTTGAGCATTGGTGATACGCAAAGTTCACAAGAATAGTGTCTACGGTGTGCATTTTAAAGTATTTTGAGATTTATATGTTGCTTACTTTTGTAACACCTCTTTATGTGAGTAATGCTTTAAGTTAAAAAAGGCATATACTTACGCCTAAAGTTTCATTTATCCGATAAACTGCTGAAAGCTTGTTAGCTCCAAACTGTCTTTAATTCGCCGTGAACCTCAACTATTACTACGCAATAAAAACATGCGGTGACATATTAGGCATAAGCCGTATGACACGGTAGCTATAGCGAGAAACACATGCTTATAATCTGCGTAGCACGTTGCGCAAAAGGGCTTCTGTAACACAAGTTTGGTATAAAAACAGAAACGACTTTGCACAGCGTCAAACGACCGTATTCCGTGTGTTTGAAGCTTTCCTTGTGCTTTTTGCGTGTTGTAAAGAAAACTGGACACCTCACTGTCTTAGGGGTATCACGAAAACATGACGCTTAAAATAGCAACTTATCTATTTCCGTGCCTTTTTCCAAATTCTGATGTGTTTGAAAAAACATACATCAAAAATAACATTTTTTCTTTTGTAAACTGTTCCACGTGGATGAAATAAACCGACCTTAAAATCCTTTGCATCCTCAAAAATCGGGATCACGAATCGGCAAATGGGCCCGACAGCTTCATAGCGTTCAGCTTGAACCAGTGCTCGAACCAGGTCCTCGATCTTGCGTGTGAACATGTTCTGAAATTATGTACATTGATCATTAAAAAATCTCAATTAAACTTCGAACTGACTGGCAAGGGCTATGCACGTATGTAGCCGGATTCCAATTATCCCTTTTTTAAGTTTATCAGAAAAACCTGTCTCGAAGACAACTTTTGGACCTTGCTTCGTCTAGAAAAATTGTTTCATTCAAAAAGAAAGCAAAAAAGTTGTTTCCGACGCTATTTGTAACTTAAACGCCTACAATACACTGATCAAAATTTATATTAAGGTATAAAGATGAAGATGAACAAAAATTATACATGTTTCCTGTTAGTTAAACGGGTACTACCTTACAAACGTTTGCGGGGTGTTTATAGTTAAGCAACATTTTTCATGGTTTGTGTCATTCAGAATGTTTCAACAAAAAAGTTAGACATTATCAGCGTAACTTTACTCATATTAGTCAGCAAAGTACCGTATATTGCACCCTCATTATTACATTTCTGTAATGGCAAAGAAACTAATTTCATTCATCAGAGGGTTTATGAGACTGATATGATATATATCGCATTTCAGTATAGTATAAGTATAGTATAGTTTACTTCTCTATACTTTTTCATAATCTTCAAAAATGAAAAGTTGTTTAGTCATTTAAATTATAAAGCTAAATATTATCATAAATGCTTCCTCAGTTCCGCAAAACAAGGAATTACGCAGCATTTGAGATGTTAGTACCGCAAAAAGCCTATTAACGCCTCTTTGTTATCACTTTTCATGTACGTTTGTTAAAAACATAGTACAAAAGCACAAGGAAGCAAAACAACGAATTGGCGTGACTTGCCACCTATACTTGAACTAATCATGTTTTGGTCGAATTTAGAATGCATGACAACACTCTTGCTTATATATAAAGTAAATAGATCCGTATTTGGGTGCATGGTTATGCGTGGTTCAAAAACTGATACTCCTTGGTGACTAACAAATGTCCGCTCAAACATGCTACACTCATAATAGTATGCCGTTAATCCGTGTCAAACGAGCAACATCATGCACCTACTATCTTCTCTTCACACTTAACAGGATTAATTCAAATTCTACAGCTTACTTGCTACTCTGTTGGGGCGATTACCTTGAAAAATCACAACATAGTTAAGCCGGGTACAAAAGTATTTACATTCTGGTCCCAAAAAATGAATGTTTTAATCTTATTAATCCACTTAACTTTCGTACTCCCGTTTGCACCGTTTCAGCTTCACTATGCACACGTGTGTGTAAATATAAACGACATCTCCCTGATAAGTATTATTAAAACTGAATATGTATCCTTCGTAAGTTAGATTGTTTCAAACGCTATTCATTTCCGTAATTGTCCCCGCCTTAAACTCGGTTCAAGACTAAAAAACGTCTGGCATAAAAAAGTGAAGATGATTATTGTCGCTTCACAAAAAAAGCCAAACCAAGCTAGTCCATACAAAATTACGGCAATTTCGATAGGGAAAGGAGGTACTTAACTTAAACGGAGGAATGTTATAGTGTTTTTGAGTAACCTCCTCCCACCTTTTATTATGTTAGCGTCGCGGGGTTCGAAAAAGGTTGAAGATGTATAAACTGCGACATACTTTGCTTTATTAGGCTACTGTTTCATGTCGACAAACCAGAAGTTCCTTCAACGATTTTTGATAACATCCGTGGGCGCGATATGTATCCAAAACCGTTGACTTATAAACTATGTACTCTTTTATCCGGATGGAGGTAACATTTTAATACATTTTGTAACCCAAAATCCCGCCTACAGTACTTCACGTTTGCCATAAACTACAAAACTAAAGATTTGGGGGATGAACTGATGACGGCGCTGAATCATGGCGTGTTTTCCATACCATTTATTCTGTGTCTATGACCGGTATTTAAATGCAGCCCTTTCTTGCAGGTGTACCGGTTCGAACTGGCAGGCAAATCAGACACCATCATCTTCACCGGACGTAGACATTATGTTCCACACGTGTGTCTGCTTATGCATTATCATTGGTATTGTGATTTTGTGCGCTGAGGCGGCACCATCGATAACTATGCATGGATTACGACATCACGGGCATCGGAATCGACGAATGGCAACTCCCGTGGCCTTCACTGGACGGGTGACAGCGTTAAATGGGCTATCTAACGATGAAAAGTCACTCATGTTGGCCTCGCTCAAAGAATACCTTAAACGGCACCAACACCCTAACACCGATCATCACAAAACTGTCCATAATGATGAAGGAAATCCTATTCCGGAGGAACACCCCCTCCCAAAACACAGCCCAAAAATTCTATCTTCTCAGCTATACATATTAAAATCAATCCTTGACATGACGCGACGCCAGTAATTTCATTTGTATTTGTTGTTATATAACTGCCACCACGACGGGTGTCTTCTTAACTCTTTAAAACTGCTTCATTCGCACCAATCTACGAGTCCTCACATTGTTATCTCCTCCATTTTTGTATTTCTAGATACTTGCTCAATCTAATAAACAAACTCACAAGTGTAACCACCACCGGAAGAACATTAAAAACACTTGTAGGCATTTCGAAAAAGAGTGCATCGTAGTAGAAGGGCATGCGGTTTAAAACCGGCCACAACTACGTTTATTGGTTGCTTTGGTAACACAATTTGAAGAGTAATAGTAGCAGTCAGCTGGCGCGCCGGTAATTGTTGCGTTTAATTGCAAAAAGGTGGAAACTGCACAGTGGTAAAAAACATGAAACGGTGGAAACCGTATAGCGATAAAAATTATAAAAATGAGTCAGAAAAAATCATGAGAATGTGGTATATAAAAAGCACACCTTCGAATGATAAAAGTTTAGCCATAATTATTATTGAATACCACTGTAGGGAGAACAGACCAAAACAGTGAACCTTTTAGCAGCCTATAAGCAACTTTGAGTTGAAAAAATACAATAACAAATTTCGATTCCTTACGTTAAAGCTCAACTTTCGACAATCTACCGTATCGTGGACTTTGCGTATTCGCACTTATTTCAGATAAGAGCAAAGAGCTTCTTTTGGTTAATACCCTAAAACACGACTACGTCTACCTATAACGATGTGAGACTAAGAATCACCATTATGCCACTGAAACATGGCTAAACAAGAAAACTGTACCAAGCGTTTCCCGAATTTGATAACAATGTTTTTTCTACTTGCATTTTTGCAAACCCACTCAAAATTAACGAACCAGATACAAAAGCTACTGTTTTACCTACAAAAACACATTCCAAAAACTTTCAAGAATAAGTACTCAGAGCATCGTAATCCGTAGTACGTATGTCCCAAAAAAAGACGAATTTGACAGTTTCTAGTAAATTACCTAAACCACTACACTTCCTGATGAGGTCATTCGATAAAAAAGCCTGTCTGATAAAAGTTTCTCCGAAAAATGTGCCATATAAAAACATGATGGATAACAAGATCCAAAATAGAGTTAAATCATTTACTTCCGTAACCAATTATCAATTAGCTATATCTCGGACTAAAGTTTTCATAGATTAGCCTTATTAGTCGCGTAATACAAACTGGGTCGTTAACACTAGAATTGTATGTAGTCCGAGACAAAAAGGCTACACCATTCAACCAAAACTCAACTTTTTGTCGGGTCGAAACTTTGTGAAAGGCGGTGGCACATAATTATGCGTTTTGCAAAATTTTAAACTGACGTGTAGGTTTAGGTCCTATGAATCTATGCTAATGGTGTTTACGGTAGTCCCCCAAAATACAATTTGACTTTGAAAACTGCTACCGATCACTTAAGAAAAGCAGACTCACCAAAGTGTATCCAGCTTGCTGGGTCGTGTCGATCATGGACACATCGTTGACGTTTTCTTCGGCAACAATGTCACGATTGATACAGTCGAACAGGTACCAATCAACGCCACCGAGCACGCCGCGAGCGAAAAGCTCTTTGGCCATGATGGCCACGGAATGGGCCAGGCAAACGGCAGCTTCGGAAAACCAGTTTTCAGCATTGTGCTTTTCGGCGAGACTGTCGAACCAAGTAACACGGAGGGATGCCGATCCACGGTAGCTGTCAGCGAGTTGGATGTGGAGATCAGCGAGACGGAACTAAAACTGTTACGGTTAGAACCGCATGAAATACAATTACCATACCGGATCTTCAGCCGCATCAGTCAGCGCTCCCGTTGCCGACAAAACACCCCGCATCTGGGCAATCAGCTCCATCACAGCGCTTTCAAAGGGCGACAGCCTCTTTTCCTGGGCCTGGGACGTGATCAAGCTTTCGAGAACGGCTAAACCTTGTTCAAAGAAGGGGCTGGTAGCAAGCGGTTGCTGCTTGCCCAACAAATAGGCCAATGCGACACTGGTCTGGGAGCCGGGCCTTCCGAGACATTCGATTCCACGCTTGGGGGCTCCATGTCGAGAAGCTAGGGTTGCCTTCGGGGGTGAAGCTTGATGCCGAGCGCCGCTCAATCTGATGGGACGAGGCCGCATCGGAGTGTAGCTGACATCCATGGAAGATTCTTTCGCTCTTTGCTCGATCAAAACCTCATATCCGCGTCGAAGGACGACTTGAAGCAGGGCCGCACTCGCTTGCTGGATCTTCGGATATCGCGAATTCAGCTGAAGCAGCATGGCTTCAATGACGAGTGCCAGGGGTTCCATGGGTCCAGCGACGAAGAATCTCGACGTAAAGTGGCTCACAAAGATGGACAAGGCTGCCAGGGCGTTGAGGCGGATGCTTTCGGGCCAGGTTTCATCCAACAGCCTGAGATACAGCAACAATAGCCTCGTAAAGGCTTCATCGCTCGATTCCGATGACAAATGGGCGCAGCGACCAGCGACATCAGTGGTCACAGTCTGGGCAATATCGAGAACGGTGATGGCGATTTCCTGGGTGAGCCCGCATTCCTTCAAAAAGGCAACCGGCGATTCAGAATCATCATTGTGAGGGGCCTCAGTCAACGTGGCACTGGACGGCGCTTCTGTGGACATGTTGGAGGAAGTCTGGCTGTCGAGGGTGCCGCTGCTTCGAGGGAACGAGTCATAGCTGGAGGAGGGTCGAGACGGGCGATCCGAGAATTGGAAGTTGACCGTGGCTTTGTTGGCCATGTGGTATCTGAAAGGGGGTTCATAAACTGACTTTCTGGCAACCAGATGACTCACTTTTTCTTCAAAACCTTGTGCAAATAAGTCCGCCCGGGATAGCCAAACATCTGCAGGGCCAATTCCAACAAATGCAAAAACTCCAGCAACCCGTTGGCATTGCCCTTCTGCTCCTGCATCAGCCAGATCGTCGACAGCGTCTTCTTCGGTATGCGGCCCAGGATGTAAAGCACACTGACCAGGATGTCTCGGGCTTCATTCTTGCTGAGTTTCTCGGCCAAGGGCGCCAAAGTGGTGCCAGCATCGCCGGCCGGGGTAGCTGCCACTGATGGAACGTTGCCTTTGACGGCTGGATTGCCATTAGAAGCCTGCCATGCCGATGATCCGACGACATTGCTGCCACTGACTACAGCCCCGCGAGCATGGGTCAACGAATAGTGGAATGCCAGGGTGCTGTAAGTCACGCCCGCGGCCTTGGAATCAGCGACTTCGGGCTTTTCAGCGGCAACCTTCGCGGCGGCATCGAGCTCACGGATGTTATCGATGGCGAATTGGAGCAAGGGGACATACATCAGCGCGATTCGGCCCTGGGAAGCTTGATCCGTGTACCTGGTATCGGCGGAGTGCTTTGCCAACAGATTACGGACCAGGGCAATGACGAGCGGTCGGTAATCACGAGGCTCACGGAGGGACGCCAGGAGCTCTTGGATCAGCAACCCGACAGGGAAATGCGTTTCACAGTAGTTGGTACTCAGCCAGAAGTGGTCCGCGTAGTTGTCGAATCGCGTTGCCAGAGCGTTTGCATCGTGATCGGACGCCGAGTTGGAAGTTGTCGAAAATATCGCAAAGAACTTCGACACAAAACTCGCGTTATTCGGCGGCTCACTGTACGGGCCAACCACAGGTCCACCGCGAAGGATCGCATTGTTCCGATCAGTCAGCAACGGCAAACTCAACGGAATCCAATGCTCATAGCCGGCCATAATCCGCAGCAAATCAAGTTTCAAGCCTCGGAATGTGTTCGATTGTCGGGAGACTGTCGAATCCTCGGACGCCAGACGATCATACTTGTCCACCAGCCTATGCATCAGGGTCATGACGGTATTGCGATCGGTCAGCGCCAACAAAAACCGCAAAAAGTAGGCCAGAGCGGCATTAGCTGCTGGGGCTTCACTCATTCCCTGATTCCGACGCACTGCTTCGATCATCGCATCAACAAGGGATGTAACCAGATCCAGGACATCACCAGGGAAGCGATCCCGTCTCGCTGCTTTGAACTTCCTCGTAGCGATGAGCCATTGGGCCATACTTTTGACGATGACATCGAAGAAGAACCACAGCTGGCGGAAGATTCGCTCCATTGCACGCTCCTCGCCACGCATCTCTTGCAGCAGCTTCACCAGGTGCTTCAGAATTGCAGCATGAGCAGGCTCTTCTTCGCCGGAGATGGAGGCTGTCGTTCCAGGGGTAGCTGCGCCGAAATGGCATTGGACAAAAGTCCGAAGAACGCTATCAAAGCCAGCTTCTGAAGCTCGATCGACAATGCCGATGGTGACGCCGAGGATTTGGGTGCCGATGTCTTTGTGATGGATGATCGGTAGAAGCGCAAACAATCGCTGCAGGACAACGTGGAAATGCGGGATCAAGCGAACAATATTGACATTGAGCAGGTTTCCGGCTTTGGCGGCAATCTTTTCGAAAAGCTTTTCCTCATTATGCGAGTTGGCTAAAGCGCCGTCTGATGGCAGGGATTCGCTGATGGTCGTCGGTGAGCATGACCGATTCGCCGTGGCAGAAGAGCTCGCAACAGCGGATGCTTCGGAGGTCGTTGGGCCTTCTCCATTGAAGCTGGTATTGGCATTTCCGGAAACGAGTCTCCGATAATCATACAGCCGATTACACGCCTGGAAGAAGCCCTGAAGATTGTCCTCCGTCGTGAACACCGATGAAACCAAGCGAAGTCGAACGCGGAACAACGGGCGGCCATTGTCGAGCCACTTTATTTCGGGGCCTTGATGACCTTTTCCATTGCTGAGCTGCTGATAGTGCATGTAGCCAGCGACGAGAGATCCGGCCACGGGAAGATCAAAATCTTGGACGTCTTCGCTCATGATGAGAAAGTTCCCATTCCGAGCCAATGGCAGCCAAGCATAGCCGACCGGGGTCGTGATTCCGCCGTTCTTTTGCGGCTTCTGGTCCATTGCACTGGAGACGCTGACATGGTAGAAGGTGAAGAGGAGATGGTCCGAGGAATCGACGACAATGGGTAGCTGGACCTTGATTTCGTCGTTGAAGACAGGGTTCTGCTCGTGATACTGGACGGCTGTGTTGCCGAATTGGCAGTGGGGGCCGTAGGGATTGCCACGGTCGATGATCGCCTGCAAATTTGAGAGTGAAAACTGGTCACTACTTGACAAAACGGCAATGAAAACAGCCAAAAAACGAACCTTAGCATTGGTCCCATCTCTCAGCTTACTGCTGATAAACCGCACAAAACAGCTGATATTCCGCGCTCTTGAGCCCGAATTCTTCTGCCCGCCAAAGCTCAGCGAAACCGGATAAACATACAGTAAGTTGACCAGCTCGCTATACGGTGCCGTCGCGACATCGCCAAAAGTCTGCAATTCAAACGTGGGCGTCGCTTCTTCCGTCACTTTTGGCCATGGCTTCAACGGCAACAATGTCGGCGAAATACGGTGCTGAATCGTCGAAAACGAGTAAATCTTGTTCGGCAAAACCTTGACCGAGGCGTTCGGGATGGGTGTTAGCTTGCCGGATTTTTCGGTTCTAAAAAGTAAGTAAAACTGTAAAGCCAAGGGACAACTTGTAAAACTCACTTAATACAATCAATCAACAGCTTCTGCAACTCAACTTCAGTCTGCTTCGGATCGGCTTTGAACAACTGCCAACCGCCATCGTCGGCAGGAAATCCGGGTTTCCGCATTGTGGGAATCAGCGGCCCGGCGGTCCATGCGAATGGTGTCCGATAACGGGCCAATTTTTCGGTCGTCATTTTGGCGGTCTTACTGACCTTGAGGGCCGTCTTCTGGTCCACGATGCTGGATTTGCTGTAGACGTCAGGGATGCCATCGGAGAGCAGCCTTTCGATCCTGACAATAACGAAGACATCATTCGGCGGCGCGGCAATGGCACATATCATCTGATGGGTTTTGGATTCCATCATCAGGTTGTACGGGATATCATTTACAGTGCCACAGGGCGTTGATGTGATCCGAATCGGAGATGACTGTGGTGAGGCGGCGATTCCTTCGCGGAAAACTGCTTCGAGATGGGATGGCACGAGAGAGGCCTTGTATTCTTCGGTTAAGCGTGTCCCTGTCGCAACATCAAAGAGGAAAAGTCGGACGAAGAGGGGCTCGAATCGGAAGTACGGGTCATCAGCAAAGTTCGTTCGCATGGTCAAGCTCAAGAATTCGATTCGGACCTTCAGCTTTTTCACGCGATCAGAAACTGGCGGCGGCGACGTCGGAATGGAAGCATTCTTGTCATTATTGTCGATGCTGGTGCCAGAATCCGCGGAATGAGCGGTCTGCGTCGAAGAAGAAGATAATGTTGATCGACTGGATTGGGCTCCGATCAGTGGCTTCAACAACAAGCTCGATGTCGCTGGGGTCTCGGTCGGAAGCGGCTCCAGTTCCGGATACAACGCGAACAAATTCTTTCGATCGATCACCGGTGGCTGTAACGCCTTGCCGACGGCATTCTTGGACCTCCAAATCGGCGCTCCAGACGCATCACGACTACCGCCAGAACCCTCACTTCCGATGCTCTCCGTGTCGGGCGCGGGTTTGTTCGAAACCGAGGCAGCATCACGGGCATCACCTATCGAAGCCGAGTCTTCCTTTGACATTTCGACCAGGTTTTGACCGATGGAAACGACCCAGGACGCAAAATCGGTGCCGCCATCACGATCAGCCGCAAGGACAAGGACAGGCTTCTCGTTGCCATTGCCATTAGATGTCGAAGGACCATAAAGTTGGATGAATTCACGCCCTTTCTTCGTAAATGGCTGCGAAACACGTTTGACTTCAATTGGAGGCTGGTTGGACGGGACATTTGCCTGCTTTTGGAGATCGACCAGGACGGCATCCATTTCGTTGCGGCGGACGATGCAGTAGCGACGCTTTTCGGACTGAAATCATAACAAATTATTATGTTTAAACTGTTACAGCGTAGTTATACTTACAAAAATCATCTTATCAAAGATCCCAGAGTCATTCGGCACAACCATAACATAGCCTTCGGCAATGACCTCAGAAGGTTTTTCGTGGGTGAAGGCAGAGGCCTTTTCATCGGCAAGAAGGTCGGATTCGAAGCGGAGGGAACCGAGCTGGGGCGTGTCAATGCTGAAAAGAGTAAAACTGTTAACTTGGGACAAAATTTCATTAAAAAGGTTACCGTTTAAAGTCGCCAGAATACTCGGCATAGTTGAAATTCACAACTTTATGAGGCCTCGAATACAGTTGCAGAGCTTCCTTCGTGAACAACCATTCTGCAGTCTTCAAATGGCTTTCATTGACTGATGGGATGGCGGTTCGTTCATCGGGGAAGACTTCGGACTCCTGTAATTTTTGATTGAAATAAAGAAACGTCTTGATTAGTGACAAAACTATTAGACAAGTTTGAAAAGTAAATGACCCAATTTTAACCCAGTTTATGATTTAAAAAAAAACTGCAATGCAGTTTGCAGTTGGTCCATTTTTCAAAAAATAACCATTTCAAAGTCCATTAAGATTCTCCTCAGCCCCCTATGGCCCAATCGCAACAAAAAGTAATAAAAATAGTAAAGATAGCGCGGACAGGGCATCAAAACAAGATGGACAAGTGTGACGCGTGTGTTACATGGACACATCTCGAAACAAAAGTGACTCTGGGCCATAAGGAATTTGAATTGCGAAACAACAACATAGCAGCATCACAGAGTCGAGCCAGCTTTTGATGTTGATGGCCGACCAAAAACAATGAAATAAAAACTTACAGCAAAATCATCCCGAGGGAACAGTAGTAGGCCGCGATGATCGCCTTCGAGTTGCACGGATTTCTCGGTGACGAAGCGCTCGTAGTCGAGGGGTTTCGAGATGGGTGGCTTTCTCTGCAAATTTAATCGTAAAACTGTAATGGTTTCAACTTTGCAAATAGAAATGAAGTTCAAACTGATCGTCGCTTTTTAAGCAAGAGGAAACAACAAACTTACAAGTGGATTGGCTTGCGCGACCGCGTGCGATGCCTGTTTCCGCTTACGTTCGGCTTCACCGATTTTACCGACGTGTGACGCGAATCTGAAAAACGAATGATTATTGATAATTACAAAAACTGCGGATGGTAAAACCCCAACAAGAAACTAGATACATAAGCATAAATTAGTTTTCGGAATTAAGATTAGGTCATTTTTAATGTAAAAACTGTTGAACGACTAGAAGGTATCAAAAAAACGCATACGCTTGCAAGGGCAACCGCTTTTTGAGACTCGCATTGGCTGCTCCAATCACGGAAACAGCCGCCGCGGTCGTTGAAGACGATTTTCGTAGCTGTGGAGCTCCACGATTAGCTACACTTCCACGCGACGTCGGTTTACTCTGCTGTAACGACGATTGTCGCGATGTTGATTGGGACCGTGATCCGGTGGCATTACCGGATCCTGGCGCTATGGATGCTCTTTCTCGTAAAACTGTCGCGGTTCTGTTCTGTTTCGAATGTGAATTAGATGTTGTCGGGACACCGGTAACCGAAGTCGACGAAATACTGTTCATCGATGAGACTGACGCCAGACGACCGCCGGTTTCTGAGGAAGCTGGCGTTCCGGTGGAGACGGACATGGTGGATGTAAACTGAGGGTTTTGTTCAGGAATAGGAATAGGAATTCAGGTAGGCAAAACTGTCCAAAGTCGCCGAAAAAACGTCTTCGTCGTCGTCGAGCTCGACCAGTAGTAGCGGCCGTGACGTCCCGCCGCTATTCATGAAGCGTCCACAAGAAGATGGAAGACAAAAAAGAACGCAGCCAACGCAACGCATTGGTGGGTCGTAGTCGAGCCGAGGGCATCTCCGGAGAGAGAGGCGTGGACGAAGCGAACGACGACCAATCTCAGGGACAGACCGGCTATCAGGAGATGGAAACAATGGACATTGCCTCAGGGGTTTTGGGTAAAAAACTGAGAGAAATCGTCAATAAGACTGCGCAATTATCGTAAACTGTCGAAGTTTCCTCACTGAATTTGCTACATCTTTCATTAACTACCCTCCTTAACAGCCCAATGGCATCAACGACACCAAACTGGCCGTTGGCAGTCAGCTTTTCAAGTTAGCACAGACTAAGCAGACGTGTGCGCACGCGCCCGCCGGGCTCCATGGCTCTCGTGGGAATATGAAAAATGACAAATAGATAGCTGTCGATTTGATTCTTGCCGCCACTGAGCTTAAAACTTTTGCAATGTCTTTAAGCGGGCGTAAAAAAGGGTCGTCAGGCAAGGGAAACCCTCCACGAAAAAATGACAGTAGACCTTTTTGGGGGTTTGTTTCGGCAAATTGACTGGTCACTAGGAGAATGAAAACTGTATATTTAAGTTACGACCAGTTTCAACGGTTAATGTAAACTTAGATTCGTCATCTCACCTGTCTAATCTCAAAAAATTCAACAAAAACCCCCGCCGATGCAGCACTGGTGTCGGTGAATGTGATTCCGGCTTTTCCTCAATATTACTCAAAGATCGACACATGATTCCACTATTTGAGCTTGAATCCATCGTTCCTTGGCTGTATGAAGACAGCTGATCCGAAGTCAATGACTTTTGAATCCGACTGTTTCGAGTGAAACGCCCAAATTTCGGCGACGAACGTCCACTGTTGTCAGAATCGTTGGACAGCGTCGAAACACATCGAGACACTTTGGCATGATGGTAGTCACTGAAGCCAGAATCGACGTCTTCGTGCCATGATCGAACAAGGGCGTCCCTGGCATGATGTAGCAGTCGACTACCATGTCGGTGCTTTCTGATGGGCCCTTCCGGGGATACCGCTCGCGATGAAGTTGTCGAATGGGCCGGAGAAGGGCGACTTGACGCGGTTGGGGTTGTCAGACTGGCAAGTGTGGCGGAAACGGGCTCGCCGGTGGGGTGAAGCACCGGTGAAAACACGGCCAAAGGGAATCCCAGGGAGCCGACATCGAAATCGTGCTGCCAATATAACGGGAATCCCTCACGATAGCGACTCGCCGACGAAACGACCACACTTCGGCGGCGATTTTCAGTTTCATTGCTATCGGTAGAGGTCGAGGGGCCGGTCAGCTGTAGGCTGCGACGCCAATATCCGGGGAGTTGGGCGGACTTTTCGTCGTATTTGCTGCGTTTTGGCAAGGTGGACATTGTTTAACGGTAATACTGCGACATCTCCAGTCAGAACATAATTATCAAGCTGATGTAGACCCACCAAGAAGAATATGACACTACAAAGACAAAATTCGTTCAGAAAAGGCCAAAAACCGCGCCAATCGGAAAAAAGGGAGGCGAACGACGATACAAAAGAATTCCAAAACAAGGAAGCCCGCGCCCAGAAATGAGGAAAACCCTCAAAACATTGCAGATGTGTCATCCCTGACGATGCTGAGGGTGCTGACGGCGACTAAGATTTGCATGCCAGTATGCTGGTATGATCAATGTGCGAGCGGACGTCATTATCGATGAGGGCGAAGATTGGAATTTTGAAAAAAATCAAAAACAAGAAATGTTTTAACGTTTTGGAAGCATAAAAAACTGATTGATCGATTAGTTTAGCTTATGTGTTACAAACAAAAGGCTATGTTAAGGCTTACAAAAAACTGCATGGTACGGAAAATAAGATAAAACAAAACCCCCCATCGAAAAGTTCAAAAAACGTAAGTCAGCCATAACGTTATGAATGAACCGTCCAGTTCGCGACAGCATTAACGGCTTCCCGTTTATGCCCTCCGGCGCGGTGCCGTGCCTTGCCCCACTCATCATCCTGAAGTTGCAGCGTGCCTTCGCGGGCTTATGCTTCTCCTTGGTTTGCACCGGCTGCGAGGTCATTCGGCGACCCGTTAACGACGGTTTCCGACGCTCGGAAAGCAACACCCCTTCCATCCTTCAGGAAGCGAGAGGGCGAAAGGCAAAACGGCGTGAGCAAATTCGCATAAAATTGGAGGAAAAAAACATGTCGGGCATTGGCCACAAGCAAGTTGGATGATTTGAGTAATAAAAAGTGGAAAAATCAAATGAGGGCCAGGGTTGGGGTGATCAAAACTGCTGTGACGATAAAGGTGAGATGGAAAAAGCATGCGCGAGACATGTGGAGTTTGCGAAGTGGCAGCCGTTGAGCCAAAGGGACAACATGACAGTCATTTTTTTTTGGAAATTTGTCATAGCTAGCAAGCAGCGTGGTAAATGGGTATGGATTGGGGTGGAAGTGGTGGGGTTTTGGTAGTGATAATTTGCTACTGCGCGAAAAAATGTAAACTGATGCCTGAGTGTTGAATCTTAGACAAAACTATCGTCTTATTTAAACAAAACAACTTCCCTAGCAACGCCCTAACCCAAGCTATCCACCCAAGCAACCGACAAAACAATACCCTACAAAAAGCAGCTTTCCAACGCGTACTTTT
>KB455423.1:24771-39952 GCA_000341325.1 Panagrellus redivivus | reverse complement strand
CAAAACTTTTACGGCCGGCCCGGGCCGTATTTTTATGGCCCGTGTCCACCCTTGATCGCTCATCAGGGGTTTTCGTGATGACCGATCCCTTACACTTCTGTTGCTGCGGGCTTTCGTGCTAAGACTACTTACACTGGTGTATTTGAGGGTTTTCGTGCTGGGGCTACTTCCACATGTATTTTTAAGCCTTTCGTGGTAAAACAGCTTTATGCATGCGTATTTGGGGTATTCGTGACGACAAATGTCAAATGAAAACCCAACTTACAGAAGCCAGACTACACCATCGGCCTCCCAGTGGTCTTTCATAACCGCCCGACTGATCCCGGCAAGTTTGATGACATTATCGATGTCCCTGACGGCTTCCGTAAAGTCAAGCCCATCAAATTTGGAGCGTCTTATGATTCACAGTATCAAACTTACACTTTTATGGTCAGCCATTTCCGTGGAAAAAGTCTCCACTTCCAGCATCATGAAGATATTTGGGCTCCGAGTTTTCGAATTTATCCGACTTGGTTTGAATGCGATACTTATCAGTAGGTTTTGACAACACTGGTTACTGTAGGGGAACTTCCATCGACAAATTTTAGGTTAACTTTGTCATTTTTCGACGACAATAAGTGCAATGTCAAAATAAAATCCACAAGTATGTTTTACGGTACTTTAATAAAGATTATGAAAAAAATTTAGACAGTGCCGTCGAAGTTTGGTTCGGCACGCATTATGCCAAGCAGGAGAAACCCGATTTCCTATTGCATTCGCCGTATGTTGAGATGTTTGTGGAGGAAGGCGAACTTCGAGTCTATATTGAAAACGCGCCAACTTTCTATATTGGCCGTTTTTGCCCTGATTATGCGCATTTCGTCAATGAAAAAACATGGCTTAGGATTAAGATGAAGAGGTTGAGGCCGACATGCGATAATGGATTGGCTTTGCGAGTTGTATGGGTCTTCAAATTACATAAAATAAATTTAAAATGGTGTATTTCAGGGAAGACACGTCAGATGGATCGAAGAAATCCCCATCCCAGGGGTTGTAAGTCTGTACAATCGGACCGAAGACGAGTACTACGATACTGACTATGACGGCAATCCAGTGGACAGTAGTACGGCATCGTTCCAGCCGTGGTACATTGCTGCGGGCATTGCGTGGGTTTACTTATCACAAAACTTACCATAACCAATTTCAAACTTCAAACTTTTCAGCGTTTTGTTAGTCCTCCTCTTCGGCGTCACTGCCTTCATCGGAAAACGATACATTGACAGAATTCCGACACAATAATGACCTTTATTTCCCCATTTAAGCGTGTTAATTTAAGTAAACCCCCCTCAAAGAACAATAAAATCAGTTAGAAAAAGGTTAGTCAAGTTTGAGATCGCCTTATCTGGTGGCTTTGAGCGGCTTCTGGGCCCGGTTTTCATCATTACCAAAATTCAGCACATTGTAGATGTGTCCAAGTTGCTGCGAAACAGGCTGCCCCGTCGCGGAGCCGGCGCGTGAACGGCGCTGTTCCATGGCTTTTGACAGGCGGTGGAGGTTGTTGCGGACTTCTCGAGATTTGTCGGTCAAGGCTTCGAACATGACCGTGTTTTTGAGCTGAAAGGGGATGCTTTTTTGGTGTTTTTGGATTGGAACTAAGGAAACTTACGTCGCCGTGCTCCAGCTCATAGTGTTTCACAAGCCGTACAAGAGTGTCAGCTTGTTTGACGCACTTTTTGACTTCGTTGGCGATGTCGGATGAGGTGTTGGCGACGACGCCCTGGAGGCTGATGTCGCTTTTGAGGGAAGTTTCATCGGTTCTGAAACGCACTTGGGTTATTACAAGTCAAAAAAAGATAACCAAAACTCACCCAAGAGCAATCCTAATCTCAGCCAACTTCTTCGAAAGCATCTTCTCCGAGGCTTCAATCTTCTCAGCGACCTGTTCCGTGTTGTTAGCGATGAAATCCATCAAAGCAGAATGTGGCTCGGGATGGACCAGATTCGGACATTTAATTTTCTTGATATCGGTCTTCCCCAGAAGCGCCGACAAGATATCATCAATGTACTTCGTGACTGCATTGCTGTTTTCGTTCGATTCCGCGGCGATTCGCTTCAGACGGCTCACCTTCGACGCCAGCTTCATCACAGTATCCTGTTGCTTGTGTCCTGGTGCATCTGGCGCGATGAAACCGCCTTGTTTGAGGATTTCAAACTTTTTGAAGACCTTTTCAAGCTGTCTGTCTTGCTCGTCGTACTGGGCTTCGCGTCCATGGTAGTGGTCGAGTTCGGCTTCGTACATTTTGATGGCTTCTTCGCGTTGTTTGATGGTTAGTTTGTAATGGGCGGACTGAAAATGGGTAATGAATTGGTCTAATGAAGGTCAAAAGTGGTTACCATTTCCTTGTAGCGCTCCAATTCCGACAAAACTTGCTCCAACTCCTGACTCACGTCTTCGTACTTCTCCTTCGCGTCGGTCAGCGTCTTGAAACTCATCTTTTTCTCGTCTTCGAGGTCCTGAATCACCCCTTCCTGGTCTTGGTAAGCCTGCTCGAGATCTTCATAAGCGCGTCCAAGCTGCTCCAACTCATCAGTTAGCGTTTTCTTCTCATCAGTGGCTTCTTTCATTCGCAGAGTAAACTTCTGATTGGCCTCGGTGAGCTCCTGCTTTTTGGCCAGCTCCGACTTCAGGTTCTCCTCAAGAGAGTTCATTCGCTGCTTCAACGCAGTGATATTCTCATCGGCTCGCGGCGTCACGCATTCTTCAATCTCCGAGGCATCGATAGAATCCCGCAAAGTCGCGTCCTTATCCGTCAGTTTCCCTAAGGCACTCGTCAGTTCAACAAAATCGGCTTCAATGTCCCTTTTGCTCGATTCCAGAATCTTATTGACAGCCGGGTCACCAGTGTTGAAGTTGACCAATATCTTGGCCAGAAGCGCGAGCAAACTGCGAAGTCGCTCGACCATGCGATTGCTGACAACGTGGAATCGGCGGGAATTCTCGATATTGGCAGTTTTGGTGCCATTGTCGTCGATGTCGAAATCGGCATTCGTTGAGATGGAAACATCGGAGAGGTTGTGGAGTTCGTGTTCGAGGGATGCCCGATCCCGGCCAAGCTTCTCACAACGCTCGGAATAGGTCTCATCGTTGTCGAGTTTGTCCAACAGCTTCTCGATTTCGGCTTTGAGGGTGGAATTCTGCTCCCATTCGATGTCGATTCGGCGTAGGTCGTCCATGAGGCGCTCGGTGGGGGTTGATTTGTCGGAATTGGGTTGATTCTGAAACCATAAACTTGAAGAAAGTCATTTAAATCAGAATCAAAAACCTACAGTATGCCGCCGAAGTCTCTCAATCTGCCTATCCCGGCCCTCCAAATCGGCTTTCAACCGCTCAATTTCCGTCAATGCGTTCGCGTATCGATCCTCCAAGTCAGAAGCCCCCTCAGTCTGCTCCTGTTCCATGTCTTCTAGCCTTTCCTTCAATCTGGCCACTTCTGCCTTCGCATTTTCAGCCTCTTCCTGATAGTGCACCACATCGGCCTCCAGCTGGTTGATCTGTTCATTCATCAGGTCAGATTTCATTTCCTCGACGCCATGATGGACGGAAACGATGTCTACACTGTTCATTGTCGTTGAATCGTCGATCCGGGATGTCTGAAGCCACAACCTTCCATCTTTGAACAACCCCATCTTTGCCAAAACTCACAAAATCCTTCAACCTCCCCTCCAGTTCATTGGCCTTCCGATAATGCTCCTGTCGTATGCTTTCATGTCGTTGTCGTTCCTCGCATAATTGAGCTTCCAGCCTCTCAATTTTCGCGTCCTTTTCATCATTGGCCTGACACAGCAGTAGCATCCGATTCGTGACATCATGGCCCTTGGCATCCCTCAATTTGGGCAATTGTCGCCGGAGGAGGAAGTTCTCCGACTTGAGATTCTCCATCATGACTGTGGTGGAGTCGTGGATTTGGTTGTTAACTAAAACTGGGATGTATTATATATAAAATTTGTCAAAAAAGTTAAAATATACATAAAAATGTGATCAAAATCGAAACTTACGTCGAGCCAAGTGTGAGTTGACAGATTCATTGAAATCAGAGCTGAAATAACGCGATTAAACAGGGTTTAGGTGAGTCAAAACCTACATTCCAGAGAGGTCATCTGTTCCGGAAGACATTGCGTGCCGGCTTGGATGTTGCATCTCTGAAATTTACGAAATTTATATATAAAAATCTTGGCAAAGGCTTCAAAAACACGTGAACCAGGCAACTGAACTACGAACAAAACAAAAAGTGAAACTTTGGGCACGAAGAAGACCAGAATAGAACCACTTTTTACAAACAAAAAAACGCAAACTCGAAAAGCCACACGACTTTGCACAGCAGTTGTTTGAAACAAAAGAACGCGCGCGAGATCGCACTTATCCAGCACACCAAACTGTGTCCTTTACGAAGTGCTACCCAACATCTTATATATTAGCAATTACCTTTTATATTATCAGTGTAAAATACAGTTTCTACCAACTGGCAAGAGCAAAACACAAAACCGTCAAAAAAGCGCGCACTTTTTAAGAAAACACAGTTCGTAACAATGCACGCGTTTTCGTCCCGATCGCTCTCCCACCACGAAAAGGGGCTGCGCGATCTGACATTTTTGTTGAATGAAGGCTTCGAAATTTCGATCAAAATGCGTTCAATTTTAAATGGAAAAACCCTTCAGGGCATTTGGTTTGCATGCCGAGTGAAAGGGACACCGTTGGAGCTGCGTTTAGTTGCCATGGAAGTACTTTTTTTGCGTGTGCGATTTGTCTTTGGCTGGGCGTTGCATGAGCAGCTGCATTTTTAAAAATTGACGGCCTTCTTATGGCTGTAATTATTTATAGAAACCTTTAAAGGGTAGCTGGGCTTATAAATAGGCTTAGGGGGCGCGAATAGGGGGACTTTGAAATGTATATTTATATGGTTTGCGAGATTTATAGCGATTTTGTTTTGACAGTCTTTATTTTTGAATAAGTTATATATATAATTCGTTTTCAGATGATCACACCTCGCTTCTCCGTCGACCAAACGTCTACCAGTATCGTTGTCCACATCTCAGTCCCTTCGGCAAGGCTGGAGGATGCCGATGTCGACTTCACAGAGGATGTTTTCATGTTTTCCTGCAAGCCTTACTACTTGCGATTGCACTTCCCTTGCCCTGTGAAACCGATTGATGCCGCAGCTGATTTGGCGAAGATTTTGAATATTGACTTGGAGAAAAGTGAGTTTCAACAACTTTTTCGATATATAAAATGTCTAATTTTGGTGATTTTAGACGACATTCATGTCACTATCCCCAAAGCCAACATCGGCGAAACCTTCCCCCAATTGGACAACCTCTCCCGGCTCCTCAACCCTTCAAAGGCGACCAACGTTGTCGAGATTGCTGGGGGTAATTTCGATGAGGAAGGTCTTCCAATTGATGAGTTCATGGCACAGACATTGGCCCCGGAAGTTGTCGACCCTGAAGCTGCTGAAAAGGCTCAAATCATCGCAAAATATGGATACGGATTTGCTTTTCTGCATCATGGAGAACTTGGCAGATTGAAGGACGAGCTGACTGAGTTGTTCGAAATCGCTAAAGTCATTGAAGAATCTGAAATCAGCGGTAGATCGGCACTTTGTCGCGATTTGGATGTGATTGCCTTTGATCCGCAGTACTTTTTGTAGGTTTTCATGGATTCTGGAAGTCTTGTAAGGGATAGTTTTCAGGGCTGACTATTACGACACCCCAGGCGAAGTCGCCGAATGCATTGCCTTCAAGATTCCAGCCAAAATAGCCCTTTCGAAGGACGATGAAGCCGAATTGGCCAAGATCCGGAAGCGGAAGTTTCCTCAATTCAGTGAATTGCAGCTTCGGCACGCGCTTCTCGGGCTTGTGGATGTGCTTTATGCTTATGTTTATGATCAGAAAGTGGGTTTTGCCGTCTTTTAAGCTGTTTTGACCGGTATTGTTTCAGACAAACCTCGGCGAATCCACCTGCGAATCGTCCTGGACCTTCGCCAAACTCGCCCCCACCTTCTCCACCCTCGCCCGCTACGAATCCGCTCTCGAGGCCTTCGTTTCCGCCGTCCGACGCACCCTTTGCTACGCCCTCTACCGCAACTTTGATCTCGCCAAGTCCTGCGTCGCCGAAGTCGTCTCGATTCTGAAGCAAGGCCCCAAAGCCGTTCTCCATTGCCTTCTATCCATGCGCCCATTGCTCGCCGTCGAGATCCACTACCGATATCTGCTGAATTCGCTCTTTCTGGATGAATTCTGTGCCTATCTCCGCGACATGGACCCAAAAGACTTCAATTGGCTCGCTATTGAAGCCGAAATTGCCGCCCCAAAGGTCACTTTGGAATGCATCGATCTCGATTTGCCGGCCCTCATCGAAGCCGGAGGGCTTGGCGGCGCATCCCTCGAAGCTGGTGATGCTGGGGATGTGTTGGATTCGGATGATGATTCTGACCCGGAATAACAGCCCCCAGGCCAGGGATGCGAAATCCCCCGGGGGAAATCAATTCGGGGGATATCCCCGGGGATTTCCCCGGGGATATGCGGGGGATATCCCCCGGCACCAACTTTTGGGTTTTTTTGGTCCTTAATGTTACGGTATCGTATTATTAGTTTAAAGAATTCCTTTGTGGGTAATTTCCTTCAAAGGTTCTAACATTGTCGGAAATCACGATTTTCATGATGTTTTGCCGACATTGATCAAAAATTTTGAGATGTTTCAAAAAGTCCGTTGCGAAATCCCCCGGGGGAAATCAAAAAATGGGGATATCCCCGGGGATATCCCCCGGGGGAAATCCCCGGGGATATCCCCTTCGCATCCCTGCCCCAGGCAGATAAACGGCGATAATTTTGTTTTGATGTTACAATTTGTTGAGTTTGGCATTTTCAAAGGCTTTAGAAGTAGCTGAAAATAAAAAAAGTAGTTCCGCCTTGCCTTTGAAGTTGACAAACTATACACTATACAACCATATTTTTGTTCCTGTTTTGTAGATCTGTCAATGGCACTCCACAGGGCCATCAACTTTGTTGGCAGTTTTTTCATCGTTTCGTACTTTTTAACGGGGACGTTATCTGATTGCCGGGCGCGTGTTTCCGGCAAAACTCGTCGAAACAGGGGGTCTATGCTAATCCAAGTCGACAAGATGCTAGCCATGCTTCTGTTGCAAAACCCTGCACGTGATATATCAAACCTTGTTTAATCAAAGTTTGTCTTCCTTCACACAGAAGCAGCTTCGGGCTTGGATGTGAGTAATGAACCAACAAATGCCGTTACTCACGCAAGCCGAGCCCTTTTTGAAGATTTGTGCCGTGCCGACGGGAGATTTGTAAGTTAGGGGTGTGGTTTTTGGTCGGTTAGTTGGCTAAATTCCAGGTATTTTTTCCAAACTTGTTAACAACCAACGAATTGTGAAACTTTTTTCGACATTTTTTGTTCATTCCAAAAATAAAACCGTTTTTGCAACAATTTCCGCATTCTTGAAAGCGATCCTTAGACTTCCCAGAACTGCATAAACAAAACTGCCTTAAAGATTTACACAAACAAAGAAAGGCATTGCAAAAGTTTGCAAAATTGTTATTTCTGGCTTTCGTGGTGGGTGTTCTGTGAAACTGATATCCTTATTTGGTGTATTTTGTTTGCCGCGATGTTTTGGATGATCAATTTTTAGGAGCAGTTCCGTTTTTAGGATCGATTTTTATCTTTTTAACTCGGTTTTGGCGCATTTTCTATAAAACTGATATCTTTTTTGATGTTTTTAGTTTATTTCAATGGTGTCATCAAGTAAAAACCAAAATCTTTTATGACACTTTTGAGTTTAAGTTCAACTTCCACCTTTTTACCCCCCTAAAACCTACAGTAACCCGATCAAAAACCGTGCCCAAAGATCAACCCATCCATTTACAACGTCATCCCAAATGTTGCCATTTCCCAAAATATGACCATTTTGAAATTACCCTTATAAATAAAATTTGCCTAAAGCCAATTTCCGCGTGGCATGTTTGTATTTTATGGATGCTACGCCACGCATCGGACGTGGAGGCGGCGCTCATCACATCAACACCCACTTTATCTCTGCGCCTGAAACGGGGCATTGTCCTTTTTGACTGGCAAGCATGTGTTGTGTTGTCGGCGAGCAACAAAACAAACTCCTTATTTGAGTAATGTTAAAATTTGTAAACGTATGTCTGTCTGTAGACAGCCGGAAAGGCGATCTTTGGATTCTTTGATGTTGAATGGCAAAATGGCATAACAAATACATATTCTATTGAAATAAGCTCAACAAGATGATTCTAAGAAGATTCCATCTGTTCGTGATGTGACAGTTTGTTACATAACATCAGGCTAAATTTATGCCGTGCTTGCCGAGATTGCAGATGCTTTTAGAACGAGTTGGGAGTGATGGGCTTTCATCTTTGGCCTTTCCGGGCGTGTGCGCGCGTGTGTGCGCGCATCCTACAAACATAAATTGCGGGCTTACATTGAGTTTTTCGCCGTTTTGAGGCTTACTGACACCCCCGCAAATTTTATGTGCCTCCTTTTTTTGCGAAACAACTAACAGTTGCAAGTAAATAGGCACCATGAGGAAAGTGCCATCTTCAACGAGACGGCGCGCGCCGATGCATTATGACCGTTTTGGGGATTCGCCGTCGCCATTCCACCCCCAATGGTGCCAGTTGTTCCTTATCGTTGTTGTCTCGACACGCTTTTTGCTATCATCGCCCATTTTGGCCATTTTGAAGTGGGCGGAGTTAGCCGATTATGGCACGCTTGAGCCACTTTGACCCTGTTGAAGATTTTTGCGTTTTGCTTTGCCGGGAAACAAAAAAGCGTGTCCAAATTGGAGATTTTGTGCGCGATAGTCTCGAGGGGATTGATAGCAGGCAGAGGCAATCCGGCATAAAACAGCTTTAAAGTATGGGATGGGCGGTCCGCGAATGCCCGCTGACTCAATTGTCGGCCAACGGCGACGCCCTGGGGAAGCGCACTTGTTTGAACTGGTTCCCCGCGTCGTCCGAAAATGGCATTCACGGAAACTGTGAGGGTGTCTGGAAGTTTGTTTTTTGGGTTAAGGACACGACATTTATTTGAAATGCATTTAAATTAAAACGAAAACAAGTCCAACAATGCCTGGCCGATTAGCGCGTTAAATGCCGTTCGTGTTTGCCCTATTTATACCTTGAACTTCCGGCATTTTGCCATTTTGACCCATTTTCAGACGTCTTAGCCATGATCGGAGCCACGACAGCCCGTTTACGCATTGCTCGACAACAGCAACAACGTGGGAGCAGCCAAACCAATGGAAAAGATCAGAATAAACGCCGATCCCAATCGCCTGGAGGCCGAAAACAGCCAAATAACCTCAGCGCACCAAAGCCCAGTGCCGCCGCACTTCGCCGGAGGTCATGTACTGCCTTATTAGCGGCTTCAAGCCCGGTCGGAAGTCCGATGACGTCATCGAAGCTGTTGAAAGTACCAGAAAATGGGATACCGATGAGGAAAAGATCTGGTTCTGTACCTTGTATTCGGTTTACTTTGGTCTGTTTTCCGACTTTTGCAATTCTAAACCACATAATAACGATCAAAATGTCTTTAGGCAATCGCCTGGAACATCAAATCCGACCACGTCCGAGCCCTAAAGCTAACCTGGACCCGCCTTTGTGATGTTCCGCGCTCAAATTGTAAGGGCATTGTTGCCATTATGGAAAAAGTTTTTGAGAAATTCGAATCTGTAAGCCATTTTATACTATAATCTCTCAAAATTAAAGTCATTTTAGAAACAAAAAACTCTCAAAGAAGTCTTCTACAACAGCGCCTTTGTCGATTCCATGCAAGAATGTCGTCACGCCGCCGCCGCCGCAAACATCAATGGAGCCAGTTGTGGCCTCCGGCGAAAGTCCAACAATCAAAACATTGCCACCCTCCGGGATCACATTCACTTTTTCGTTTCACTTATCTCACAGGTCATCCACAACCTTGATTCCGAGCCGCAGGAAATTTTTGAGCACATTGACAAGATTGGTAAGTTTTTTGGTGTAAATAGCCTCAGGGCACGGGGTAGTTGTCGGATTTGGTTGACAATGATAAAATGAAAATCAAAAAAATTTGATTTGTTGGTTTTGGGCCATTTGCACACTTTTTTGGTGCTGAACAGAAAAAGTGCATTCGCACACATCAGGGTTTGCACTTTTTTGTTGGTTTTGCGTCATTTGCACACATTTTGCTGCTGAACAGAAAAAACACATTCGCACACTCTGGTACACATTTTGCAAAAAATACGCGTTCAAGTTCATTATGCGAATGTATGCATCATGTTCGTAAAAATGTGCAAATGTAAATAACCGTATAAAAAACCAAAATTTTTCAAAAATTGGAACAACATTCAAAAAACTTACTTTAAGGCTGCTATCACGCTCAACTCCGAAAATACGGCTTCCAAGCTTCCATGTTCGACAAGTTGGGCGAATGTCTCATCGACGCTCTGGCCGTTCAGGACAATGTTCGTTCATTTCCGGACGCTTGCAAGGCTTGGACCATTCTAGTGGCGGCTTTGGTTGATCGGCTCAGGTCGGCACCGAAACACATGGCAGCTTTACCTGTAACTGGACGGATTCTGACTCGACCTGATCCGGTCCCGGCGCCATTTGGTTATCGACGCATTTCACCAACTTGAAGTGGCAAATTCGCTTTGGGGGTTACTGTAATTGTGCGAAAATGATATTTTGAAAGCCTGTTGTAAAAATAAACACCCGTAATGATGTCATTTTGAATTTATAAGCTTATCGTATCGTTACAAAAACGGGCAAAACACTCAAATCTCATTACTTTCCGACAGTTGCCGTTGTGAGGGAATCTTCGTCGCCGGGAAATACGGCGGTTCGTCATTTTTGATGGCTTCACTTTCCTTGTCGTCCGCCGTATTGTCTCTTTCAACCTCACATCGGCCGGGTCCCGCATTGCTACTAACTTCTTGTCGCCGTTTCTGAACCTTCGAAGTTCCTGTTACCTTCTCTCGGGACAGCTCAGCCGGCTCGACGCTCATCAACGGAGGTGCCGCGACGGTTTCTGATAGAGGCGGCATATTGTTGGATTCCGAGGGTGGAAGGACGTTAATCACTTCCTTCCGATGGGCTTTGTGGCTCTGTTGTCGTGCTGAGGCATGCGGCTCGCTGGTGCGAGGTCTTTCTTGTCTGAGGACAACAACTTTCTGGGACGCGGTCCGCTTCCGTCTTTTGTTGTTACTCGATGATGATGGCACCGGTTGGATTACGGTAATCGGCCGGTTTCGGTGTTTGCAGTAGATGATGATCACAGCGATAACGAGTAGGCTGATGACGCAACAGACGACGAGGACTATGATTACTATGTGCCACCATCTGAAATAACTTTCTGTCTAAACGTTGAAAATATCGATTTTGTGAACTCACGCGATTCCAGAGGATGGCGCATCTGTTTTTACTGGTGTACGTTCCGTTGTCAATGCTTCGGGTGTTGACATATCCAAAACATCCAGAATCGGTAATTAGGGCCCTGAGTATGGCAGCAGAGTGCCAAAGGCGCCTAAACTGACGCCGATCAAGATCTACCGTAATCAGCCCTTTTAACAATTTTGCATACCATCAAATTTTTTTACTGATTTTAACAATGACCGTCAAAAATCATGAAAAACAATATTTTATTGAATTCAAATACACAAAATGCAAAATATAAAACATCGCCATCATTTCCTAAGGGCCGATGGCACCAACGGCGCATACAGTTCCTTTTTCTCGCCCTTATTCCTTTCATCGATGAGTCTCTGGTACTCTTCATCGAATTTCTGGAGTTGTGTTGCCATTTCGGGTGGTACCAGTTTGTTTTTCGAGGCAAAAAATAGTAAACATTTGAATAGGTACACGTATTGTAGGTCTGTTTGGACCGAGTGCATTCGTTGTTCTGAAGATGTGATTTAAAAGCATTGACTATCGATAAAAGAAAGACGGTTACTCACGTCGTAACCACCTAACCATGTCCAAAACGGAAAGATTCTGTTCACAGAGGAGTTGTTGGTAGCAAACTTCAAGGGCAACAACACTGCCAGTCCTGCCAATCCCAGCAGAACAATGAACGACGGTAGGCTTCTGAGAGTGACGTACTGACTTGAGGAGCCGAAATGGAGCCAGTACGGATTGGGGGACGGATTTATCAGGCCTAAAGTGTCAATCGATTAAAAAGAAAAAAATTTTGATTTGTATGTTTTGCGTCATTTGCACACTTTTTTGGTACTGAACGGAAAAATTGCATTCGCACACATCGGCGTTTGCACTTTTTTGTTGGTTTAACGTCATTTGCACACATTTTGTTGCCGAACAGAAATGTCGCATTTGCACACTTTGTTGGTACTGAACGAAAAATTTGCATTCGCACGCATTGGCGTTTGCACTTCTTTGTTGATTCTATATCATTTGCACACATTTTGTTACCGAACAGAAATGTTGCATTTGCACACATTATAACTTTGCACACATATTTTGCGGTAAACTTGCGTTTAGGACCGGTGTGCGAATGCATGCATCACGTTCGTAAAAATGTGCAAATGTAGAAAAACGTACAAAAATCAAAATTTTTTAAAAACTACTAAAAGATTCAAAAATACTTACCACGACCGCCAATGATGATGTTTCAGAATAAATCTCTCCTTTTTATCAATAACCACCTCCAAATTACTGACCACAGTCGTCGTATCAGATGTATCCACCTTCGTGTTCTTGACCTGAATGCCAGGCCATTCCACAGCGCATCCTTCCTCCCTCGGCCAATACGGTGTACACTTATCCTTGCCCATTTCGATCGTATCACACAGCATGATTATATTTCCGACCTGCTCCTGGGATATCATCCTCCAGAAATCTTTCACCGTGCCCATTGTCGGACCTTGTGTGCAAATAAATATATTCAGAAGCGGATATCCTTGAACGTAATTGGCATGGATGTAGTCATTCATTTGATGTTTCAATATAACCCGTGTTTGATCGATACAAACGACGTCGCCATATCGATTTTTCTGTGGATTCGCGTCGAATGCTTTTCGGGTCATGCCGGGAGGGATGTATGGGGCAAGCTCTTTCGTGTATTCGTCGAGAATGCCTTGAATTCCTTTATTTAGGGCTTCTCTCGAAAATTCCTCAAAGCATGCTTTCTGTTCCGGCGTTACGGGCTTGTCGCGATCGAGGTCTTTATTCGATTTATAACTTTGCGCTGGCAATTCTGAAACCTTGCAGAACAGCAGTTTCATCAAAACGGCGATTTCTCCAACGACTACCGTAATCCATTACAGTAAGAAGTATGAAAACTCACGTGCTGGCTCCGCATCCTCGCATGTTTTCGGCCTTCGAGGCTCTCGGTCCCGTTCGATATTCTTATCACTATTACGCCCTCTGGATTGAATCCCCTTGACGAGTCTCGGCTTCGATTTCGTACTTCCATCGATCTTCTCGACGCCAAGATCCTCCCTCCGTCGACCACTGTCGGATCGTCGTCGCCGCGATGATGTTGAGGTTGATGCCGTGCTAGGACGATGTTTGTTTCGGCTGGAACCGGCACCGCCGTTGCCGCTCTTATCACTAGCCCCTCCACGACGCATTGATTAGAACCTCTACGGCGGAAATGCGATTTTGCGCGTACGCCGGTGGGTGGCGGCCTCGCCGACAAGGTGAACGGGATCGAGGGCAGAGGGTGGGGTGATCAAAATTTGAATGGAACTGTTTTGAAGGGCATCTGGATCCGGGAAGGGGTCGACAGATGGATGGATTGGGGTTTTCATGAGAAGATTCCGGGATCTGGACAAAGTTCTCGAAGAAAGGGTAAAAATGACGCGAAATTAGCTGCTGAATTAAAAAAATGCATTTGCACACATTTTGATATCAACGCGCAGCATAAATTTGCACACAGATGTTACGGCAGATGCGCGTTCGAAGCATGTGCGCGAATGCACACCCCATGTTCATAAAAATGTGCAAATGTCAAAAAATGTACAAGAATCAAAAATTTTCAAATTCAATGAAACATTTTATTACTTCCCCCCAGCATACGCAAATCAAACCACTTCTTCGAGCCAGTAATATCGCTTTCCCAATCAATAATCCAATGTAACCTTTATGCTTACTGCTTCACGTAGTTTACATAGTTGAAGACCCACTGATTCTGGTTTGGCGGGAAAGGTTCAAAGAACGCGCGCTTTTTTTGAAATTTGGTGGCTTTTTGAACATGATTTACAAATTTTGGATTTTTGTGACAAATTTTACATCATTCGATAGAGCACGTCGAGAGGATGATTTTAAACACTATTGTTAAGCCATAGAAGATGTATTGTTCAAGTTATCAGTGTTTTTTATCAGCACCTCATACTACCCTGATGTGTGGTGTGCAAATGCCATGGGACTGCAAATGCAAGTTGTGCGAATGGAGCATTACCCGTTCGCATTTTGTTTGCTAATTGCTATTGGATCGTGTTTAGTTAGGAATTTACCATTAGGTTTTGTTCGAAATGTACAGACATGCTGTTAATCAAGGTTTGTAATACTGTAGTGCAGTACGGAACACGGGATGCTTTTTGACTGAAGTTTAGCTTCAACTCCTACGGCCGTAGCGAACTGCTAGCGGGTTAAAAGGACCAGCGGCAACGGCTTAACAGTAAAACAATTAAAACTTGAAATGAACGCTGTGTTAAAGTCAGCCAACAAAAAAGGCACATTTTAACAGAAATTAAACAGATTTAGATTACATTTTATTTTAAATGTTGCGCGATTGCTGTGTGTGAGACTGCTTGTGATGTTTGTCCGTCCTAAAAACTTGCATTACCATTATTGAAGCAATAAAGGGCGGGGCTCACCGAAATGACTCGTCGTTTCGTTCTTAAATACTATTGATTGCGCGCTAGTTTTGTGAGCGGTGCCTTGTCTACGCATCGAGTTTTTGGCCGCACATGCTATTCTTGTGTCCGTGTGGCGAAACGCGCAAGCAGTGGGCGTTTTAGGCGGAGCTTACCGTAATAACTCCCCACTGACCGTTTCCTTCATAAATACTGTTGCTTGAGAGCCACATTATTTAGCGAGCGGTGCCTTTCCTTCGCATCGAGTTTTCAGTTTCTGTGACTGATTAATAAGTCTTTACTTTTCAAGTCTTTTTTTG
>KB455423.1:3052-18495 GCA_000341325.1 Panagrellus redivivus | reverse complement strand
ACCAAGGCATAACAATGAACACCCTCATCGGACGGAATGATCTGCCAGAGACTTGAGTTTGTCGGACATTGATGATTCCAATGTGTTGCTCTTTCTAAAAAATGGCACATAAACAAGAAAATCCTGATAAACAACAAACAAACCAAATCGGCACATTTTTCCTTTGACTTTAAATACATCGTAGTAATTGACTTCTTTAGACAAATCGGTTTTCACTGCAGCCTTTTTACATAAAACATGCTTTGTGTATCCTCCCAACGCCCCATGCCCCCCGTTAAAGTCAATCAAATCCATATCGTTACCGAAATAAACGTTTCTCTCGTCGTACCCGTTGTTCGGTTCCCATAGTTGCCAGGGGGCAAAATCAATAGGTGTACCATCAGTGTTTTGCCATGAATCAGCCTTGTTCCATGGGCCCCGAGCAGGCACGTGTAGACCTATTTGTATGGCGTTCTTGGTTGTGTAGGTAGATTTCATGTAGTTATATTCCTCCTGGCAATGAACCGATGCCACAAAGCTATTTGGCTCTTCCATACCGCATACATTAAATTCAGCGACCATGTTTCGAAATTTTTGGGGAAATTCGGGAATTTGGACTTTTTTGTAACAGAAAGGGGTGCCATCGCAAAAAGATTTTAGGTCCCATTCATCGCCTTCACATGTGTATTCGCTCAGATTCGGTTGAAGGGGGAGAGGCTTGTTGTAATACGAGTGCATGAAACGTGGGTAGGGTGGTGTCATGCACAAGATGTATTTACCGCTTGGATCTGCCGACAAGGTTTCCAAATTCACGTATTCTACTTGTCCATTGTACAAATAAACAGCAGAAACTCCACTCGAAATCTTTGTTTCATTGTCATCGCCGGTGAATGATGCGCCGATAATAGCATTTTCCGTCAAATCCCCATAATGACCATAGTTGTAGTCAGTTCTGAAACGTGCAGGAATTGCATCCTTATATTTTTCGCGGCACGCATTTTCGACTTCTTCGAATTTGCGTAGATTTGCTGGCAAGTTTCTACGTCCGAAACATCCAAACGTATTGCTGAAACCGGGAATAATGTACCAATAATCTTCGTCTCTAGCGGATTCGGGACAACGTGCTTCGGCTAGGGTCAGTCCAGGGTCTATAATGATCGTATTGAAACTATAGTTTTGTCAAATACACATTTTCCAACATACACTTGTTTTCCGGAAGGCCCGAATCTGCAGAAGTAAATGGCGGATGAAATGCAAATACAAAAACTGCAAAAAACAAAAGCATTTTCGACAGTTTCATGCTTCAAATACTGTTGCTCCTAGAACACATTTATACCAACTCCGATTTTAATATCAACCATTGCAATCATGACGGTCGACGGCGATGACTCAATGAAATTAAGCATGCAAATGCTTATTACCTTTGAAAAGACCAAATTCTAATGGCACAGAATGCGTTATTCATTAATCATAAAGAAAAAAACTAAACGTTGAACCTTGATTTAATTTTTTTGGTGTTATTTCTACTGTAATAGACGTAGACGGTTTTGTTTATAATTTATATTATATCACCATGTGGCAACGCATTTCAAAACTTGCTGGTCTTCCACCACACGTCGAAAAATGTGCGGAGTTCAAATTCACACTTGAGTAATTAAACCGACGATGATAACCAACAAGCTCTACTTTTGCACTCTTGATTACATTGAGCGGTGTCGTCTCGAGACCATGCGCAGACAAGTTGCCTGACGAGGTATTCACCAACGCCATTCCAAGGCATCTTGTCGTTCAATGGAACACCCTTTGTTTCTGATCCTTCCATGTTAAGTATCATACAGATCATCGGAAGCCATGTACCAACAAATCCATCAAGTCAAGGGCGAACATCAGCAGGGTTATCATTATGCTCAACCACAATCCCCACACAAGTGAACCAAGCCGATGGCACTGTTTCAGACCGGCGTGGGGAATGCCTCCCCTGCGACGATTCTAGTAATGCTTATAATGTGGGATGAGAGAGCAACAAATATGATGCAGACAGTTGTAAGCGCTACTTGAAATTTTACAAAATATAAATTTTAGTATGCCTAACTAAGGTCAAGAATGTCCGTACTACTGTAATCCAGGAAGCGCAATACCAACCAGTAATGTCGCCACTATTAGAATGCGAGTTGCTCGTATTCTGCCAATATCGCTGCACTTTATGACCACAATACCGTGAATTATGTTTATCACCCATTGTGAAGCGCCTATGCTTGCTGTAATAAGGAAAACATTTCCCGGAAGGAATTCCGTATTTAGAAATAACGCGCAATAGTCGAGATAAAAGGTAGTATACATCCAGCCTATGACTAACAATGGCCATTTCGTGCTGAAATAGGCCGACAAAAAGATCTCAAAACACCTTCATTTCAATGCCTTTAAAAGACGAAAGTTGGCATCGTGGCAATGCACGAAGGGAATAAAAATTGGCAATGGAACGCATTTCATACTGAAGCGCTTAAGCACGATGCAATTCGAAAAAGTCTCTTTGATTTTGTAGCAAATACTGGTTTAAACTATAAAAACCGTTCAGTTTTGAGGTAATACAAAAGTGGCAAAACAACCAAAAGTGTAACTTTTAAAGGCAAAACGGTTCCAAAAATGGTTGCTGTGAGAAAAAGGTCGTATTAGAAATCGCAATGTCATCGAATTTGATGGTAAAGCGATTTTTTGCAGCAAAAAAGTATTGTCATCATCAAAATTGGAAATTGGAATGAGTTACCAAAAAACAGCTTAAAAACTATCGTTCCAATCAAACGAAAAAGAATGGAACGGAAACCATGATTATGGCAATCTCGCGGGTACCCAAAAGTGCGATTTTTGGATATCTTGTTATAATAATTGTATTTTAAAACATGATTGCCAAATAAAAAAGTAAGACATGCAATGAAAAGATGGCATGTTACTTCGAAAAAGCGCACTCATTCAAAAACATTTCTTGTAAGTATTTGGATTTCCACAGTAAAATTTGTTCCAAATAAAAATACTCGTCTAAAAACAAATCCGTTTCGGTCCGATGAAAAAAGTGGCAAAATAACAAAAAGTTTGCACTATTATATTTAAAACTAAATCCAAAAATTTTTTGCTAGGGTAAAACCCGTATCAGAAAGTGCAACGTCACTAATCATGACATAAAAGGTAAACTTTTTAAAGCAACAGAAGTACTTAACGTTATAATTTTGTAAAATGTCATCAATAATGAAATGGGCCGACAAAAAGACCTCTAAACACCTTTGTTACAATAGCTTCAAAAGACGAAAGTTGGCATCGTGGCATTGCATGAGCAGGTGGATCCGAAAATAGCAAAAGAACGCATTTTATAAAAAAATACAATGCAATCCAAAAAAGTCCTTTAGATTTTGTAGCAAAAACGTGCTTAAAATATAAAAACCAATCAGTTTCGAGGTGATGGTATTACGAAAGTGGCAAAACATCGAAAAATTGTCACTTTTAGGGTAAAATGGTTCCAAAAGTTGTTGCAGTAAGGAAAAGGTCGTAACAGAAAATGCAACGTCATCGAACTTGATAAAAGGGCAGTTTTTCGAAGCAAAAAAGTGATGTCATCATCAAAATTGGAATGAGACATCGAAGAAACAGCTCAAACAATCATCGTTTCAATCAAACGACAAGACTGAAACGGAAGCCAAAAGGGATCCAGAAAGTGCCAAAATTCTCGTTTCAGTAAAAAAAATAAGGCAACCTTGGCGGCACATGATAGCGCCAGGGCACGAATCAGGCGGCAAAGGGTGGAACGGGGAGACGCGACATGATAAAGCAAGCAAAAAGAAAATCGGAATGTCATCAAAAAGCCAGGATGAGACACCGAGAACGAACCGCCACACGGTGCGATCAGGCGACGGCAGACTGACTGGCAGTCGGCTGGCTCGACGGTGGCAGCAGACTGGCGCGAGTCGACGTGATCGCGCGCTCACTTTCACGCCGTCTCGCGCCTCTTGTGCACGTTGATTTGCTCGGAGGGCGGGAGTGAGGCAAACTACCGCCAATAGTGATAACAATTACCCTTCTTTCGAAACTTTGGGGTGACTAATCACGGTCCCGAGTATGTCGATAAGCGGCAAAGGCATTTCTATAACGAATTCGAGTTGGAAACGAAACTTTTTACGAAAAAAGTTGATAAGCCCTTAATTTTAAACGATTTCACGATCATAAAACGTTTTTTTGTGAAATCTTGTTTTAATAATAGAACTTCAAAAATGACTGCCGAATATTGTGAAAAGATGGCACGTTATTTCGAAAAAGAGCACTCATTCAAAAACACACCTTGAATATTCAAAGTACTTCAGTTTTCACAGCAAAACTTGTTTCAAATAAAAAACAATCATTAAGAAACAAATCCGTTTCGGCCAGATAAAAAAGTGGCAAAATAAGCAAAGATTCGCACTATTATGGGTAAAATTAAATCCAAAAAGTGTTGCTAGGGAAAGCCCGCATGCGAAAGTGTAACGTCACCAATCATGACAAAAAGTAAACGTTTTAAAGCAAAAAAGTGCCTTACGTTAAATTTTGCGAAATACCATCGAAAATGAAAAGGATCGACAAAAAAGGTTTCAAAACACCTTTGTTTCAATGGGTTCACAGGACGAAAGTTATCATCGTGGCAATGCACGAGGGGGATAAAAAACAGCAAAAAGACGCATTTCGAAAAAGTCTTTGATTTCGTAGAAATTACTTGTTTGAATATACAAATCGTTCAGTTTTGAGGCGGTGTTAATACACAAGTGGCAAAACAATCAAAAGTTGTAACTTTGAAAGGCAAAACAGTTCCAAAAATGGTTGCTGTGAGAAAAAGGTCGTATCAAAAATTCCAATGCCATCGAATTTGACGAAAAAGCGGTTTTTTGCAGCAAAAAAGTAATGTCATCAAAAAAATTGGAAATTGGAATGAGTTACCAAAAAACAGCTCAAAAAATCATCGTTCCGATAAACCGAAAATATTGAAACGGAAACCATGATTATGGCAATCTCTCGGGTATTCATAAAGGGCGAAAAAAACTCGTTTCAACGAAAAACTTGTATTAGCACAAAAGTGCCATTGTACAAATACGGGGAAAAAAGGGTTGGATCTGGGAGACGAGTAGGGGTAAAACAAACATAAAAACGAAACGTCATCAAAAACGATGTGGGGCAACGAAAAGAACGGTTCACGTGCAATGGCATCAAGGACGACTCATTATTGCGGCACAAAAGAAGATTGTAAAATGAAAGCGGCAAAAAAACGAAAAGGTCGCTGTCTGTTAAAAATGGTGACAAAAACTTTTTCAAATCTAAAAATGCGAAAAAAGTCAATTTATAGGGAGAACAGACAGCGACAGGCAAATTTGGCGAATTTTCATCAAAAATGGTAAGGTCAACGAAAATCACATTGTTTCAAGGGCAAAAGCCGTGCATCGAACGCCGAATTCGTGGCAAAACATGCGGGGACCCAGAAAAGTTGCCGAACTCGTTTCAACCGAAAAACAATGCCAATCGGCAAAACAATAGTAGGTTAAAATGGCATAAAAGGAAGCCATTGCACGTGTCCCGAGGCAAGAAAGGTTGGGAGTAAGGGATACAAGGGGATAAGTCAGCAAAAACAAGGACGAAATGTCATCAAAAAGCCAGGATGAGACACCGAGAACGAACCGCCGCACGGTGCGATCAGTCGACGGCAGACTGACTGGCAGTCGGCTGGTTCGATGGAGGTTCGAGCAGACGGGCGCGAGTCGACGTGATCGCGCGCTCTCTTTCACGCCGTCTCGCGCCCCATGTGCTCGTCGATTTGCTCAGAGGGCGCGAGTGGGGCAAAACCATAGCAAAAAGTGATGACAATTACCACACAATCACGGTTCCGAGCCTATCGCTAAAAGGCATGTTCCATAAGCATTGTTTCACATTTGGGAATCCATCAAAGAAGTTTCTACCTGTGGCATTCTTGTTGTCACTTTTTGTCGCTTAAGGGCATCTCGCCTGTCCTCCGAGCAAACATGCAAAAAAGTTTTTCGAGTACTTTTCAAACCATTTTCAAGTCTACATCTTGTTCTGTCAATGTCTAACTAAAGTTGTTTCTTAAAATTCTTTATTCGGTTAAAAGGCTAGTTAGTCGAAAGCTTGGTTAATCCAACTTGTTTATTTGAGCTGCTGAGTTGAACTTTTACAGCGGTGGCGTTCGCTGCGAATTGAGATTGGTTAAACCATTTCGAAAACGGTGCTTTGAAAGCAGTTCGAAAGTCTTTACTGAAAGATTCAAAGTTAATAGACATACCAAAAACGTTGAAAGTACGAACCTACAAAACCATAGAACATAATAGTTACAACACGAAGCAAAAGTGAGTGATACCCCGAGGTTGTAGCGAATAAACCAAGCATCAACTATTGATAAATTCGTTCCACCGATGAAAATGAACACGGAAAAGACGAAAATCCAGCAAAAACCAATAATAAGACAAATTATTACCAGTGATTTGAACATTTT
The DNA here is from genome assembly GCA_000341325.1 of Panagrellus redivivus. Lineage (NCBI taxonomy): Eukaryota > Metazoa > Nematoda > Chromadorea > Rhabditida > Panagrolaimidae > Panagrellus > Panagrellus redivivus. The sequence continues at coordinate 12,002 of KB455423.1, read as the reverse complement.
TGAGGTGCTGGTGTTCTTACCTAAAAGTGGTACTGTAAAACGCTTCACAGAAAGATGTGTTTACGTTTACTCATTTTCAAAAGAATCCAAACGACAAAATAACAAAGCAAAGCGAATGAGCTAAATGTTGAACCAATGTAGAACCAAAGCCGCTCCACATAGCCTGGCATGGCATCACTGATGAGGCAGATTACAAGTTTGCCTGGATCGTGCGCGTATAGTTGGATATAGCCCATTGTTGTCAATATCGCACTGATTATGAAGGCAATTGATAAATAGAAGCAGACATAGGTCCGATTTCGAAGTTTATGTCTCGATACTGGAAACAAAACACAAATTAGCCGGTCCAAAGCTAAGAAAAATGCCATTTGTAAGCCGATGTGGAAGCCAATAATCGGTACCGTTTGTACGTAAACGCAGGTTCGTAGTTTTACAAAATAGATTTTGGTAAATAACAAGTAAGCAAAGTATTCATGCGATGATTGATGGATTATGTTGGCGCCGGCTATGATGGCTAATAAGATTCCACTGCAGCTTTGGAGACCGCTGGAAACGCGATTTATGGACAAGCTACCGTAATGATAGCCAGAACAGATAGCTGTTTTGTCAAAACAATGTTCAAATTCAAAGTTTTTAAACTCACACATTACGGTAGACGGCATAGATGATGTTCAAATTGCCAAACAATCCAAAAACATGCAGAACCAGCCGCGGCAAAAGTCCTGGCAGTACACGTGCATTTAGTCTGTCAGGTTCATCTCTGAAGGCCTCATAAAACTGAAATCACCACCTTATTAACGTTAAAAAAGTAAGTCAAAAAACTTACAACAGTTTGAGCGACTGAAGTCATGTTGAGAAACAACGAAAAACTGACTGTGACTACATGTCTTTCTTCAATTTATGCATGTAATTTACTCGAATTTTCAAAAATGTCAGTACGTGCTCAAAATACAATAGTTGTACGATTTGCAATGAAGAAAACACAATTGCAAGTCGGAAGTGAAGTAAGTAATTAAAAGTTCGAGCACTTTGTGACCCCTAAACTCAATCTAAATGTTCTAAGTGGTCACAAATTGTTGAACATGAACATAAATACAAATGAGTATCAGTAAATCTGTCATTCGAAAGCAATACAATGCAATATAGACATTTGCTAATGACAGCAAAGCTATTAAAGACCATGAAGAATTGTAAAAAGCAAAACAAGGCTTTAAAATGCCACGGTCCAACGATAATGCAACAACGCCCACTTTTAAGAATGGAAGGCTACATAATGCTATGCTGTAGTAAGCGTAATTAGCAGTGACGTCCTCGATGTAGAACAATTGCACGTCGTTTAGCAGGTTTTAACCATAATGAAAGCCTTACTCGATAACTTTATTGAAACACCAAACGCTTTTTAAAATCAAAGAAATTGATAGTGCGTTACAAAAACTCGTAAAAGTGCACACTACAATGGTTGGGATGCTTAACATTAACTTTAAATAGTGTCCGCCCCGAAAAATTAATTGTTACACCGTAAAAAGAGCCCCAAAAACAACCTATTTCAAGCATCAACAATAACATCGTCGCCATCTTGAGAGGTCAACATACAGTAGAGCGCCTTCCCGGCCACTGGTCCGATGCGGCGTTGATTGGTGCACATGAGGTCTGATATCATTTTGATGGCTTGATCGGATGGCATCTCAGTAAGCTGATCCATGAAAGCGATGGGATCCGGCCATTGTCGAACGATGGCACGCTTTGATTCTTCGCTGAGACGATGCACGTGGGACAGCATTCGGGTCCACCAATCGAGACGAATTTCGGATTGTGTGCCTTCTCGGATGCCTTTGTTGGTGTCAATGATGGGGACATCTTCTTCATTGGCTCGACGTTTCTCGGATTTCGCGATGGCACGATGAAGCTGGGCGACGAGGTAGCTAAATTCGACGGCGTTTTTACAGTATCGAACTTGGCTGCGATGCGATTCGAAGGAGGCGAGGGCGGCGGACGTGGACTGAAATGAAGAGATATATGTAGTGTTAGCTTAAAAGGCGCCAAATAAGCTACTTACAGCCGTATTTCGTGCGCCAGACTGCCCAATAACGACAATGTTTGGAAGTGGCCTCGAATGGTTGTGTTCCCGCGAAGTTTTGGCTACAAAATCGTGGAAGGCATTGGTCTTTGTCATGTGGGCGAAGGTGGAATCGTCAAGGACATGCATAAAGCAGCCTTCTTTGTCCTGAAAGTTTGCAAATTGTCAAATTCAAACTTTAAAAACTTCAAAAAAGCCAAAAACCCACCATAGTTTGGAGCGATTTCACTTTGTCATCCTCAATCATCGCATCAATCCTCTTCCGCTTCCAGATAACCTTGCCCATGCCATAAGTTTCGTCAACAAATGTGATCTGTTCGCTGATACCGCGTGCTGTGAACAGCTTTGTCAGTTCGTCTTGTATGCTTTCTAAAATCGGGTTTTTATATATATTTTTCACGATTTTCATGTTCACTGACACCCAAAACTCATCAAAGCAGTGAAAGACTCACCATCGAGATGACAAACACTTCGATCAACGTAACAAAAGAGAAACTGCTCACATTTTGCGTTTTTGGCTGCATTCATTTCGCGATGGATCTTTTTGACTTCCTTTTCGAGCTGAAATCACACCAATCTTAACTTTTTAGGGTTGTAGGACATCACAAACCTTTTCCTGTTCGATTTCCTCCTTCGTTCGACGCTTTTTCTTCGGTTTCGGATCATCTGTGGCGCTTGAAGTAGGCTCATTTGAGGCGGAGTTCTCAATGTCGGGGAAGGTCGGCTCAATGGGCTTGCTGGTGGTCGGAATGTCAATAGGGATCGGCTCGAAGACGGTCGTAGGCTGCTTGATGGGTAGGACTTCGATGATTTCGATGTCGGAGTCGTCTGCCATGGCTGGAAAGGTGGATTTGAATGGCGAAGGAATCGAAAAACAAAGGAAGGAAAGCGCTTCAAGTTTCTTGGCAAAGTGCGCACTTTGACAATCGCATTTTGCAACTTGTTTTATCAAGCTTTCGCAACCAATTGATCCACGCTTTCCGCCCTCATTATCTTGTTTACCTTATAATTTTCTCCTTTCAGAATGACCCCAGCAACTCCCTCCATCGGCCAATGCAACTTCTGTGGCCAGGCTGCCACGCAAAAGTGCCCTGTCTGCCTGCAAAAGAAGTTGCCCGTGGCGGCCTACTGCTCCAAGGATTGCTTCCGTGCTGCTTGGCCCGTCCACAAATTCGTCCATGAAGCCGATGCCGGCCCAACTTCACTCTTCCCGTCGTTCAGATACACGGGCCCGCTTCGAGCCTACCCCCAGACCGGAAAGCGGACCGTTCCGGACCATATTCGTCGCCCAGATTACGCCGACCATCCGAGTGGTGTTTCTTTGTCGGAAAGAGCTGCCAAAGCCGCTGGCACTATCCTAGTCCTGAATGATGAGGAGATCGAAGGAATGCGTGTAGCAGGACGGATTGGTCGCGAGGTTTTGGACGAGGTCGGGAAGGCTATAGCCGTCGGCGTTACCACGGAAGAGCTGGATCGAGTTTGCCATGAAGCGTGTATCGAACGAGAATGCTATCCGTCGCCGTTGGGGTACTACAACTTCCCGAAGAGCTGCTGTACGAGTGTGAACGAGATTGTGTGTCATGGAATTCCGGATGCGAGACCGTTGGAGAATGGGGACCTCTGCAATGGTGAGTTTTATATATAATTTTAGCCAAAATTTAAGTTTGAATCGTTTCAGTCGATGTCACAATCTACAAAAACGGCTACCACGGCGACCTCAACGAAACCTTCTTCGTCGGCGATAAGGTGTCCCCCGAAAACCGGAAGCTCGTCCAAGTCACCTACGAATGCCTCATGCAAGCAATTGCCATGGTCAAGCCCGGTCTGAAGTACCGTGAGCTCGGCGCCACTATCCAGAAACACGCGACAGCCAATGGATTAAGCGTTGTGAAGAGCTTCTGTGGTCATGGCATCAACAAGACGTTCCACACGAACCCAAATGTCCCGCACTACCTCGGAAACCGTGCCATGGGCGTCATGAAGGCTGGACACACGTTCACCATCGAGCCTATGATCAATATTGGTTCGCATGAAACGACCATGTGGTGAGTTATCGATATTTTACTTTATTAAGCTAAACTTTGTCTTGATTCCAGGCCCGACGACTGGACCGCAGCCACCAAAGACGGCAAACCATCCGCCCAATTCGAGCACACTTTGCTCGTCACTGATAATGGCTGCGACATTCTGACCGAACGCGCCGGCGGCAAGCCCTGGTTTATGGATCAACTCGCATCGACGTACAGCTCCTAAGTCTTAAGCATGCCCATTGAAGACAGAATTTAATGAATCTCAAGTTTATGTTTGTTATTGATTTTGATTTACCGAAGATAAAGTTATTAGTTTTTAACCATTGAAAATAGTGTTTTTAGTGGTTTTGAACCGTTTACTTACAAATTTCAATTAAAAAGTTTCCATATTCTGAGCAGAGTCGCTTAAGAATCGCTCAAATTCGATGTTACGGGTACTACTCCGCCGCCGTTACACCACAAGCCCCATCCCGCCCACGCATCCTGCGAATCTGAGCCGAAAGCCGAAGTTCCCCGAAAATCCAGATCCCATGTCCTGCTGCGGCTCTGGCTGTCAAAACTGTGTCTGGATACAGTATGCCGAGCAAGTCAGTGACTATTTTGACAAGATCGCCCACACTGGAAAGACCAAGGTCGACAAATTCGATTCCGTCAAGAAAGCATTGAAGGAACACGTCCCAGATGCCAATCTACGGGCGTACTTGTTGATGGAAGTCAAAATGAAGCTGTAACTAGGATCTTGCCAACCTAATCTGACGCTAGTCTGTAAAAATGTACTTAAAAAGATGACTGATAAAATGTATATACGGATAAATTTATAAAATTAAAACATTTCAAATAACAAAAACTTCCAACGATCACTTTGTCTGCCCCGCTGTTACCGTATCGGCACTCGTCTTCGGTATCGCTGTCATCGCTTCCTTGCTCGGGATGATGGGTGGGGGTGGGGTGGCCATTTGAGGGGTTACTGTAGGCATCGTGCTTTCATCATTGCTGAGGAATTCTTGGCCCTGGATAAAGCCAGTTGCTTTCGGGGGTGGCCGTGGGGCTGTTTCTCGTTTATGGAGGCGTGAAAAGATGGACTTGTTCCGCGGGGGTGGCATTATCGTGGTTGACGGCGCTTTCTGGCGTTCTTTGATGCTTTTCACGGTTTTTCGAACGGGTTTCTTATTGCTCGAAGTTTGCTTTGCTGGGGTAGGATCAGATAGGCGTGATTTTCGTGCGTCGGAACTGCGTTGCTTTCTAAATAGACGAGATTACGGTAAGTTTCGTGGTGGGACTAACTTACGTCGATTTACTCGATTTCTGTTGCAAATCCTTCTTCGAGGCAGACTGTGAAGGCTGTTTTGGGACAGTTTTATTCGCATCTTGGCTCCCAGCGGTTATGCTTCGGATTATTTGCGGCTTCGTAACAGGTGGAGCATGGTTTGAGTGTCGATGGATCCAATACATGGTACAAAACAACACTACACTGAAAAACCATCATTAAAACATCCCCAAAATTTTTCAAACTCACGATACAGCAATCCCAGCCGCCACAATAATCACTCCAATGTTCAGCGGATTCAGAAACCCGGCACTTGCCGCGACATCGTTCCCATTGGTGAGCATCACACTTTCCGTCGTTTCCACCGCCTCTGTCGTCGTCTCCAACACTTTTTCGACGCCCTTTCCGATCAACATCCCTCCCTCGACCCATAAATTCATCTGTGCCTCCGTACTGCTCACAGAAGCCCACATCAGAATCTCATCGTAGCCCATAATGACCCGATTATCACGGCGCCAAATACCACACGAATTGAACTTTTGCAATTCCATGTAGTCATCTGTTAATAAATGCATCTGCATAATAGTTTCATACTGTCGTTGCTGTAGGACGAAGCAACTTTCTTTTTCCCGTTCCACGAAAAGCCCAGCATACTTCTTTCCGTCCGTATTTACAGTAACACTATCCCGACCGAATTCGATTTCGAACCCACATGCCTGGTTACACGTTGAAGGAATCGTCCTATTTTTGCTATAATAGCAGAATTGCATGGTTGGATAGACATTTGGAGAGAATACATGGCAAAATCGAATGTTGATTACTGGCCATTTCTGTCTGGGAATCATGAAGTTGTACGGTAGGGTCGGGAATTCTGTTCTGGGGTACACACGGCTGTAAAAACACTATATTAATGAGGATAATCGTGATTTAAGCTCACACTTGGTTATCCGGTCCAGGTCGAACCACATCTACCCATTCAGGATCGGTCGTATTTGGTCTCGGAATGAAATACTCTATATCGTTGTCGATGAAACCTTTGGTGTAGTTTGGTGTTGCGGCAAGGGTGAAGGCTGGACATGATAGAATTAACAGCGTCATCAGAGGACCCATTTTGGAAGGATGGAATTTGATGAAGAGTTATTTATGGGATTCATGGCATGCAAAAATTGAATTGTATTTTTTGGTTGAATTTTTTGAAAGGGGCCATTTTGCGGGTAAACATGTCGGAGGGGAATACCACGGAACTGTCAGATGACTGTCATGAACCACATCGTGCATGGATTAGGGCGTGTGTGCCATTATGGGCCGTTTTTGTTATCACTTTTTCGGTTGTAATGCTGTAAGTTGACCATCTACCGTACTTTTTCGAACCAAAGTGGGTATTACAGGTCGATAGCCGGTACTACATTAGTTCTATTTCTGATCCACAAGCTGACGACCCCGAATGTAAACAAAACAAGCATAAAACAAACTTTCACAATGAGCAGTCGAAGGCAACAGCCACCACCATCGAAGAATGCCCCACCTGGAAATTCTGTTTTGCTCATGCCTGAGGTAAACCAACCCTTTCATGTCAAAGTTAAGTTCATATATCTTCAGAGTGCCTCAATAAAGCCCCCTGCCCGCTGTCCCCGACGAACCGGATCAGCCCCACAGAGTCCCGAACCCAAAAGTGGTGACAGTATCTTCGATGGTCGCCATAGTCCTGCAACGACCCCACGCAATCCCAATGGCGATGATACCAGCACAGATTTGCCTCCAAATGAACCCCAAGGGCCCATCGTCCACGAATACCATGACCCTGATGATTACACGCCTGGCAAGAAGGACACCACCGAAAACAGTGTTGAGAAACCCAAATCGGTGAATCAACAGCCAACTGATGATCGAAACACAATGGACTTGCTTAGAAGTGATTTATTGAAGTCAAAACAGCATCTGACTGGAACGAAATTGATTTCTGTCAAGAAGGAATCGGTTTATATTGCGAAAAAGTGATAATTTTTGGTTATTGATCGATTATTGATTGATTTATTTTTCTAAAAAGTTAATAAAATGTAAGTAAGAAGGTTAAACAATGGTTTAAAATCAGTTGGACAACTCCTTGAACAACGCATGCGTCAATGCGGACCGTTCACACTTGCGATTCTGACCCTCCTGGATGCAATGGAATCCGCGCGGACAGCAAGAATCTTGACAGCATGTCGCGTGCTTCAAGCCGCAGCACTTGTAGCCGTTTTGACCATTGCCCTCACTGGCACAGCAGGATTGGCCATGCGGACAGAAGCTCATATCAGGGCACATGACGAGGGGTTCATCGGTTTCATCAGCCGGGGCATAGTCCACCATCGGATTGCTGCGATGGGAGGAGACTTTGGCCGTGAAGACGCTCAAACCATCAGTTCGGGAAACACAGCCGTTGGAGCCATCACATTGGAAGCCTTTCGGGCAGCAGGAACCGTCTTCGCAGCAGCTAGCGAAGGCGTGAGGGCAGCATTTGGGCGTGGAGAGCGAACCGCCCCCGCAGCAGGTTTCTGTGGATTTGCAGCTGCCACCGTTGCAGATGCGGAGGCCTTCTTTGAGGGGGAGAGCGCGTTTGCGGACGATCTTGGTCGCGGCAAACTTTCTGTACCAAGGGACGCTGTTGTAAGTCTGAAACGGGGTACTGTAAGGATATTTTGTAATGTTGAAAGAAACAAACCTTTGAATTGACGCATCGACCCTCAGAGACATCACAAGTCGTACCATGGGGGCAGCAGTGGAGATGATCTTCGCAGCAGACGGCATCCTCGACCGGGCAGCAGCCGAAAACGCCTTCCGCGAGCGCGCAGCAGGTCGTGCCCTCAGGGCATTTGGAGGAGCCATCACTGCAGGTGACTTCGCCGTTAGGGGCTTGGGCAAGGCGGGGGTTCTCTGACCAGAAGGGAGCATTCTGGCGAGGGGAGGAGACTGTATTCTCTGAGCCAGGCATCTGGAGGCTCAGATCATCGCCAGTGAGGAGTTCGTCATCGTCTTGATGGTAGTTGACCGGGATTTCGAACCGCTGCGTTGGTGGACCTTCGACTTCTTCACTGCTCTCCGAAGAATCCGAATCCGCGCGCATTGCTGCCGTCTTCTTGTGCAATGGATAATGCCGTCCACTATGATGGGTACACCGGCCTTCTTCAACATCACAAACAGTATCATGAGGGCAGCAGTGCTGTTGATCCGCGCAACACACGGCCTTCGGAATCGGGCAACATCCATATGTGCCTTCACCGAGGGCACAACATGTCGTGCCATCTGGACAGGCACTAACATTGTCCGGACAGGTTACAAGGGCCGAAACGCCCGCCACGAGGCATAGGGAGAAACACACGACCAACGTTGTCTGCATCGTTTGTAGACTGACAACTAAACTAACGAAAAACAACCCCTGTCAACACTGGGGAAGAGGGCTATCAGTACATCGGGAAGGAGACCGAATAAAAAGTTATCTGAGAAAGAGGGTCGGTGTCGCCTTCATTGATAACGTGAGCCCTCGTGCCATTCGGAGCGTTCTGTACACAGGGTAAAGTCGCAGTCAGGGTCAGACCT
>KB455421.1:76791-100891 GCA_000341325.1 Panagrellus redivivus | reverse complement strand
CGATTTTCAACACGCGCGGTATGCAGTTGTGCGTACAAGGTTTATGGATCCTGCGGTAGCACCATAAAAACTTGGCTTGGATGGTGGCTCATATACGGAAACTTCAAAACAAAACTCTGTGTATGTAACAAGCAAAAAGCTAGAGATAACCGTTTCAGACACAGGATACTTGCCGCGATATGGGTAAATGCTCAGGGAGGAAGTTGTCATAACAGTCATAACACTTAGCCCCCTCGGATATGGGAAAATGCTACCATGACGCGGCCACAATTCGCGCACGCGCTAATATCGGAAACTAACCCATGAAATTGACAGAAATTCCCATATTGGGCATTTGTTGATTGACTTTCGCCCCTAAACCTTCTATTTTCCCAGTTCATCGATGCCAACCAAAATAAACACTCATCCCCGATGGCGCCCCTCGGTTCAGTACCCCGAGGCTAATGCGTTTCGTTTCGCAGAGATGGATGGGAAATTTCAAATCATCCCCTAAAGGTCGCGCAAACTCATCCAAAACGCGTGCCGCGTTTCAACAAACCACGTAATCCCCCGCCAAAATTGTCAATTAGGCAACCAATTAGGCAACAAGCAATGTCCACAAATTTGAAAACAGTTTACGATGACCTTCAAACGGAAGTTCGAGAAGCCCCCGTCAAAGTCGGTCACCTTCGCGTATCGAAAAGCCGGCTTGGATAATCCATGATCAGATCCCCCTCGAAAGGTGATTGAATGTCCCGGCTCTTTGTGTGTGCCCCTGCAAAGCAAAGTTCCCCATCCTCAAAAGATCGCGCAGGGTGTGACGACTCTAAAAGGCGTGAAAACGGACCACTCAAAAGTTGTTCGATGTCGGCGGCCGACCACGCCGTCAATGACAAAGATTGGACTCTGCGGCGGCGAGGTTTTGTTTGATTTTGTTCACAATTAAGTCCCTTGTGGTCGAACATGCATACATTATGTTCAGAGATGGTGCGGGTATTGTTTAACGATGGAATGGATGATGCCAAATGAGCGCGACTAATGTAAGACCATAGTCAACAATGATTATGGGGACAAAAGACTGGAATGTTGAGTGCAAAGATGGGAAACTGAGGGATTAAAAGTTCAAAAACTGTCACTATTTTGGGCATTTTGTAGAAAAGAATATCATCAGTTTGATGTTGGCACAACGCGAGGTGCTTTGATGACCATATCCGCAAACGTAATGTGTAAAGCCAAAGCCGATGACTGGCCTTGCTCTCGGGTCATTCTCACACTGTGACGCCATTCGTGCGGCGTTATGACCCTGGTTTTGGCACCGCGGGGATCAAAGCTAGGCCGTGCTGTTGCGCCTGGTCATTACCCCCTGAGGGCTCGTCGACCGTCGGCATCTGTGAAGCCTTGTAAGTTGAGTACATCGTTATTGTAATGTAAACTTGAACAGGATATTTTATGGATGTTCTTTATAACTTGACAAAAGAACCTCGTCAGTTTTTTGTTGAGAATTGCGTAAAATGGCAGACATGAAGCGTAAAGTTAAAACTTGGTCATACCGCTTCCACGCTTTTTGCAAAGTTATCACGTATTTTAATCTTCAAATCTGGCGATGAATCAAAGTATGCATTTATACAACCTGGAAAACGGAAATCAGTAATCGAAAGCTTTAGCACAAGATCAACATCTTGGCGCAAGCGAGACACTGGAAGTGGGTGCGCCAGTAACGGCTCAAATTCATAGAACTTTTAAATACGTTTTTGACATTTCACTTATTCTTTAATGTAAGTTTAAGCAAACAATGTGATGTTTTTAACAGTTTTGGTCACTTTTTTTGTGAGGTTTTTGACATACTTATGCCTGTTTATTATGCTTTTCAGTTATCTTTTTCCTGAAGAGATTACAAAGCGTCCTAGGTTGTTAGCCCCAATTACATAAAAACCCTTGAATGAATATTACATACCAATAAAAACTATATTAAATCACAAATAATACTAACTTTTGACAACGATGACGCGCCGTTTTTTATGCGAATTCTACGCTAAGCCAAACAGTATTTGACAAAAAAACACCCTTACCAAAAGCAAACAATAAACAGAACACCGCGCTATAAAACCCGTTTTCTTGGAAAGCTATCGACATCCAACTTGTCGAAAGCTCTCAAAAATGCGTTATTACACCATCTTTGTTATTGTTGCAGCGCTGTTGTTAATCTCTGTGGCATCTGCTGTGCCCAAGTCGCCCAAAACGCCGACAAAGCACCGTCGATTACACTGTTGGTCCACTCTCGACTGTGAAGGCATCCGTTCACGTTGTATCAACCATCTTTGTTACTACTATGATTAAAAATTACAATTTATAGTCGATGTCGGTAAACTTGAACCCGTATAAATATCAAAGTGTCGGATCATTCGTTGTCGTACTGGATGTGGGATTCGTCTTTTCCGGCTCTGAAACTCGATAATAAATTGGGGTTTTTAAAAGTTTGAACACGTTACTTTTCTTTTCGTTGCTTGGATTCCAGTGCCCTGAGGCCAGTTCTGCCGGGTGTTTGATACCCATAACTCGGCGATAGGCTTCAGCCCGAGGCACACCGGATAGAACGAGTTTCCGGAAGTTGTTTTGCCAATGCTCGACAAGGCGATCCATTTCGGGATCTTCGAGAATTTCATTGGCGGTGTTAGTGGAGTTGCCGGACTTGCGGGATCCGACGGCGGGGGATATCACGGCGGGTACGCGGAATTCGCCTGAAACTTCCAATTTTGGGGTAAAAAGTTATCAAAATAGGCTACCGTAATCACTGAGCAACGGCGCCGCAATCTCCTCCCAGTCATACGGCGTATTCGCAGTCGGACAAGCTTCTTTCACCACAGAATTGGCAATTAGTAAGAACTTGTCGTAATCAGGCATTGCTGTCGGTGTGTTTGCATTGATTTCATCAATGAGCCTTCGATAGGCACGTGGAATCGTCCCATTCGGCAGGAAGATCTTCTCCGTGTACTGATGACTGAATATGTCACGCTTGACTTCATAGACGTCTGTTAGCATTTGGGGCGGGATCTTAGCCCATGGAATGCAATCAGGGTTCACAAAATGAAGGCTCATGAAGAACCAAGATTCGAGATCATCAAGACGGCAACTATGGACACCAGAATCATGCGTATACCAAATACGTGGAGCAAAGTAGCGTTGAACCGTGGTCGATTCGCGCGCAAGAGCTCGTCCCATCGTTGAAGGAGGGCAGGATTCAGCGCCATTGTTGGTCGATTGCTTCAGCCGGGTTTTGCCGTCGGCGCCATCGGGATTTGGCTTGTAATGTCGAACCAGTGAAAATGAAATAATGTAAATAACACGTTTTGCGTTTTCACCGACAACAAAATGGGCGGGTTGGATGTTACGATGAACAAAGTTGAGAGCATGCAGCTTCCAGATAGCTCGAAGGGTTTGCACATTTATTCGCGCCGCTGTTGACAGGCTGGAATAAATAAATTAACAAACGTCGTTGAAGCAAATTAAACCGAATAATTTAATCTCAATAAACACTGTTAAAACACAAACCTAAACCTCTGACGATACATTTGATGTAATTCATCCAAACTGGGTCCAAGCCTTTTCCAAATCACAAAATTGATAACTTTCGACTCGCCATATTCGACGTACTCGGCGAACCGCTCGGCTTCCAATGGTGTCGCCATGCCAATGACGGCAGCAACATTTCTTTCAAGCTTAATCCCAGTTGGCAATGCCTGAGGCTGTTCAACTTTTATGACAAATTTACCGTCGACATTCGGCATTTTGGCTACATAGCATGATCGAAGGGTCGATTTTTGAAGAAGTTCGATAATTTCAAGCCTGTAAAGTAAAAATTGACAAGTGGACACTGGTAGTCCGTTTAAACTTTGAACTTGCTTTTTCTTCCCTTTTGTAACGATGGTAGTGCCATTAGGTAGGACTAAATCCGACGGATTATCATTGGACCCAGCCATTGTTGTTTCCGAGGATCTACCGAAACAGGTTCCGTTCGGTTCACTTTTTGTGGTCTTCAGAGCCGACAAAGGATTCATTTTTGCATATTTTAAACAGCTTTCCAGGTTCTTGCGGGGAAATTTATTGCTTTTCTTAAACTTTTTATTTTAGTGCTACGTTTTTTGGGCAAATGTGCTTTTTGCCACGTCTCAAGCCAATAAACTGTCAATCATCCATTATGAAACCCATTAAAGCCCACATTCAACCGGCCTGCGTAAACACAGTTCCTCCGTGAAAGCAATTCGCAACAACGAAAAACGTGGCAAAAGCTCGGATCTCGATGGTGGTGGCCCTTGTATTTGTCCTCGGTTTTGAAGGCCGTCAAACTCGTGTTTCCATAGAGTCGCCAGACTGTTCGTAGCTACGTGGGACATTGCTATGGTTGACCCTTTCCTTCCCGTGGTGACAAACGTGATGCGTTAACTCGGGACCGCCATTTGCCAACAGTTATTTTAAAATTAAATATGCTAAGCGTGTTTCCGGTTGGAAAATGATCGCGATCATCCAAATCAACTTTTCACTGATCGCAGTTTTATGGACTGTGGTATCAGTTGTCTGTGTTTTTGGGAGGAGGTGGGCTTCACGTGAATTGCATTCGTCGCGAAATTGGAAAACTGTGAATTGTACTAGGCACTTTAATTGTGCTAATGTTGATGATATGAGTCTTTCCTCCAATGCAATGATGGCTTCTGTAGCGAAAAAGCTGGAGTCATGAATCAATTTTTTTTTCACTTTCGTTGAGAAAAGTTTTTTGTTAATGTTTTTGGAATTTTTAACGCTATGCAAAATATTTTGAGTTTATTTATAGCTACCATGAAATGAATCATGTCAATAAATGTTAGTACTAAAACCAATCCGATTAAACTGGCGGCATTCACAGTTTTTCGTTATCAGCGTGATGTTCCTACGCCCCTTTTGCTTTGACGCATGTCCAATCAGTTTTGTAGAATGCTAAATGTTAACTGATAACTCAAAACTTTCAGTTCCTGCCAAGAAATGATCGGAATCCTCCGATTTTGCGGGTTTTGTATAGCATCTATTTTCGTCCTATTATTAATTTCTAACTTGCAATCAAATGTCAACACCTATACCATCCCAATCGTTTCCAACATTGAAAACTTTGTTGACTCAAACGTTAGGCTGGCTAAGTTCGATCGATTCATAATGCCAACCTATGGAGCCTGTAGCGGTATAGGAAATCAGGTATGTTTGCTTTTTGTACCCTTTCAAAGTGTATTATTTGCTTTCTTTTTATACCCCTTTAAATGGAAGCGTCTTTTTTCAGATGTTCCGCGTTGCTTCATTGTATGGAATCGGTAAATACTTTCGGCGAACACCTGCATTGGATGGAACAAAAAAGTGCCAGCGGGATTACATGAAGGAAATAAAGACTACTTTTCCTAACTTTTTCGATCTTGTAAGCTTGGAAATACCTCATCCAAATGATACTGCAAAGTCAGAGTTCGGGTTGGACTGTTGCACGTATCAGGACCCTAAAACGTGAGCGTTTTTAATTGACTGTGGAGTAGTTGATAAATTTTAATATTGCAGAATGCACGATACAAATGCGACTTGGCTGGTGTTACGCGGGAACTATTTTCAAACTTACAAGTTTTTCCATGAATATAAAAATGAAATTGTGAAACTGTTCGAATTCAGCGATGGTGTGAAGGCAAATGCGACAAAATATGCCGATGAATTGTTCAAGTAGGCTTTAGTTTCGTTTTATTTATGTCAGATTTGGTTACAGAGACGACAAATCCCATAAAACGTGCATTCACGTCCGTCGCGGCGATTTTATCAAGCACGAAAACCTCGAAACTCGCCCTGATTTCCTTCTCCCTGCAATGACCCTCGTCACTAACCATTTGCGTGCCAACCGATCAGTTTCTGACATATCTTTGGTCTTTATTGGCATCGAAGGCCCTTATCTGGCCAGTTTGAATTTCACTCGCAGCAATTACAACAAAATTTATCGAGCTTCATTGAAAAGCCGCGGCGAAGACATGTATTTTGGCGTCAAATACTGTGATTCTATACTTTTATCTGCGTCAGCTTCAACGTTTGGATGGTGGATCGCGTATTTGGCATCACCAACAGTGCCAGTTTTTTACAACGGCCAAGTCGGCAAAGACAGGAACAAATATCCGAAAGATCACCGTGATTTTGACCAGTTTCCACCGGAGTGGCAGAAACTTGAGTTGATCAATGGCACTGTCAGTTTTAACGATCAGTGGTATTATGAGAGATTCGGAATGCCTAGGAAGCCCTTGGCGCCGTTGTTTTATTGATAGTTTTTGTAACAGTATTCGTGATACGGGAGATGTTATAGTGCTAATTTATTGGGTTGTGTCCAAAAGTCAAGAGTGCCTTCTTTGACGTTACAAATGTAACTAATTGCAAATAAATGAGATATTAATTTGGGTGTTACCTAAATTGTTTTTAAAATACACCTTCGTCGGATAGATAATCTTTAATATAATAATAAAAAAGTTTTACACTTTGTGACAGAAACAAGGGTTAGTGAAAATCGTCATTACTATAATATTTCGGATAACAGTCAGATTCATGACGTCATTCGTAATGGTATTTTTCATCTTGAACGAGTTTATGGAAGAAAAACAAAAGTCTTGTGAAACAAACAAGTGGTATCGTCGGAAGCAATCTCTGACGATGATCCCAAACGACCGACAAGGATGATAATTCGACGTAAAAAGAACGACTATCCATTGGCGACGTCATGAAAAAACTTCTTTAAGGCTGAGACTAAGGAAGTTTTCCCTGCTTACCGTCTTCGCTGTCAGTATTAGTGATTTAAAGAAATTAAATTTAAAGACAGTGTATTTTTAAAAATGGTTGAACTGCATTAAAATAAATAAACCGGGTTTTCCAAATTTACATTTTTTATGTTTTATAATAAAAAGCCATTCTTTTGTTTTGTAAAGTCAGATAAAAAATGCAAAAAGATAGGGCCCACCCGGAGTTGAACCGGGGACCTATCGGACTGCAGCCGATTGCTCTGCCACTGAGCTATAGACCCACTAGATGCACACGGTCGAAAACTGACCCCCCACCAACCAGCCTGTATGTTGACACTTTCCGAAGCCCCAAGCAGTTATGTTTCACCGTTCATTGGAAATACGTTTAGAAACTTCTTCCAAGAACTTCCTGTTCTCCCCCTAGACATCTTTTGTCTCTGCTCTAACCGCATTTCCATTGTTTTCGGCGTAACATGATTTAAATAATGTAATCGTTACGCAGTTGTCGGTATACTTTTTCGTCGAGAATGATTTCCGAGAAGTGACGCGGCCCTAAAGACCTAAAGACGTTTTTTCGGGCGTCAAATTAGAGTTTTACGGAAGAAGCCACCCGCTACTCCTTTGAAATCCGTTTTCGTGGCCTCCAGATGCGATGCGGCCCTCAGGGCAAGAACGGCTCCCCCATCCCGAGGCTAATCGCCAACCGACAAATTTGACCTATTCGATGGGTTTCTTTTGCAAGGATTGTGTTCTGAAGTGACTCGTTTTGCACCGGGTCTCAGATGGCCAGTTCGACGAAACTGATTGAATTAAGTTGCGCCCTGCCTGAGGCACTCTTCATGCTACCAACATGATGTTTTTTCATTGCATTGCATTTCATTTTCGCAAATGCCTACATGGCCCTTCTTTCCTTGCACTTTGTTCGATCAGCGAGGGTGGTGGTCCGGAAAACCTAAAACGTCATTCAAGAAGTCTCTAAAGTGTGGTAACTTTTGTAAATCATGTTTAAAACACGCGCTAACTCAACCTCCCCCGGAAATGTAAAACATGTGTAAAAACTTCCCTATTGTGTTTCCCTAAACCTCAAATTACATCGTTTCAAGCGGTTTGCCTCTGTTTTCTCCTTTCATTCATCCACGACCCGCAAAAAAAGACTTTGTGTTTGCGTTTCTTGTGTCATCTTTATATACACCAAATGTACGCATACAAAAAAGTATTGAAGGCGCGGAATTTCTAGTTACACTGTTTTGTTATACGGAAAAAGAGGACTTGACACGCATGTATCTTGGTTACCTGGTTTCTTTGAATGTTTTGCATCAGAAATCACAGTTCATTATTTATTCTTTCATTGTTGATTGTTTGCCGAGGTACTGTGGACTAGCTATTTATAGTTTTCTGCAATTTTTTTAGTTAAAGCTAAACTTTGGAATAGTTGCAACAATGTTTCCATGGTGTTGTAGCTGTTTGGAATACATTTATAAAAATTTTACTGAATCCTCGAACTCTGATGGATTATCAGTTATTTTCGGAGTCAAAACAGCCACTGTCAGTTTCCAAACAATATTGACACAAAACATTCACAGTTTTTTGTCGATGACGAAAACAAAAGCCTGTCCCGAAGATTCCAACACGTGCGTATTCGTAAAACTTATTCACTTAAGCAAAGTCAATCCGAACGAAAGCGGAGGGAGGAAAAGCGATTTGATAGCGACGCAAACGAGCGACGAATTGACGTAAGTCCCCCTTTTCCGCCTCGCCCCTCACTCAATTCGATCTATCTCCACCCATCGACGCCCTCTGGCACGTGTCATGATTGCAGAGCAATTTATCAGTACGTGCCGTTGGCAAGTGATCCTGGGGATGGGGGATGATCGGGAGCGTCAGGTGGGACAGCTGTTCTAAAAATTGAACTATTTTGGTTTTTTATCCTCTTTAATATTCTTTATTGCCATAAATAAATTTTAATTCCATGAAGACCCAAACAAAATCATAAAAATTCTTGATAATTGGTCTGGTATCGGCACAGATCAAAACACGGGAGCCATCCGAAGCTGTGATGCCCTGTTTTTTGCTTTGCTCGGTCGTTTCGCCCTCGCTAGCAAATTGCATTATCTTTGTGCTTCTTTGCCGACATTTGTGTTGTTCTCAAAGTTCACTTGGTTTTTTTTTATTTTGACTCTCATCACTCAATCAGTTGCCATCACCTTTAGAATTCTTATTTTTGATCAGTGGGTTGTTTTTCACGGCTTTGTTTTGTCATTAAATAAAACAATGCCATTAATCGTGTGGATTATGACTAACCATTTACACGGAATACGTCCATGTTTCGATTCTATAATTTCTAACCCCAAATGTCATAGCGGTTCCGATTATGCTAACTGCGTGTTGGGGGTTATCACATTTTGTAGCGGGAAACTTCGGAAACAGACTCTAATCGGGTTATTGGAAGCCTTTTAGTTTTTTTATTTAGTGCAAAAAATGATGGTTGCAAACATTGACGGTAAAAACGGGCCCCATCCAACGTATTTAGAGCCCCAGAGGATACGGTCATAAATTACCCCATCACGCCCTTGACGTCAAGACCCAACCTGCGGCACTTTGATCGGCTTGACATTAACCCTCCGCATCAAAAGCCGATGAAAATCTTATCCAATCTTTCTTTATTACCGTGAACGTCGTTAACCCACTAATCCGTTAAATGACAAAAGCCGTCCTCTGCTGACATAATTCAATGTCATATGTTAAACTCTAATCTGTGATTACCCCACCATAAGCCAATTTCCGTTCAGAGAAGCACTGGCCCCATTCATAAAATTCGAACCATGGCACGTTCATGTTCTGCTTTCATGACACCCTTTTTTAAATTCATTTTGCGTCTGTATGAATAATTTAATCTTATTTTGTCGCGGGATGAATTGTTTGTTTGAAATCCTGTTCTCTGTGAAGCTAATTTGACAACAAAACTTTTACCCGGCGTCGGCTATGGTGACTGACTGACGCATACCAATTAATAATTATAATATTGTTGCGATGTGATTGTGTCTCGATGGTTTTTACTTTACTCACTTTCGACTTGCACGCAAATTCTGCGTCAGTCATTCAAGTATGTGGACGGAAGTCTGGGTGCGTCTTGGAGACACGGAACCAACCATCACGACAGCTTCCTTCCCGTCGTTGATTCTGTGATTTTCGGTCATGTTTTCCGATGTTCTATGACTACATGACAGGGGATTGGGTTACTCCGGGGGCTTGGAACATTGTAATTGAAGAAGTTTCTTCACGGTTGCCTTCCTGAGGGCGTGGGAATGCAATTCACGGTTTACATGGACCCACTGGATGTTTCCACTGATTTCAGTTCATTTTGTGTCGTGCTTGTTTTCTGTTCCAACCTAATTTTGACTTCCAAATGACGTTAGTTGTGAATGAAGTCATTTTTAATTTGCTGTAGATCATCCCCAATTTCCGGAAACCGCCCCAGAGTAACACAAGTGACTCCGTTTATTTCCGTTCTGGCAAGTCGATTTGATGTAGTGTCAAAATGTCATTATTGGAAGTTTTTCTTGCAACAATTACGTTTTTCCGTAAACAACAATCAGGAAAGGAACACTTCCATGTGTACTATCATTGGTTTTTAGTGCGTATATACAAGATTGTTTCACCAAGTTTGCATTTCCGTCTTACCAATCCACTAAAAACTGGAACGAACCAAAATACATGTCTACGCCTAATTACGCAACAAATTGAATGTCCAAAGCGGTTCATCACTTTTTTATGCCTCCCACTGTTCCTTACAATTCATTGCCCCTGTCTTGCGCCAGCTTGCGCTTACAGAAGCGCCAAATAATGTCCTCAAGTCCATAACATGAAAATCGTAAGCAAACAGATAATATTTACTACATTATAGTTTCAATATTCGCTTTCATCACGTTGAACGCGATTTTACATTCCGTTCTGTTTGACTTTTTCCCGTCGCGTGTTTTTTACGTGACAAATTGACAAAACTTACGAACGCATATTTCTTGATTGTCAAACTTACGCTAGACTTTAGTTCCTGTGGCACTTGTTGTTTGGTTATGTGGGAAGTTTTTTTTGCAAATATGCATAAGCGCTTTGACCCAGCATTTGATATGGTGATTTATGATTTTGCACGGAATTTCCTAACTAATTTTTGTGTAATGTTTTGAATTTTGACAATCGGATGTGCGTTTTTGTAAGATTTGAGGACTCAATGTGCGCAATAATCGTAAATCTGGACGATTTCGGTCGGCTAAGATGCGTGTTATCTATTTCAAAAGTTTGGAAAATCTGCAAAAGTAGGGTTTAACCAGTCCCACGCAACATTCTTGGCTACTGTTACGTAGACACAGTATTCGGAAAGCTGGTAAAAAGGCATATATAAACCGGCTTCCCCTTGATATATTTCACTTTTTTGCTATGTCCTTTTCAAATGCAAGTTTCCGTGTCAATCCATCTTCACCAACACTTACTGTACCTTCCATCATCGGGCCTAGTCACCACCCCCCAAAATAATGTCTTCAAACAATTCCTTTTGCATGTTAATGATCTCATTTATGAATGTCCGCATCACGCTATCTAGCATTAAGCGGTTTATCTTGTTCCTGCATAGTGTTGGTGAACGAACTGTGCAGTCTCCTCCTCAAAAATGGATACATTCATTACGTAAACATCTACGTCGTCCTTAAATGCCAAACGTGTCCTGTCACTATAAATGAATGAAACGCGTTTTTGGCTACTTTGCCGGATCTTGTTCGTGCCCTAAAACACATACACAACACAATGAGTGGACAACGTTGAGTGCCGACTCACAATGCCATCATAGACGTGCATGTCAAGGTCATAAGTAGGGCGGGGAAGGAAGCTGTAAAACTGTGAAGAGGGGCCAAATTTGATGTGCTTTGTGTTTGCATAAAAAATTTAAATCTTGTTTCAACACTTGCCGGGCTGCTTTGTCTAGGGGTTGTGGATTATCTTTTGTTTTTGAACTGATAAGGAGATTAGATGAAACGGTTTTAGCTGGATAGAAGCCGGGGGGATTGCTTTTTCCGTTGAACGAACTTGTTCTATCCTGTAACTTTTTGACAAAATACAGTAACCATAGCATTACATCCATAATTCATTCAACTGTTAATAAGATCCATAAATTTCACACCTCCACCCTCGCCAAACCGTTTCCCAAGTCAAATTCCTCTTATCGATAGCCAATATTTATATAGCCACCCTCTCCAAGTCCATCCAGTGCAACCCTATTTCTCGCAATGCCATTTGCATTCACAAAATCCAAAAATATTTCCTCCTTGTTTCACGTTTTTCACACCTTTCCTGCAAATGTCACATCGCTTGAAGCACTTCCGCGACAGAGACAGACCTCAATCACAGCATTGCTGCCATTGACACGCCTTATTTAGCGCGAAACAAGGAATAAGGACATGGTCCATTCACAACTGGCTGTGAAAAGAACTTCCAATAATGTTTATGAATTCATGGAGGTTTGTTAACAAAATTGTACATAACAGTAGTTTGTGTAAGTAAATATTCCAGATTTACGGATGTAGGAGCCCTAAACCGGCTGATAAGTGCGTACCAGGGGCATTAGACGCGTATTTGGTATACTGTAATGTGGATTATCATAGTACAACCCCACGCAAAGTGACTTATGCAACTGTGTTACTTGTTTTAATGGTACGTAGTGGTGTGAAATCACATTTCTGCAATACCTCGTTTCATCCTTTTTGTCAATTTGGATTTTTGGATAACCAAGTAATAAACTTTTACAGTGGGTGTAAGGTTGTCCAATGTTGACTTCAAACCCCTTAATTTTGACTGTAATATGACTCCGCAGACTTAATAAGGTACCCCAACCATAAAAAAGATTATTCAAAGTTGTTTTATCAATCTTAAATATTTAATTTTGTTATATTATTTTTGTAAAAACGTAAATGAGCACAAACTTGAAAACAATCTGTAATGCTTTAGGCAGCCCCCACTTTGCCGTACAACAACCTTTTTTGTACTCATTGTTGTTTTTCCGTGTCGAGTTCAAAGTTAACACCTCTGCAATTGTGCAAAACTCACGTCTCCATGCAATAAAAACTTGACAAAAGTCTGCTTTGTACGCCAGAGGCGGCCTCCCCCACAATGAACGGTATTGTAGTCGGCATGTCTCCCCTCCAAAGCTTGGAGATTTTACTTCTACCCGCCCTCTCGGCCCCTCTTCGCTTCTTCTGTTCGCGGGTAATTGCGACTCGTTTACCATCGCGCGCGTCTCCCCTGAGGCGGTCGACGGCAAGCCTGCCCTGTGGCCATAGACCTTTTTTTTCTCCCGTGCCGCGCCTCTTGGGTGTTCATTTATGTCGGATTTGAGTGCGAGATAAACTTGGAAGACGTTTGGGAGAGACTAATGTGCCTGAATGGGACTGACTTGATCGACGTTTGGTTCTTATTTATTCATTCTACCGTAACCCTTAAAGGCTGCCATTTTGCTTCCTTTTTTCGACTTTTCGAAAACTTGCACTTGTGTTTTAAATTGGTAGAACATATTCTTTGCCGGTTGTTCGAAATATGACACGCCTTTTTTGCATCTTTTGCACTCATTTGTGAACTATGTCCTGAGGGTAGTTGCCATTTGAAACCGTTTTACGCGTTGCGCGACTTGGACTGAAGCTTCAGGGAATGTTCATGACTTCTAGCGAATCTTATTTTTGCAGAGATACTCTTTTCGAGTAAAGTTTTTTACCCGAGGTACCAATTAAGTCTACAGTATCCCCAATTGGCACCAGTTTCGTTTGTTTTGCCTAGTGTCGGGAAAATATGTATGGAAACATAGTGATTCGGAGAAGTATTGTCTAAACCGCTGAACTTACATAACTTGGTGGCAGTGAAACTTCACTATGAGCCTCCAATGCGAAGATGATCCCAAGCTCTTCGACTTTAACAACACCTCCACAAAGGAGCTTCTGGGCATGCTGACCAGGTTTCAGCGGTAAGTATTTTTCCTTTTGTGTGCAAAATGTAAATTCCTCAAAGATCATCCCATCCCTACGGGCTATTATCCAAAAAAACTTCACACCCAGGCCCGACAAAACTCGTCATCATTGTCAAATTGAAAGGGGTTCACGCACCGAACATTCAGCCGCTTTGTTGCATTCCGGCCTAGTCTCCTAGCCGATAATGAGGCTGTCAGCCTGTGCTTAGTTTAAGCTTTTTCTGTGTCTTGCCCACGGCAATGCCCCAAAAAAACTTTGCCTTTCTCTTAGCTTTGCAATTGCATACATGCCCTTGTCCGTCCCGGCGTTCACTTCAGGCGCAACCGTTTTTATTCACAGAATTCAGACAGACGCCCGTCTTCAATGAACTGTTTTAGGCTTAGTTAAAGCAGTTTATTTTGTTACTGCTATAAAAAGTGCAAAAACAGCATTAACATGATTGAATGAACGGGCAGAAACGTCGATTTGACGCCGTTTCACGGAATTTCAAAGCGGAAAACAATGAAATCACTATTGTTCTTTGAAGTTTTAGAAAGTGTAAATTGTTTAAGTCTGTTATTGATGACTGAAGTTTGAAATGTACCGGGAACGTATACAAATGACATGATTTTAAAGTCGGCTATAATAAGGATACATGAAACTGAAACCGAAAGATGTTTGACGTCCCAGACAGTGGTCGGAAACCATGTATATAGTTTGGGATGTATTCAAGTTTGACAATGTTATCTTGATTGAGGGTATAAATTTAGACCCTATAATTTCGGCGGTTATAAGGTCGAAGGTCATGGCACCCACCATTTTTGTGTTTTGCACGAAAGCACTTAGAAATTAAACTACCTTTTTGAATTTTTAAGTTAAGAATCGCTTAATTACAGCTTCTACGAACCAGTCCACGGTCTAATATGCGTGATCATCTGTTTCTTTGGCATCCTCACGAATCTGATTCATGTAATCGTCCTCACACGTCCCCAAATGCGTGTAACCGCCGTCAATTGCCTTATGACAGCCGTGGCCATTTGTGATATGGGTACAATGGCCAGTTATTTGTTGTACATTTACAATTTTGTTCTTCGAAAGTCGCGTAATGACTGGTAAGGATTACATCTATTACTTTTTCATTGTTTATTAAGTATAACATGGGTACTTATCCCTTTGCCCTTTTAAAAGGTCGCTTAGTAATGTTTTGCTTTCTTTGCAGCGAAAACCATTTCACTTTTTTCTGGATGGCATTTTTACTGGTTCACATGTTCATGAGTATCTGCCTCCACACCACCTCGTTATGGCTTGCCGTTGCCATGGCCTTCATGCGAAGGATGACTCTACGGGTAGCATCGTTGAATAGGTTCGTTTTGCAGGGTGCATTTTAGGAACTTTGACTAAAAATACGGCGAATATTAATTTCTTCTACCGTATGCAGGGTCGAAGTAAAACCAAAAAAAATAAAAACATGTTTTGCAAAATTTTTGATGGTTTTGATGAAAATTAAGAATCAAATGAGGTTTGTCATTGTTTTTGGGTGGAATTGGTATTCTCCTGAGGGCATGTATGCCGAACAGGTCCACAAATGACAATTTGACAACAACTCTGTGAACACGTACAAGTTTACAAACAAAAGAGAAGAAAAACCTGAAAAGACTACATGAATGGCATAATGAGAGCAACTTATTGAGTCAGAACCCTTTTCAGCAACTGGCAGAGATCACAGTACGCCAAACGCTTTGCCATAGTCATCTTCATCTGCGTCTTTGTATGTTCTTTGCCGACGCTGTTCGTGCACGAGGTTATACAGATGCCGTACATGTGGCACCCAACCGGAAAGTGTGCCAATGCGTTTCCGTCGAATACGAGTGAAACCATTTTTACGATTACTGTGGGTTTTTTGCAAACCATGAAAAAACAAAGTATTCATCAAACTTTTTTAGATCAAAAAATCCGCCCTCGACCACAAGTGCCAAAAATTCAAGTACAACCTATGGGCCACTGGAATGCTCTTCAAAGTGATCCCTTGTGTGTTATTAATGGTCTTATCCTGTAGTTTGATGATGAAACTCCGTGATGCCGATCGGAAGCGTCAACAATTGCTCGTTTCCAACTCCGACAATAAGCGCATCACATCGGATCGAACCACAGCCATGTTGCTCACCATTTTGGTCGTGTTTATTGCGACCGAATTCCCTCAGGGCATATTGGCCTTACTAAATGCCGTTTACACGACCGATGTTCACCATTACATCTACTTGACCTTAGGCGATGTTTTGGATTTGTTATCATTGGTCAACAGTAGCGTCAACTTTGTATTGTACTGTTTGATATCTTCTCGCTACAGGCACACCTTTTGTCAGGTCATTTTGCCTGTTTGTTTGACGAGTCGGCTCATGCCGGTAAAAAGCCAGTTAACTACACAATTCTACGGGAATTCCGAGTGTGGGGTCCGAGTTCGGGCCCAAAATGAACTTCCTACCGGGCAGACAATTGTAAAAAAGAGGTAAGCTTTGAGACCCTATGTCGATAAACAGACTAATTACCGAATTAGTACTTTGCAAAGTTGAACAAACCCCATTCAATGAAAACCTCGAACTCAAAGAACTTCCTCCTCATTAAGTCAATTCAGTAGTTGCAGGTCTTGTCCCGACTACAGTCGCCTCGATGCGGCCACCGGTCATTGCACGCTCAGCGTGGCGCCTCAAAACTACGAGCAAAGCTTCTGTCGACGGGTCGAAAAGTAATGCCAGTAATAACCTTTCTCCAAAATACAGTATCTCATTTCCTGGAAGTTAGTATTATATACTCTAGTCACCCATGGTTATAACCACTTTTTTGTTTATATTATGGTAATTATGTGTATGAATAATAGACATGTACAAATGTATGAGTAAAAGTTTGCCAATCTCAAAACCCATTGCGTACATATTTTTATCATGCATCTTTAAATGGGTTTTTATTACCTTGCAGACAGCGTCAAGGAACGCCTAAATAATAATTACGGTACAAAGTGCGTAAAAACTGCGTACTTTAGAAAAACGGAAACTGCGACAATAATTATAAGTCTTTAAAAGTGATGAGGTGAATGATAAAAGTAAAAGATACAACGTTCAAACGGATATCCGGGGTGGTTTATTAGTAATTGGGGGAAGAGTATTTGCACAAGCAAAAATATTAATAAAAATAAATAAAAATACAGCTATACATTATTGTTTTATGAGCTTATTGATGGTGTTTTCGAAGTAGGTGGAACGGCGCTTCAGATGCAATGTTTCCGAGGCAGAGGGATTCGCATTGAGGCTTCGTTTTTATCGCAGTTTCATCGGAGACAAGCTCACCGTGACAGTAGCCATAGGGATACGGGCTACATGAACCGGCTTTAGCATACCATCGAAGTGTGAATTGGGTGGGAACACCGGTGGGGCACATCGATCGGTATGGAGTTATTTTGTGGCACGTTTTGATAGCTTCAATTAAATACAAAAGTTGGTTAACAATGCACAAAAAGTATGAAACGCTTACGTTCAACGTCATCCTCCTCGTCGCTCGACGACCTCCTCGGCCCTAAAGGCATTTTCAAAAGTTGCAAAGTGCCCCGCATTCCATGCCCGGATTCCTTGTTTTTCTTCTTTCCGTTTACATCCGTAACAGCCTGTGATAAGCTACCCAAAGCCCGGGCAACTGCGGTGGAGTCAGCATTCGGAAGCGGGACTGCGATGGGATCAATGACATCTGAGTGTAGAATGACTCGAGTTTTGTTGTCTTCATCAATTTCGGGGCCATAGCCTGGGGGGAACACTTCAACAAGCTCGACTGGTGTACTGGACGAAACTTCTCCATCGATTGGGCCTTCTGGCTCGGCTTCAGTGGTTGGAATCAGCGTCGGAAAAACTGTCGATGAAGTTGGGGCATCTTCAGATTGTAGGGATACCGGCGTTTTATTTTCGATGCAAAAAGCGACGCATTCTTCCCGGGTCCGCATTGTTTTGTCATTCTTGACCGTGTCGCCTAAAATTTTTATAAAGTTCAAAGATTTTAAATACGTAGTTTCAAACACGTAAAGCACCGAAAACTAACCTGGACAGAATCCAAAAGGATACGCGACACATTCTCCATTCTTATTATACCATCTAACAACAATCTGCGTTTTCTTTGTACCAGCCGCACATTTCACTTCAAACTTTTGTCTGTTACAAGTGAAAGAGGTCGTGACTTCTTCAATAGATGTCAAAAGCTTTGGATGATCTTCGTAGGATCTGTCTTTGGCACTTTCATTTTTTGGGGGCCATTCAAATCCGAATTCTTTAGCTGCTTTCACTGCCGGGCTCAGGCGCAATTCTTTTTCATTTATTAATCGTAAGAATTTTCGATCTGGGCTTTCTGATGATTTCTGAAACGGAAGGCTTCGTTCATTTTAAAAATACGTTATGTAGCCGCAAACGTGGTCTTTCACATGCTTGTGTAGGGCACAAATTGAAAGGACAATTTGTAAATGTAGTTGAATTTACATTTGTATGAATTGCGTCTATTAAAAATAAGTACGACACAAAAGTAAACGCCTTGTGAAAGGCTGATGTGAGTCATGGTTGAAGTCATATGGTTTCAAAAAAGTTGTTTTTAAAAAACTTACAGTTGTAACTTCCTCAACGTCATCTGTAATGAGCGGAACGGTGGTTAGTTCGGGTTCATCGGTTTCTGTGACGTCGGAAGATTCTTCACCGCTGCCTTCAATGGCTTCTGTCGTCAATTCTGGAGTTGGTTCAGATGTTTCGGCACTGCTTTCCGTACTGGTTCCATACAACTCGTAGAGCAAATCTAAATTCGGACAACAAATACCGATCGGATGTACCGGATTCGGATGTTCACAGTCAAAACCATCAGGGCACTCATCAATGCAAGGAAACGGTTCGCCATCGCCGGCACCCTCTAGCAACGGCAGTTTGCCATCATGACATTTTCGGGCTTAAGAACAAGTTTTATTTTACAACTTTGTCCAATTTCGCTTACCGTCGACATAACTCCATAAAAATGTCAAAACAAAAAATCCCAAAAACAGTCTAAAACAACAACGCATCTTGAAATAATTCAACAAAGCCGACACCTCTGAACGGTCACCCGAAATGCCTCTCTACGGAGGTATCCGCTGATTTACGAGCTCCTTCCAGCAAGTCCGGGCTTGTCGGATCCAGGATCTCTGTCAGATAAAGATCCCGCAGCAATCCTGACATAATGCTTTCTTCACTTTTTTGGTTGAAATTGAAATTCGATTTTACGTGTTTTGCGCAACCTGACAGGCGAAAGCGTATCTGATCCGGGCGAAGATTTACTGATTTGCTCGTTGGCGTTTTTCGGTATTTTATTGAATAGCGGGGGCGTTCAGATGGGTCATGATTTATGCAAGTTGATGTTTTCGCTGGTTTTTGTAATGGGGTACTGTTTTATGTGGAAGTGTATTGTTTTATGTTTTCTGGGTTCGGACAAGTAAAAAATGCAATCTGATAAAATGTACTGGTGAAATCCATCGGATGTCTGTATCTCCCGCACCAGAACGGCGATCGTCCTTGAACTCGCGCACATCAAATGACGTACATGACGAACCGCAGACCTGCACTTCTTGCACGTTGTGTTTGGTCACCACCGCAATCAGTATCACAGAAATTAGACGTATTGATCAGTTGCGGCTCCAAAGATGCGTGTTGTTGTCATCGGTGCTGGGCCCACAGCTATGGGTGCCGTTCATCGGCTTTTTGAAGCGTCCAAGGACGATCCTTCGATTGAGGTGGTTTCAGATTTAGAAAACTTTGATTTCATACTTTATAAAACCCCTTTAAGGTCACAATAATCGAACGCGAACCCTACCCCGGTGGGCTGGCTTCGACCGTGACCGACACAAATGGCTTCAGTTGGGACCTTGGAATCCATGTAACCGGCGCAACACGGTTCCCGGAGTTTGTCCAACTTCTTCAGGAAGCCGTCCCGGAATGGCACTGTCTCGAGCGAATTGTGAAAGCTGACATGTCACATGTTTTGAAAATTGATAAACAGCCAGAAGCTAATTACGTGCCATATCCCGTTCAATCGAGTGTGCCGTATTTCCCGGAGCCATTACGGTCAAACTGTTTACGTGAACTCGAAGGTCGTGTCGATACGGACTTAACGCCGGATGATTTTGAATCCTTCGAGGAGTTTACGAAGCACTTTTTTGGGAAATCGCTTCAAGAAGTCTTTATACGTCCTTACAACCGAAAAGTTAGCATCCATTTACAAAATGTGACCTTAAAAGACAATATCTTAGGTCTGGACTGTCTCCCTATCCGAAATGAACACAGAATGGGTCAACGGTCGCGTACCTCAAGTTGACATCGATGCGCTTCGAAACAGATGTCTGCTCTCCACCGAAGAACTCCGAAAATATGACAGTGTTCGAGGGATCAACTTTTTTCGGTAGGGTTGACTGTTTTTATTGAAAGCGACTTAACCGAATTACGCTTTACAGTTATCCGGCGGATTGCATCGGTATGGGCGAGCTGTGGCGACGGATTGCGACGCGATACCCGGCTAATTGGTTCCAACTGAACACTGAAGTCACTGATATCGATGCAGAGCAAAAAATCGTACGTCTTTTTTGGCGGAAAACAATTACTTTTTAGATGTTGGGACTTTCAGATCAGCTACAAATCTGTTTCGACAGGAAAATCGGAGAAAATGGAGTACGATTACGTAATCTCAACGATGCCTTTGACAATTTTAGGGAAGATTACGGGTTTATGCAATGATTTGAAATTGAGGCATTCAAAGGTAAACTTACTGCTGTGTTTTTTGATTATATGGGGGTTGTAACAGGTAGCCCTCGTCGGAATCGGGTTGAAGTTCCCCCAATCTGACTTCGCTCAACAATTGTCGTGGGCATACTTTCCAAGACCCGACATTGTCTTCTACCGGTGCACAGTCATTTCAAACTTCAGTCCACTTTTGGTCCCAGATGCTAAGAAATATTGGTCGGTACTGTGTGAAATTGGTTTGGACGTCGATGATGTTGTGAACACAGGTGACTTGGCGGAAAGGACAACTGAAGGTGTGTCAACAAGGCCATAATGCCAATTTTGGACATAAAACATACCTAAATTTTGTTATAGGATTGCTAGAAACTGGCATCATTCCATCAGCAGAGCAAATCACAAATGTTTGGACACGCATTTTGGATTATGGATACCCAATTCCGACAACTAATAGAAAAACCGAATTGGCAAGAGCGACGGAAGCGCTTGAAAAACACGACATCTATTCGCGTGGGCGGTTTGGAGCCTGGAAGTACGAAACGTCCAATCAGGACTGTAGTTTTGATATTGGCAACCAAGTGGCTGTGGAAATTCTTAGAAATCGTTTAGATACCAAATAAGAACTATTTGCAAATAATAAAGATCAAAATGCAGTTTTCACTTTTGTCAATCATTTCAACAAAAACAGTCATGTTTAAAATGCTAATTTTCGATTTAAAAATTCTTACTGTTAAAAGTGTCTCTGCTCGTACGTCCGAGGTTCCTCTATTCGGGGCCCTGAAGGCACGACAGGGGATCCGTTATCGACCGAAAAATGGGTAATTGCTGCCGCAAGAAGAACACGACCCCAGTCGGACAAGGCGGCAAAGCAGATCCACATCCTCAAAAACGCAAGGACAAAGACGGTAATCCAGTGCCGACCGATGGCCCCGATGGTCCTGGAACTTCTCAAAAGACGGCGAAAAAGGGTACTTCACGGAAACGGCGAAGTACGGGCCCCGGCGGAGGATCGGAAAAGCACATCAAAGATAATAGTAAGAAGGGTACCGTCGAAATACCCCAGGATGAGATTAATGAAGGCTACGCGGCACCGGGTCCTGGAATTCTGCCGAAGATGGACGTATCCAAGGAGTTGGGATCAACAGCGGGACCAAATTCGGATGCGATGTTCCCGGCGGCGTCACTGAAAGTATGTTTAATCTTTGAAAAGATAAATTTTACCATAAACAATGTACTTTTAGAAAGACGTACCATCCGTAGACAAAAGCGCAGAAAAAATGTCACTTGACAATACGCTTAAGGAAGTACCGAAGCGCATGCCCGAAACTGACATCATACACGACAAAGAATCAATTGCTCAAGTCTTTACAAATGATCAATTATTGTGACTTTTTATTTTCACTTTTTATGAAATTGACATGTTTATGCAATCTACAGTACATTGGCACAGTTTTAAAACTTCACAATTTCAAAATTCATGTACACTGCAATGATCAAAGCCGTTTTTTTAGTTTTCCAGATGTTCTTTTGTGCCTACGGTTTATGTCTGACCAAGGACCAACGTGGACAGATAGGTGCATTATCAGTTCCACGACTTGCAGAGGAACCTGATAAGCCGGCGCATGAGTACTTCCGACGCGGTCATGTCCCCACCGTGGTTTGCACGCACGTATTGGTTTTTGTTTCTGGCGAATTTGCTGTTCATAACATTTTTTGATTAATCAATGTTAAAATGATTCTTCGGGTTTGTATTTTGGCATTTGCTGTGCTTACTGTAGCAGCCGATGGCCCGGAGCAAGTGCATCTGTCGCTTGGCTCAACTGAAGGATCGATGGTCGTCAGCTGGGTAACTTTGAAACCACGTGAGTTAATGTAAACGTTTATTGTCACAATAGTGTAAAATTCTTCAGCTACAAGTAATGGCCTTCCACAAGTGACCTATGGCCGAACTGCCGCTGCTTTGATCCAAGTAGCCTACGGCAAAATGGATGATTTCAACTACAATGGCGTCATTCGGTACATGTATCAAGCGGAGATGGTCAATCTTCTGCCCAATGAGACATATTGTATGTTTATTGCCATCTGGAACTTTAAAATCCACTCTTTTTATAGACTACAGCGTCGGTGTCATGGGCCAGATGTCAAAAACCTACCAATTTAAATCCTTCCCCAAGGGCAATGACTTCCTTCTTCGTGTATGTGTCTTTGGCGATCTTGGCTACATCAATGGCACTTCCCTGCCATATCTCATCGATGCTGCTGAAAAAGGCCAATTTGACATGGTCCTTCACATTGGCGACATTGCCTACGATCTGCATACCGACAATGGCCAGCGGGGTGACCTTTATATGAACCAGATTGAATCTCTTATTTCAAAAGTGCCCTATATGGTCATTGCTGGTAATCATGAAGATGATGGACGGAATTTCAGTCATTACAACTATCGATTCAACATGCCTGGGGACACTAATCATTTCTACAGGTACCAATCTTACTCAAAATAGTATATATCAACGTATAATTTCAGCTTTGACCTTGCGTCGGTCCACTTTGTCGGTGTTTCAACCGAATTCTACGGATACTTCTATGAGTACGGTCAGGATTCTGTCTTCACACAGTACAATTGGCTCCATGACGACCTTGCCAAGGCCAACGCTAACCGAAAAGAGCGCCCATGGATCGTCGGTTTCCAGCATCGGCCCTTCTATTGCAGTAACGACAACTCTGAAGAATGCGCCGTCTTCGAAAACAGGCTTGTCCGCACTGGGTATGAAGAAATGCCAGGGCTTGAGGGCATCTACATTGAATACGGCCTTGACCTCGGTTTCTGGGGCCATGAACATTCGTATGAGCGTTTCTGGCCTGTGTCAAACCGCACGGTGTTCAAAGATGGCGCGAATCCGTATGCGAATGCACATGCACCAGCTTATGTTATCAGTGGTAGTGCGGGTTGTCACACGCCGAAGGCTTCATTCGGGCCACCGAATCCGGCTAGTGCCGTCCGATCAGATGATTTCGGATACTCGATTCTGACGGTGCACAACACTACGCATCTTCAGATGCAGCAGATCAGTGTCGAACAGGGCAAAGCTATCGATGAGATTTGGCTGGTCAAGGATCACGGTCATAAACAGAAGCCAAAAGAACAGTCGAACGGCATTGCGCTTCCCGAAGTTCCGGCTTACACTGCCAAGTGCTCTAGGTGGGATAAGCGCTGTCGATATGAAGCATCGAAACGGCGAATGGCGCGTTCGATAGTGCGATTTGCTTGAGTTTGCAATTGTTTTGGTCATATTACGGTACTGTGTTAAGATTAAAGATAAAGTTACTCCGAAACAAAGAAAAATTCTGTAAACACAACACAGTTTATGACGATTCACATTACTTTGTGTGTCCTTGAAGCAAACTTACCGTTGCAGTTACAAATCACTGCTCATTGATTGGTAGCACTGTCCTCATTGCGTATGTGTAGCACCGTCTTCGCAATAAAGACCGCGAAGCCATGCGCAATGTGCTCTAAGGGATAGTTACGCCCACGATCGTAGGAATGCCACGGCCAGCAAGCTAAACTCGTCTATAG
>KB455421.1:62510-76315 GCA_000341325.1 Panagrellus redivivus | reverse complement strand
ATATCCCCGGGGATATCCCCCGGGGGAAATCCCCGGGGATATCCCCTTCGCATCCCTGATAGCCACCATACCAGGGTTGACCTGCTTGCGCGGTACGGCGGCACATTCTTATCTCGCTTGGTATTGCTGGCTTTTTTGTTCATTTCTGTTTTCTGGCTTTTGTGCACTTTTTGAAGTAAATC
Source organism: Panagrellus redivivus (assembly GCA_000341325.1). Taxonomy (NCBI): domain Eukaryota; kingdom Metazoa; phylum Nematoda; class Chromadorea; order Rhabditida; family Panagrolaimidae; genus Panagrellus; species Panagrellus redivivus. The sequence continues at coordinate 76,133 of KB455421.1, read as the reverse complement.
TGCTCGAGTTTACCGTAATTCGTCGTGTTTTCAGAGTTTATTCCTCGAAGTCAACCCCACCGTTAACCATGCCATACGTCCTTAACATCTCACCGTCTGGACGGGTTGTTAGCGCCGCCGAAAAGTCTGCTAATGACAACCACCGTGAATCCCCCGAGCTCGTTTTTTGGGAATGCAGCGGCGACGTCAAATCGGTCTACGCGGGCGAATCCGACGAAGTTCGTTCCATGTATGCCTTTGAAGTCGTTGAGCATGTGAGCGAAATGGGTAAAGCGTTTGCGAAATTGAGCAACGAGGATGAAGACTATTTCGATAACCTTAATTTTGGCGATGGTTTTGTCAACTCTGAAGGCACCGAGCGCAAGAACAATTGGCACGGCTTTGAGTGGGATATGGAAGTCAAAAAAGCGGAAGAAATGCATTTGCGCGGTGGCTTGACAGAGACTACGATACCTGAGTTCACCTTACCGGAATTGACTGGCGACGAAGTCGAAGAATTTCTGAACAAAAGTGTGGGTGACATGCAGATTCGCAAGAACCTCTTGGAGCAGAAGTCTGTCGCGGAGTCCGAAACTGTTGCCGACGAAAAGCGGTCTGTGTACGCCTTCGACATGAACGCCGAAGACGATGTTCACTCCAATGCCGATGAAGATGAAGAGTCTTACTACTCGGATTCCGACTCGTCTGATGACGAAAAAGACGACGACGTCATCTCCGAATACGCTTTTGACTTCTACGGGCCCGATGGTGTGGAATCGGAATACGCTTTCGACTACTACGGCGGCAAAGACTCCGACGCCGAAAAAGTGATTAAGCCATCCTCTGAACCAACTAATATGAACGCGGAAAGCGCCACCGAAGCAACATCCGGCTGCTGCTTTGCGAACTGTTTTCTGGACAACATTACTTGGCCCGACGTTAAACAATGTGTCTGCGAAAAGTTTTCTGAATACCGGGTGCGTCAGTTGATGTTTCTTGTACTTGTTTGTCATCTTATGCATTTTCTGTTTATGCTCCCGTATTATGTCAAAGGTCTTAAAACTTTGTAATTGCTTTCAATAACACTATTTGCAACGTTTTCACTTTGTTGTACTTTGCCCTTTCTGTTTAACATAATAAACTTCTCAAATTATAATTTTAATAAGATTGTTACATTGGTAAACGTGAGATTAAGTTTAAAATCGTTTCATTATTCTATACCATTATACTTGTTAATTACAAAATCAATAACCAAAGATACAGCCTTTAAAAGTCGTATTAGAGTTAGTAACTGTAGGAAAGGGATTACACAATTGAGTTGACCAGAAGCATCACTGATACAGAGGAGATATTCAAAGATAGTTCGTCTCCGACGGTTGTTTAGCGACCCTAGGCGTCGATATGCACTTCTTCGTGGCGTTTGGTCGGCTTTCGTGACGTTGTGAAGGCTTCGCAGCGTTGGAAGAATTCTCTGAAAACGTAATATTATGCAAAAGCAAGGTCATGCTGGTAACCTACTTCAAAATATCAGCCAAATGCGGCGCTTTGTGGATGAACTTGTGCCGAAGTCCGAGATTTGCCTCGAACTCGACGTATTTGACGTCGACACCGGCCTTGTCAGCGGCTTCAAACAACTTCTTACCAAGCTTGACGGGGATAATGTGATCATCGGCGGCATGGAGGATCAGAAGAGGCGCCTTATGTTTGACGATACGTTCGTCGGAGTGCATGACGAGACCACTGTCGACCCAACGATCAACAATGAGGCGGTTGAAGCGCTCTCCGAGCCAACGGTAGGGTCGACTCAACGGATGATGCGTGACGACATCATGGAGATTGTTGAAAGGCGACTCCAAGACGGTCCCCACTGGCGGAATTCCGAGATCACTGAGTTCAGCGACGAAGCGAGCTGACACTCCAGTGCCCATCGAATGACCCCATACGTAGATATTCTTTGTTGGGGCTCGAGCACGGGCATAGTTGTAGATGAAGTGGGCGTCCTCAATGAGCCCATCTTCGGAGGGGAATCCAGTCGAATCACCGTAGCCGCGATAATCGATGGCAAGGACGTGGAAGTCGAGATCCGCTAGTCTGTTGTAGAGATCAACACGATGGGCATTCGTCCTGTCGAATGAGTTTCCATGGAAGTAGACGACTACGCCATGACTTTCCGCATCCAAGAGCGCTTCATAGTCGGCATCGGTGAGTGGCTTTCTGGTGCCAGCTTCAATCTCGGCTTCGAGTCGTCGAGATAGCGATGCTGGTAGGACGTGCCAGACACCGAGGACGGGTTCTTCACCCTTACAGAGAACCCTGGCGCCAATTTCGGGGAGACGGAAGTTGCGACCCAGATGAGCGACACCGTGATAGGTCAGATTCGTGTAGTCCAGGAAAGGGACTTTGACTGAAACCACAAAATTCATAACCACCAAAAAGTAATGCAAACCTACCAAAGTTAAGGAAAAACGCATGCTGCATAAATTCTGGTACAGTTTGGAACAACAACGGAACCAAGACGTAGAGACCCGCAAGAGGAAGGACGGCAAGGTAGAACGATCGCCTCAGAATGGCGAATGCGAGGCTGCAACTGTACGATAAGCACTCTCTCAAAACATCCTGATTTGAATACCCACGAAAAGGCACCAAAACAACACCGAAATTTCCAAAAAACTAACCTGCCCATGATGCTAAAGCTGCAAAAAAACAGGCGGTTTACAGCCGTTATGTCAACGCTTCTCGTCAGTCAGTGTCGTATGCTGTTATCTGAAGGCCGTATTCGTATTACATTTCAGCCATAAATCATTCAAAGACATGCCAAAGTACAAGCAACACTCACATTAAACAACACCGCCGGCGGCAAGGCTTCTAACGTTCCTCACCTCCGACGATGGAACAGCGCAAACGAAGGACGGACCGGAGAAGGCAACGCAGAGGATCCGTCAATAGGATATCCGCGAATCTACAAACAATGCCATTTTTGCATGCAACGCAATAAGAAAAAAGTAAATAACTGGCAAATATCACCACTTTTTCCACAGGTAAAACACCGTACGTATAAGATTATTATTTATCAAAGAAAAGCAAAGAATGAGCAAGAGCAGCGCTTCAACGAATGAAACCTCGAGCTGGTAATTAATACATCACAGAATCCAAAAAATCAGACAGAGAACAAATCGACAAGGAAGATCCACACGCATACGCAGTGAGTCACAAAAACCGTTCAGAAAAGAGATAAATAAACATTAGATTTGTCATCGGGGACTTCGGCGGAGATGCTGACAGATGATGACAAACAGATAATTAATATCGAGAAATATGAAAATGACAGAAGAATACAATTATACGGTTATTAAACGTTAGTTTTGGAGCCAAAGGTGAACTCGACTTCGTGCTTAACCTCGGCCAACAAAGTAGGGAAAGTCTGCGACACGAATTCAAACAGTTCTTCCAGACGCTTTATCTTGTCATGGGTCGGCATAGCCTGGAACGCCAGCATCGTGCGGATGACGCAACGCTTCAATTCCTCGCATTTGTCGTTCTCGAGCTTGACCGAGTTCTGCTTTGGCTTTTTGTTAAGCGTTTCCTGAAATGAAAAGAATAAGTCTCCGGAAAATGAAAAGTTTGACGGTCACAGTGATAAGGAACCACAAAGCTTGTGACTTCCTTAGAAACAATGGACAATAGACATACCTTCATAGCTTCAGTCATGTTATCAATGTGGGGAGCAAGCTGCAGCGGGCAGGCTCGGGTCAAACGAATGAGCGTCAGATACGCCAGGAGCGCAATGTCGTGGCTATCAACAATGCCCTTGGCGACATGGGTCACAAACTCGTGCACGTTCAAGCTACCGAGGCAATGCTCAACGAGGGTGTACAGGCATTCAAAGGCAGATTTGCGAAGCTCAAGGCCATCATCAACGAGATGCTTGAAGGGACCCATTTCGACCTCATGCTGAAGTTCCTTGCGCGGATTGGTCTCGAAATAGACGCCATAAGTGACAGAATTGAGGGATTTGCGAATCTATAAAGGTATTGTTAAGTATAAAGTACACAATCAAAATGGTCAAGGCATGTGCACCTAAGCTCTCCTTCAAAGATAACGACACGAATGACGCTTCATTTCTTAGAGGCTCAAAGTGCAAATTGCGGAATCTGTTTGACTAGACTATAAAGTTGTACTTACCAGAGCGGGCTTGAAATGCGCGACAGCAGTGGCCAAAACGATGCCCTGACGACGAGCACCGAGGAGATCGGGGTCGCCGACACCATCGAGGAAGTCATCCAAGTATGTGGCGAGAACGGCATCAGCGGGGACTGGGCGTTCCAGAATCATGTAGCGCACAGCGACAAGCACCGTGGCGCGAAGGACGGGGTTGACATCACGGAACGTTGTGAGCAGAATTGGGACGAACTTCTCCGGATGAGCCAGAGCCAACTTGCCAAGACATTCGGCCACAATGAGTCGAGTACTGATTTCAGGGGATGTGGCCTGGCTGATAACTCCCGACCAAATTGTGTCAATGTGCGCTTCGAAGGTTGCATCGGCGGCATTTGAGGTGACGAGCTGAAAAAAAAAACAACTGGTTATTTTCGATCATGCATGCGGGTCAGGGGCGTCTCTGATCATTATAACAATAACAAAGAACCGAAAAAGGAGCTTGTCTGTGAGAGCGTCAAATCAATCGACAGACACCCCGGTTGCAAAGGGACAAACATATAAATACCCATAGGGGAAAGAAGTAGCAGCTGATTGATCATGATAAAAATCTTGAACGCGCAAGCAACAACGCATAACTATGATGGACAATGTCCACTTTTCAGAACGAGGGGATTAAAACTGGTTGGTCGATATCAATTGACAAAAAGAGTTGAAAAAACGAACCTCGCGAAGGGCGAAGAGAAGCAGATATTGACGAGCCGGGTATTGCTTGATCTGTTCCAAGATGAACGGCAGATAGCGCTGGATGTTGCCAACAGCCAGAGCACCGAGCGCTTCACTGGCACCCGTCTTCAATTCTTCGACGCTAGAAGTGAAGCAGTTGACTGCGCTCACTGCGGGGCTGAAAAAGAAACAAATTGAAAACACGGAAAGAAAAACTGAACGGGGGCAATGTAAAAACATAAAGATCAAATGTTTTACACGGTGAATGTCAAAGCGAGAGTGTACTTTGTATCCAACGCATGACTATTCCCACATCATTTGGAAAAGTGCAAAAAGGTTCACTATTGAACGAGTTGTCTGAGTTTGTGTTCACACTCACTCAACAGGCCCCAAAAACAAACTTTAAAGAATACTCACTCGATAGAACCAGCACCCTCATAGGCAGCCGGGTAGATCCTACCAATTTCACCAATGGTAAGGATGCCAAGCAGCTTGATGGCATCAGTAGTGCCCTTGGAGGCATACTGCTCTAACTCGGATGTAATGCGCTTCACAACGGCAATGTTGTCGGTTGCCTTGGCAATAGCCGCAATGGACTTGGCCAATGTTGAGTACGCATTGCGGTGCAGCGAAAGTTTCTTCGGGACGACGCCAATGAGCTCGGTGACCAAAGCCTGAAATAATCGAATCGTGTAAACAATAAAAGTCAAATTAAAGCACGAACCTCATAGTTGGGCTTGTCTGGGACGCTGGACCTCTGGAGGGCGGTGAAGAAGTCAAGCAAGGCTCGCTGGGTAGTGCCTTGGATCAGGGACGATTGAGCAAGACCAATCACGCAGTTAACAACGACGTTGGTCTTACCGAGGGCATTGGGATGCTGGCTGACGAACAGTGTGAGCAGACGCAACGTGAGGTTGGCGACTTGAAGATCGAGTTCAGCCAGGAGCAACGGGATTTCTCCCACGATGGACGAAAGGTCAATATTGGCCAGCGTATCGGGCGAGCGAGCGGCAAGATCAACGGCGAGGTTCAAGGTGTGGATACGCAAGGTACGTGACACTTTGCGAAGGAAGTCACCAAGGTAAGGGACGATTGTCTTGGCAGCTTCATGCATGTTGAACGCCTTCTTGGAGCGGGTAACGACGAGGAGGGCTTTGAGGGAGGCGATTCGAGTAATTTCATTGCCAAGGCGATCAGCGAGCAGTTTGAGAATGCTGTCAACTTGCGCAGGCGGAATACGATCTCCGAAAGCGGCAACAAAGAGACCAATGCCGTAGATTGCCTTCTCCTTGACTTCCTGGTCCAAATCAGCGATCTGGAGCTTAGCAAGAAGGAGGTCGTAGATCACTTCGATACGGGCGTCCGACGGGGCGCCACTGCGGCCGAGAGAACGGATAAGCGAATTGATGACCTCCACAGCCTCCGAAGCAATCTTTGAGAAGGTAGCATTCACCAAGGTGGCAAGTTCCTTCAAAATGTCATCGAGACAAGCGTCATAGCTCTCATAATCATGCGTGCCAAAGTAGGCACCCAGGAAACGAAGTGCGTCCAACTTGAGGTTGGCATCGCGGTCGGCGAAAGCTTGGGTGAAGCCGCGCTTGAGCAGGGCAATATCGGTTCCAATGCTGCCAGGATAGCAGGAGAGCAGAGTGCTGAGAAGGGTGAAGGAGCGCTCGAGGGCACGGCTGTTCTTGCCCTTCTGGACGACAGCAAGACGGTGAATCAACGTCGGCAGCTGGGTCTTGACTTCGGCAAAAACTGCTGACCGCTGGCGGTCACTCTCCTTGAGGAAAGCTTCAAAGGCATCACGCTTGAAGCCGGCTGTGTCGTCGATACTGTCGTTGCGCTAAAAATTGATAACGTAAACACAAAATCGCAACTTGAGATAAGCAACTTACGACGCTGAGCGGCACAACATTCTCCGGAATAAGCATGCGAACCTGCTTCAACAAGGCAATGTAAGCATTCAAAATGTCGACCTTCACGTTGTCCTCACGCTCCTTGAATCGGCTGATCAACAGATTGCCGAAACTGCTCACGTACTGGGCGAGCTTCTTCGCAGGGGCATGGGTGATGAGTGCTTCAATGCACTTGGCCGAAGCACGGCGAACCTTCCACGAGACGTCGTCATCGTCGGAGTAGTCGCTGTCTTCGTCCATATCGCCGGAGACGTAGGCATCGTCAGTCTCCATGCTCTCGTCTTCTTCCTCCTCATAGCTGTAGTTCGGATCGTACTTCAGAAGCTCCACGACCAGCGTCGTGATGCGCTCAATGAACGGAGCAACAGCCTCCGGGCACCGCTGGATAAAGGTCTCGAAGGCAGTGATAAGCGTCTCGCGGAGGTCATCGTCGTCATTCTTCTCGACGATACCGAGGAAGAACTCGGCAAACCTCGGGATGTAGGTCGCAAAACGCTGCCCCTCATGGTAACAGATGTACGTGGCCACCAGAACGTACGTCTTGAAGAAGGTCGGCTTGCCCTCATTATCCACGCAGTTTTTATAAACCCGTTCAATCAATGTCGCAAACTGGGTGTTGTCAAGCACTTGAGCGTATTGGGCCAAAGCAGTTTGGGCACGCTTGCGGACAGCATTGCGATCGGATTGAGTGTACTTGAAGAAAACATCCGACAGACGCTCGAAGGGGTAATTGTACTTGTTTCCGGCTTTGCGGAAGATCTGAACGAAGATGTCGAGAACCTGCTCATTGACTGCGATGTCACTGCCGGTTTCTGAAATGGGTACAGTTAAATTTTTTATATAAAGTTTGCAAAATTAGAACATACCCAAAATCTTGATCAAGTTAGGACCAACTCGATCAACGACGTCGAAGAAGGACACTCCCTTTGCTGAATTGAAATCACCGACAGCAGAACGCATAGCAATAGCAGCGGCATCACGGGTCTTGGCATCACCGTCTGAAAGCTTGCCGCAAAGTTGCTCGAGCAGGGCGAAAGCACGAACCGGTCCCAAGTGACTCGAGAAGACCGCGATACACCGGACGACAAGGTTCTGAACCTCCGCATTGCTGTCATTGAGCAACTTCATCAAATTCACGATGATCTGAAATTTCATATATAAGAAATTACAAAAAGGGCCGTTCGATTAAGCTGAGGCAAATATCAGCAAAAAATTACAATGAAAACATTCCCAAATGTTTCAACATGATCAATAGAAGGTAAAGACGTACCTGATTTTCGGAGTTGTCATCAAGGGTAATGGTCTTGGCATTGAGGGCTTCAATGAGGTCGTTGACTGCCATGAAGCGGAAGTCACGGTCCTCAGATTGCATTTTCTCGATAAGATCCATGTTGCGAACAGACATGTTATCCCGGGGAAGAATGAGACGATGTAGTATCTGCAAAGGGTAATGGATGAGAATTGAACGATGAAAAGAAACGCGCGAAAGCCGGATAAACGGAGGTCATTCAGGAGGCCGTCAAAAAACAAGGCTAACAAGCAGCAAAAAAGGGTGATATTGAATTGGACGTTTCGCCAAGGATCCGAGGGAGTGGGAAATTTGCGTCCGCGCACGGGTTTTTGGAGCGGGTTGAGGTGGACATGCATTAGCTTATTTTATGCAAAAATGAGGATATAATATTTAAGTTAAGTCAAATGACATAGCTAGAATCTGTTTTCAGAAAAGTATAGAAAAAGTGACATGCTAAAAAAGCGATTTACAACTGAAAAAGCGCGAAAACAGTTCCGCCCTCTCCGGACGCCCTACACCCATTTCATAATTCCCTGCGCGTTTCCGCACATCCTCGCCGCCGGCGGCACTGTTCGTCCTGTCCGTCGCATCCCATCGATTTGATGTCGTTGCGCTCCCGTTGACAGTTCCCCAAGATCTCCACGGGCTATTGTAACAGTCTAGAGTATGTCGCTTTCGCCACAACCGTCGGATTCGGCTTCAAGCCTTCCAGGCAGCGGTACCCGGCTCATTGAGCTAGTCCAGCCATATCCCGAGCTATATGATAAGAGCCATCCATTGTATTGTAATAACGCGCATAAGGGAGTACTATGGAATCAGATCTCGAAGGAGTTGGATGCCGGTTCGGGTGAGTAATTAACAAACAACTAAATGGCTAACAATGGAGGATTGGTTGATAATTTATAGGCTGCTTTCCAGCGAAGAAGACCCGTGAGCAGTTCTCCTACATGCGGAAGCGATTCAAAGTTGAGTATGACGCGAGAAAGAAAGGGATTCGTCGACCTTTGGCACCCGAGCCCGATTCGGCCAACTATCGGCAACCGCTCTTCGTCTATGAGCAGTTGAGCTTCCTCGAAAAAGCATTGGATATGGAATGGGAAATGGAAAAGGAGGCCGAGGAGAAAGGTGAAGACGAAGATAGCAAAGATGAGGACGTTTCTGCACCGACCATGGTCCAAACTGAGCCGGATTGTGAAAGCAATGGCATAATCTGTGAGTTTGGAAGCCTATCTATACATGTTTATATATAAATATAAGCCAATTCCAGCGATTCCGAGCCGAAAACGCCGCACGACCTCCCCAGTCCGCACCACAAGCTCAACAACTAGCCATGGCAGCATCCACGATACGAATGCCGTTGCTCAAATCATCCGAGCCATCACCAATGCCTCGCCTACTACGGCAGAAGACCCGGAACCGCCCTCAACCACCATCGACGATGAGGAATGCCGCATCTTCGGAAAGCAAATCGCAATGGATCTGCGACGCCTGAACGAGCGGGATCGAGCCGCCGCACGCTACCTCATCCATAAGGTCGTCCTCACAGCGCTTTTACACGACATGGAGGCGGAGCAGCCCGTAGCTAACTAATGGGTACTCAGGGGTTGTTTCCCTTTATCGACGCAATCCGACTATTACGCACAATACATCCCACATCTTGCCTTTACACACACAGCATAGTCATTCCAATATGGCCAATTCACTTGCCAATAATTTATATAATAGTCACATCCTGTACAGAAACTTATGTAATACTATTAAAATTTAAATAAAACTAAACGATTTTTGAATAAATTAAACAAATAAATAGAAAATAAATAGAAAATCTAGGATTCGACGATAGTTGCTGTCTCGGCTTCGTCATCGAGGTCCAGTTCCTGCTCAATGTCTTGAAAGTCGCCGCAGTCACTCGGGATACGGTAGCCTAAAAGGGTCTCTGTTCACACTTTGCAAAAATCGATAATGGGTCAAACATACGTTCGATTTGAGCGAGGGTGATGTCGATGAGGTATTTGATTCCGAGGGACTCGATATCTCTGAACCCGGCGATATCATGGCTTAACACATCCAAAGACATGTAGATGATTTCGATCTGGTTTCGGCGTTCTTGCGGAGGAACGTTGTCATCTGAAAAGTGGATTCGAACCTTCAAATGGCCATCTAAAGGATAGAAAATGCAAAACTTACACGTCGGATCGGCCAAGGCCAGCTCAAAGTCGATGGAATGTATGTTGTTCTTGCGGACTTTGAAGAACTCCGGGCATCCGCGGAACAGCTTCAACGCGTATTCGTTGCCGCCTTGGTTGAGCATGTGCTTCAGCTGAAAACAAAACGTAGAAGTGCTTCAAACTGATAAACCTTACCGTCTTGTCATCGAGCGTTTGGCCGTACAAAACAGCGTAGACATGACTGAGTTCGCTGAACCACATGAACTTCTTGCCGCAATACCGGATGATCTCGATAATGGCGTAGAGCTGTATACGAGCGCCTTTGTGGTAGGCGAGAGTGTACATCTCGTAACCAGCGGCGAGAACGATGCCGAGGGACCGTTGAAGATGCCCGTAGAAACTGAAATGGGGAACGAATAAGGACCCAAATTGGCGAAGTCAATTCATTCAATCGAAAAATCAATAAAACGTAGCTAACTTACTATTCCTTAGCCATCTCTGTCTCGTTGCACGCCATGTTTCACGATTTGATGACGGGAAAAGTGATCAACTGGCTGAAATGGTGACGCCATAACGCGAGTGCCAAAATCGATTAGTAAGAATCGTCAAAGCTAGTTCAAAGTCGAATCGGTCGATTTGCATAACCACAGTGAAAAAGTCAATAGATGGATAAATCGATAGGCACTGCCAATCGACGGCGAAAGCCTTCGACGTAAACGTGACGAACAGAAGAAAGGATGAGAATGCAGCGCGATCGCCTGGCCGAGCGAGAGAGCGAACGAGCGAGTGACCTACGAAGTTGTCCTCACACGTTCAACGCGAGATCGCAAATTGCGCGAAAACAACTACAACGGCGATCAGTAAAATTCATGCAACTAACCAAGACTTGTAGATATTCGTCGCAGTTTTTCATGTTGGTTCTTTAGAACCTTCTAGAACTGTGTTGTCGTCGTTGACTTGTCCATGTGAAACTTTAGACCTCCTGCATTCACTTATCCGGTGGGCGGTCTTGCAAAAGGGACACGTTCAGTTTATTTTTTGTCGAAATGCCATATGCAACTTTAACAGTTAAAAGTGCGTGTCATACTTCATCATAAAAACAGTATACCGTCTAACAACTATGAAAACCAACAAAGTAAAGCTTCAGTTTACCTACTCAAATTCGTTTGTGATGCGTGATTTATGCTCCTTACGATTGCCATTTGGATGAAAAAACATACAGTAGTACCGTAAGCAGTGTTGAACAACTGCTTTTCCACAGTTTATTCACACGAGCAAAGATGGGCTAAGTCGACGTCAGCCTAGAATACCGTATACGCGTTTGTGTTCATAGTGTGTCCAAAAAAACAGGGCAAAACATCTAATTGTATTATTTAATAATTCACTTTGCGCCCCGAATCTCGGCGTTTGAAAGCGCTGCGCCCGCCTTCACCGTGATGTTGCCGGTCCAGTCAATTAGCACTGTTTTTTCATCATATGTGTTTTCACATCCCATGATCAAGGGCTAACTCGATTATTAAGTTAGTATCTGGCATTTTGAAATGCATCGCCACCTGTCATTTCACCAAAATGTACGATCGAGAATCGGTCGTACAACTTCAAGTCATGGCGAGCCACGTTTGGGAGTTCTTGGGCTCCCATCGGGTCTTCTTATTTGTGATGGCGTGTGTGTTAATGTTGACTCGCCGTTATCTGAGATTCCTCAATGCGACCCGGTTCTTCCCACCTGGCCCGCCTCGGCTTCCGTTTATCGGAAACGCCTTGAACGTAGGTTTCTTCGACACAGTTCTTGTTAAAAGTTGATCATATTTAGTTTGATCAAGCCTATCCGCATCAAACTTTCCTCAAATACAAGAAAATCTATGGCCCTGTTTTCACCATCCACCTTCCGAACCCCATTATTGTCATCGCTGATTTCGATCTTCTCAAAAAGTTCAATTCCCTTTTCGGAAATGAATTGGCAGGTCGCCCATCTGGATACATCTACGGACTGTTCAGCAAGCACCAACCCGACGGCGATGGAATCATCCTCTGCCAGGGTGAACGGTGGTCGGCACAACGGCGCTTCGCACTTCGGACACTGCGTGATTTCGGCATGGGCAAGTCGCTTCTCGAAAACAAGATCAATGATCATTTAAGTCTGCTGCTGAAAAGGATGGATTCATACTTGGAAAATGATAATGGCGTCTGCAAAGCTAACATTGATCTCAGTTTGCATCTCAGTTTCTGCGTCGGTGGCATCATCAACGACTTGGTCATGGGACGTCATCACTACTTCGGGGATCCCGAGTTCTTGTACTTCAAGAAACTCATTGACAACACTCTTAAAGGGGTAAGTTTTTAAACTCATATACTGTAAGGATTACTGTAGCATGATTTTGTAGTTTGCATCCCCTTCGTTGCAACTTGTTGACGCAGTTCCGCTGACCCGCTTCATCGTACCGTACTACAGGCAATACATCAGAGAAGGATTCGCAATTCAAAACTATTTCATCGAGGAAATCAAAAAACATATGAAAACGTTTGACGTAACCACTGAACCGACCAACTTTATCGATGCCTACTTGAAAGATATGAGCGAAACCCACAGTCACAGTAAGCACATGTCGTAAGTTTATCATTCTTATTTCCAAGTTTATATTGGTCATAATAATGTTAAACTTAAGGATCCAAACCCTGGCAATCGACTCGGGAGATCTTTGGACAGGCGGAATGGAAACGACAGTCACATCGATCCTCTGGGGCGTCTTGTACCTGATTCACTATCCGGAAGTCCAAACTAAGCTTCACGATGAGATTGACAACGTTCTCGATGTCACGCCTGCGATGGTTAGTGAACGCCATCTGTTACCGTATGTCCAAGCGACTATCGACGAGCTTCTGCGAATCATTAATGTGTTGCCATGGGGCATCCCGCATCAAGCCCTTGCGGACGTCGAAGTTAAAGGACACACCATTCGTGCCGGCACCACAGTCATGATGCAAATCGGAGCCGTTCATTTCGATGAAACCATCTTCCCGGAACCAGAGAAGTTCAAGCCGGAACGTTTCCTTGACGAATACGGCAACTACAAGCCTCATAAGAAACTGATCCCCTTCGGAATGGGCAAGCGACAGTGTTTGGGAGAGAGTTTGGCCCGTATGGAAGTTTTCCTCCTCTTTGTGTCCTTGGTCCAAAATTTCAGCTTCCACGCTATCAACGGTAAGTCTTTTTGGGCAATGACAACATTATTAAATAAATTTGCGGCTTCAGATAAGCTGCCCACGATCGAACGCCGCGCCGGAATGACGAGTGTCCCCCATCCGTACATCTGTGAAATCCGCAAGCGACACAAGAACCTGATCATGGCTAACGACAGTCAAAATGAAAAATAATACAAAAAGG
>KB455421.1:299-47394 GCA_000341325.1 Panagrellus redivivus | reverse complement strand
TCTACGAAAGTGGTGGGGGGCCGTACTGGGGTGGTGGGCTGAAAGTAAGGAGCCCCCTAATTCCCAATCTTCTGTACTTTTCTGTCTGTTACCCATTCTGTCGCTCTGTAGCGCCTGTATCTGTACCCTCTATATTTATCCTAATCTGTTTATTTTTGACTGCTTTTACTTTATCGCATTTCGTACCAAAAGAACGCTCTGCGCATAACAATCAATCAATCAATTTATATAAAGGTTCTTAACCTCGTGTGTTTTACTGTTTCTTGTTTATCTTATCAACATGTTCATTACTTTTTTACTTGCAATCACTTTTCATTCCATTAAAATCGAGTTCTGTATTTCCATTTGTTATTCTTACTGCTAAACTTTTTGTCTCATATTCCTTTACGAAAGCTGTTTATCGTCTAACAAAAAGAAATTTGACCAATTAACGCATCAGTTTATCGATTAAGCTTGTTAATAAATGTCGCATCGGAGGTTGGTACAGTATGAACCGTAACCGAGACGAGTGTCTTCGCAGGCGTAGTAGCCAGTCTGAAATGCATTACTTGTAGTTTCAAACAATTTCCAATTGGCGAACAACTTACAGGAGTACCGCATGCAATATTGAAAAGTTGCTTCTCACAGTTCATGTATTGCTCGACGGCACTAAAATTGTTGTTTGAAATTTGTTCAAAAACGGTCAATTGAAAGCATACGGGCAAGGATTGGTGTAGTTGACGGAAGCCTGGTAGGCGTTGACGCAACCATCATTGCCGGAAGCGGTGACGATGCAGCCGTAGGTGCCGGGGGTCAGGAGTTCTTAAAAAATACATTTTAAGTAGTATAATATTAATTGTTAAATGTAATAAAACATACGTTCAAAGCCAACGTTGCACATGAAGTCCAAGTGTTGCCACATGCGCACGTAGATGGCCGCATTTTGGATGTCATCACTGTATTGGAGGAGCGAGAAGATGTTAATGCACTGATAGTACATTATCTGGCCCATGTTGAAGTAGAACTTATCGCGAGACCTGCAAATTAGACCAATAATCAACCCAAAATTAACGTTAAAAAAGGAAAACATACGAGCAAAGCTTCTGGAAAGTCGGCAAGTCACCGGTTTTGAACATGCGTCGAACTTGGACCCACAAGCTGGAAGCATTGCGCCATGTAAGGGAACCGTCAAAGCCGAGGGAGGTTTCCCAGACTTGCTAAAACGATATTAATCACCAAGCAATTCCCAACCTTTGCAAAACTTACATTGTAGTAGTTCAAGAATGCTTCTGACGGGCACAATCCAAGTGCCGCCTTGCCGCTGACCAATTGGGGCAGAACTTCAACCGGAGTGTGCTCAACCAACTCATCGAAGATGCCGTTAGGAGCCAAGGTAGCCGAAGCAACAGCGGCCGCGACGACGAGAACAAACACGGAGCGCATACTTAAAAAGGTTATTACGATACTTATTGGTTATTAAAAGGTAATAAATTCAATTTTAAGGAAGAAAGCGGACATAAAGCAAGAAAAAGCCGGCGCTGATCAATCGAAGAAGGACGATAATGACGAGTATGTCAATTGGGAGCCCGGAAAAGAGCGCTTTTAATTGCCTTACGCAAGCTTACGGACTTTATCAGTTTCATTAGGACGCATGGTGGTGATAAAAGAGTGCGAAAAGTACCGAAGAATTTGGCGTGCTAATTGGATTGGTTCCGGAGAGTTATAATCAGAGGGTGATCGGGAAAGGTGTGAAGTTGGAAATTCGAGACAGCTTTGATTATGCTTTATTTTTGATAACGTTGAGTTTTAGCAATGCGCGGGCTTACTCTTGTTTTGGTAGTCCTCGCTTCGACGACTTTGGCATCTGAGCCCAACGGCATCTTCGACGATCTCGTCGAACACACTCCGGTGGAAGTTTTGCCACAACTTGTCACCAGCAATTCGGCATTTGGTCTTTGCCCTTCCGAGGCGTACATCAACTATTACAATGTAAACTGCATTTAACACTTTTCTAAGTTTAATAAAATTCTGGTTTCAGCAAGTCTGGGAAACTTCGCTCGGTTTCGACAGTTCCCTCACATGGCGTAATGCTTCATCTTTATGGGTGCGAGTCCGTCAGATGATTAAAAGCGGTGATTTGGCCACTTTCCAGAAGCTTTGCGCGTATGCCATTTCTGTATTTTTCGTTTTATTGTCACTATAATTGTTAACTTTCAGTTCCCGTGACAAGTTCTACTTCAACATGGGTCAAATTCTCTACTACCAATGCATCAACATCTTCTCGTTCCTACAGTACACGCAAGACATCAAGACTGCCGCGACCTATGTTCGTATGTGGCAGCACTTGGATTTCTACTGCAATGTTGGATTTGAACGTGGGTCTTTGTTACCAGTATTCAAACATGTAATATAAATCGGTTTTCAGAGCTCTTGTCTCCCGGCACTTACGCGTGCGTTGTTACCGCATCAGCTAATGAAGGCTGTGTGAACGCGTATCAGGCTTCTGTCAACTACACCAATCCTTGCCCGTATGCTTTCAATTGACCGTTTTTGAACAAATTCGAAATAATATTCAATTCTAGTGCCGTCGAGCAATACATGAACTGTGAAAAGGGCCTTTTCGACACTGCCTGCGGTGCACCTGTAAGTTGATTCCATCTTTTTTACGAAGTTTGGCTATTGTAATTTCAGAACGGCTATTATGCCTGCGAAGATACCCGTCTCGGCTACGGCGCTTACTGCAGCAACCTCCGATGCAACGTTTAAAACACAACGATTCATTAGTTTACGACTTTTATTACTCTTTTAACTCCATTAAAGCAATTAGATTTTTACTGTATCGAGATCTACAACATTCTCATCTTTTTTAATGCCCTTATAAATTTTCGTATCAGCAGTTTAAAAAATTTTAAATGAAGCAATAGGCATCTGCTATCGCGTAAGTGAGGTAAATGATCCACATGGATACAAAAATTGCGAATGAAATGTAGCGAACTGCATTAGGCCCTCCAAGTTCGCCTCTGACGGCTCCGGCGTACCGTCGCAGTTGAAGAACTCCAAGACAGACTATACTGCCAATGATGAAAATGCCAACACTTGAAGCAAGTCCGGCAGAATTGACTCGGAAGACGGTGCCCCGAGAAGCGTGAACAATGGCAGCGATGGCCCAAGCGACGCCGATGCCGAGGAACACGTTGACGGCGTTGGAGCCGGTGACGTTTCCGATACTGGCATCGGCGGTGGGGTCTTGGACGGCAGCAAGCTTGGAGGCAAAGGTATCCGGCAAACTTGTGCCCATAGCGACCAATGTAATAGCAGTGACGGAATCTTTGAGGCCAACAGTGCATCCGAGCATGGAGGCGACGTCGCCGATGACTGCTGTTAGCATGCCGATGACGACGATACTGCAGACGAAGCAGAGCCAGCCTAAAATATTGATTGGTTTAAATTGACAGTTTGTAATGGGCACAAATTGACATACCACCAGCATACTCCGTCGGTGGCACAAACGCAAACAACAACTTCCATGGCAGCGTGATTCCATGAATCACTTTCTGTAAAACGCTCGCAGAATGCGGTGCTCCATCGACACAGTCCTCCTCATCGACACCAACAGTCAAACTCTCAGTAAACTGTTGGGCCCAACTCGAAGTGCCGACCATGACCGAGCAATTGGCTTTGGCAATCAACTTATCAATGAACCTTCTGAATTCCTGGTCCTCATTGATAACAATCTTTGCCCTCACATGAGCTCCTAACGCTGGACGTCCATCAGCACCGTTTTCACCATCCTGATCCTTGACATGCCAAATAGGCTGCCCCAGGGACAGGAAAAAGTCTTCGTTTTTCTCGTATGTGTCGTCATTGATAATTTTGATTGGAATTTCGGCAAATGTTTGTCCATCGGCGAATTCAAGAGTACCATTTCCTGGTAGTTCGAAGTCCTTATCAAGTTTTGCACTACCATTGATGACGGAATACGGTAATGAGACGGCGCCACGAGCACCACGGGTTCGACCGACCTGAAAATAACTATATTTAGAAACGCCGTCAATGAATGTAATGCTTACCCTAAGATTGAAAACACCTGTATTCTCGGAAATCTTGAAAACTTTAGAATTGAACGAAAAAACGCCTCCATGATCATCGTCCACAATGATAACAGTGGCTTCGGAAGCGGCACCAATAGTGCATGGAACATCTTTGGAAGTCGATTCTCCGACAACTGCCGTGACTGCGTGGGCGTTGTAGAGTTGAACATGGAACTTCTCGTCAATTTCGTACTTTTGACAGTCGATAATCTTGACTTCAATGTCGGCCTTTGAAGTGCCAGGTTCGAAAACTAAAGTTCCCTGGACACCTTCGTAATCACTGCCCTCTGTAGCTGTGTCTTGGATAGTTTTATAGGATACAGTAACCCGGGTAGGATCAGTCAAACTACCGCGATCAACCTTCACGTGCAGCTTGACTGTGCCAACATTTTCCATGCAAATGTAATGACACGGATCGAAGGTGATAACAACTTTGGGCTCGGCGGCTGGCACTAGCGGTTCAACGATTTCAGCGGTAGCAGCTTCAGCCTTTCGAAGGAGCGGCAACCCGGCGGTTAACTTCCGAATCGCAGAAACACGTCGAATGGCACGTGATTTTGGTGCTTCGGCAAGAGCTTGCCAGGCTGTCAGTTTACCAATTTCGGCAATTGGCAAATCAGGGTGTTCGGCGCGCACACTTTGGAAGATCTCCCAGAATCGACGCTTATGGTGTTCAAAGGCGACAATTCGGGGGTCGCGCTCGGCTTCAAGAAGGTAATCACTGCAAAAATTGGTTAATCTTGTATCAAAATCAGTGAACATCTCACGTTTGATCTTCCTCAACATCAGCAGCACCACCTTCAAGTTTGATGTCATTATTGAGACGATTGTTTTTCGCAAAAGATGTGACATTCTTCGATTTCAAGAATCGTCGACCAAACTTCGGGAAGAATCGATTTGCAATGTACGCGTTAATGACAGTGACGAAGAAAAAGGCGAATGTCAAAACCCCCTCCCACACTTCGACAACATTCGGCGAAAACACGCCCAGAATGAGGAAAAGCCAGACATAGGCAAACGTGCCCCAGATTGCAGTCACCCAGAAGACGTCATTTCTCGCAATTCGACGGACTTGGCCGTTTGGAATTGAAACAATGCAAATTGCAATAATAATGAAAAAGTTGAAGGCCGCCGATCCGACAATGGTCGAGGGCCCCAAATCACCGGCCTCGAAGTTGTTGCCGAAAATCTCGATGATACTTAACAAGATTTCTGGAGCTGACGAGCCGAGGGCCATCAGCGTTAAATTTGAAACTGTTTCGTTCCATACACGGATAAGGACGGTGTAAGGTTCTCCAGTGACCTTATTTTTCAGGACTACTTCACGCTCTTGACTAGTGATAACTTCGATAGCGGCCATGAAGCGATCAGCGATAATGGCAACACCGACGAATAAGTAAAGTAATGCTAGAAGGTACACTGTAGCGCGGAACACTGTATCGGTAGTGGTAAGATTTGTCTGGGGAGTCCAGACTGGAAGGAGGACACCGGGTTTACAGGCTTTTGCGGGCTCACATGTTGGCAGTGGCTCTGGCAGCGGTGTTGTGGCGGCGATAACAGATGCCACGAGCGTGGCGGCCGTGACGGCCTGGAGCCATGGGCGCATTACTGGAAACATTTGGTTAATTAAAGAATGAAAAAATTGAAGTTGTTATGCACGGTGGTGACTGCGAAATTCTAAAAAGATCAATCGTTTGGATTGCTTTACCAAACTTAAACATTATAAGCGGACTAACTGTAGTAAAATAGAAAAGTTTGAAACACCAATTTAATGTGCAAAAATTTACACCAAATTTACCCCCGGGCAGTGGTAAAAAACCAATAAAACCGAACGCGTCAATGATTGTAAACCTTCAGCAAGAAAGACATAAATTTCTACTAAATTTGTCCGGAGCAACACTCACGCCAGAAGGATCAACAAATTCAACCACGTCACCAGAATCGACCTTTTTTGCGCGTTGGCGAACCTCAAAAAGGTGGTCCCAACTGGCGTCCGTGAGTCACAGCAACAACTCACACCAAGGTGCGTGTTGTGGTTGCACACATAGTTGCCTGGACCGATTTCCGACAATTCCTGCGCGGTGCAGCACCCGCCGGTGTCGATCATTTGAGGCATGTCGGTGGCACATCGGAGGCAAACAGTGTTGCGAGGCTCCGACTGTGTCAACGGGGATGCGCTATGAACAAAAAACGGTATTTACTGTCGCGTTCGCGGAAATAAGCATCGCGCGGGAGTTGGTTATTATGAAACGGGGTGCCGTCGGTGGTTGCATTATGTCACTGCGCAGCGTGACTCATTCACTTATAGTGACAACCCAGAAAGCTTTTTTGACCACAATTGTAATGTCAAATGTGTACAAAACCGAGCATAGATTACCTTTTACGTCAAACACACAATAATACCATTTTTTACAAGATGCCGCACCTCCGCATAACAATTCAAACTTTTCCTTAAATGAATCACACCCACTTTTTATGCAAGGAATTTATTGTACAATGCATCAGCACACCTATAACCCCGACGTTGAGCTGCTTTTTAACGCGTTTTTTTATGTAATAATTGCCACTAACAAACAAAATGTTTGTCTTAAACGTGTCAATACTTGAAAAGCACGCATCTCTGGGCAAAAAACTGTAACAAAAGTGTACTTTTCAAACTTGAAGAGTTTTATTTTTAATCGTCGCAAATGCATATTTCATTTTGAATCAAAACGTGCAACAAAGTATGAGAAGTGCATTTAGTCCGAGTAGACCGACCGGAAGAGTAAATAGAAGCAAACAAGCCAGCGCTTTTTGTCCCTCGAGTTCAAAGGACGCTGACTAAATGCGAATCTGAATTATTGAGTAGATCACCATTGTGAAATGTGTGAAGGAAAAAATGGTAACGCAAAACCGGGGGAAGGAAAAGAATTTGGACCCCAGGTTGCCACGCGACAGCGTTAGATAAGACAACGCTTTTAGAGGCTTGGACTGTGTTGTGCACCTGTAAAAATTACAGGTTTGTACTTTTTGTGTAAAGTTTGTGTCGTTGCTCCAGAGTAAAAAGTAATCTTTTGCTTTATTTAATTATTTCTGTTACGTACAGTGCCTCGGTTAATTGTTACGTATCAATGATATTTCTTTAACAAAAAGTAAAACATTTAATTTTTTGCTAGCATAAGCCGGTTTAACTGGGCTGCATCAATTGAACTGCGGAATGAGTCCTGCTCTAGTCATACATGCACCTGCGTCAATAGCCAAAATAATCTCTTCGAAAACTGAACGCCACTCCCATAAGCGCTATTTATTGAGCCTGTATCGCTGTGATTTATCATGTTTCAATGGACATTACCGGTGGTACACCTGTCTGCCGATTGCAGATGATTCAATCATCAAATGACATAAACAAATTGTTTGATGTACAGGGTTCAACATAGGGCAGCTTTCGTGTATTTGCTCAGCCTAAGGGCTGCCAAAATCAAGTTCCTTTGTTTGTAATGGATCAGATTTAAAAGTTTAGTTGCTTCCAGGCACATTAAAGTCACAAAATTTCCTCATTGAACGTAAATAATCTTCATTATGCAATTCAATAATCTCAATATTGATACAATTTTTACTGCCCAAACCTCTGATCTGATAGATTTACAACTTTCTTCCGTAAAATGAACGATAACAATGCCAAACCACGCTTCGAAAGCCATGTTGGCTGCTTTCGGAATTGAGTAAAAAAATTCTATACTAAACAATATGCCGTACAAGTACTGTACACAATGTATGTTATCCAAACACAGAAGAAAATAATAGCTGAGATCGTCTTGGAGCGTGTTGGACCTCCGAGCTCAGCGCGGATGTTCTTGTTCGCTCGCCGATAGCTCAATACCCCGAAGCAAACAATGCTACCAATTAGGAACAGGGTTACGCTGGAAGCAAGTCCGGCAGAATTGACTCGGAAGACGGTGCCCCGAGAAGCGTGAACGATGGCAGCGATGGCCCAAGCGACGCCGATGCCGAGGAACACGTTGACGGCGTTTGAGCCGGTGACGTTTCCGATACTGGCATCGGCGGTGGGGTCCTGGACGGCGGCCATTTTGGATGCAAATGTATCTGGTAAGCTTGTGCCCATAGCGACAAGGGTAATGGCGGTGACAGAATCCTTAATACCGACAGTGCATCCGAGCATGGAAGCGACGTCGCCAATGACGGCTGTCAGAAGGCCGATGAAGACGATCGAGATGACGAAGCATACCCAGCCTGAAAAAATAGATATTAACCTTCTAACTTTAAATCTTAAGCCTACCATTGTAGTAATCAGTAGGCGGAATGGAGGCAAACAACAGCTTCCAGGGCAACGCAATATAGTGCAGAATCTTTTCCTTGACGCTCAATGAGCCATCACCATCAATGTCCTCGACTTCCATGGCGTCAACAAATTGCTGACGCCAGCTGCTCGTGCCAACCATAAGCGAGAGATTGGCATTCGCAACAAACTTATCGACAAAGTTTTGGAATTCCTTATCCTCGATAATGATAACCTTGCAACGTGTGTGAGCTCCAAGAATCGGTCGACCATCCGCACCATTCTCACCAGGACCAATGTCCGTTTCCCAGACGGGTTGGCCAAGTTCAATGTAAAAGTCTTCAGACTTTTCGTATTCGTCGTCATTGATGATTTCAATTTCAAGGCGGGTACTGCAACTTGGAAGTTAAAAAAACCAAAAAATGAAAAAACGTACATTGTTTCGCCATCTTCAAACACAAGCTCTCCATCTTCGGCAACATAATCTTTACCGTTTTCGGCAGTGCCATCGGTTACGGTGTATGGGATGCGGACACGGCCTCGGGCACCACGATGACGTTTCAACTGTAATAAAAGATGGTAAGTAAGTAATTTCAAAGTATTTACAAACCTCAAGATTGAAAACACCCGAACTTTCCGGCACCTTGTAAACTTCATGGTCGAAACTAAAAGCACCTCCATGATCGTCATCAATGATGAGAACGGTCGCCAGTGGGTCATTTCCGAGGACGGCCTTGATCGTCTGCAGTTCATTGGTATCACAGACTGCCTTAACATCGCTTAATTGAACGTGGAACTGTTCGTCTTCTTCGAAGACATCGTTATCGACAATTCCAATTTCAATCACCTTTCTACAATTGAACTTTTTACGTTAAAACTTCTTTAATTTGACTTACGTATCCTCTCCCGGCTTGAAAATCAGATCCCCTTCAACCGGAATGAAATCATCGTCTTCTTGGGCCGTATCAGCGACTGTCCTGTAATGGACGCTAACCCGTGTTGGCACTTCCAAGCTGCCCCGATCACATTTCACCGTTACTTTCAAGACGCCAATACTCTCCAAACACATGTAGTTCGCGGGTTCAAACTGCACGGCGACCTGTTTCGGCTTCTCTGGCATCATTTCACTCATGATTTCTTTGCTCTTTTTGCGGAGACGTTTTTCGTTTTTGGCATTCAGATCGCCTGCTGCCATCATTTTGTGAGTGGCCTGAATACGGTAGAAAGCGCGACTTTTTGGTGCTTCCTTAACCAATTCAGAAGCCGCAAGTTTTTCAACGTCGTCGATTGTTAAATCAGGATTCTCGTTACGAATTTTTCGGAAGACTTCAATGTACCGTTTTCGGTGGTCGTCAAAGGCGACGGCGTCTTCTTTGTGGTTTTTGTCGATCAATGAGTTGCTGAAACTGCCATTATCACGATGTTTCAATTAACAAACTGCACTTACACAAAATCTTCGCTGCCTTTTTCAAGCGTGACTTCGTGCTTCGGAGATGATCTGAATGTTCGTTGTGTGTTTCGTCGGAGGAAGCTTCCGGCGCCGAGAATCCGTTGACCAAAGTCTTTCGTGTAACGATTTGCGGCATAGGCAGTAAGAACTGTCAACGGGAAGCATAAGAAAGTGACAACACCTTCCCAAACTTCGACTACATTTGGTGAAATTACGGCAAGAATGAGAAAGAGCCACACGTATGCGAAAGTGCCCCAGGCTGCGGTCACCCAGAAAACGTCGATTCGGTGGACTCGGCGGATTTCGGGAGTGGGGATAACCTAAAACCACAAATATGATGTTTGTGGTGGTGGTGGTAAAGAACCAGTACTTACGTAGATGCAGATGGCAATGATAACAAACAAGTTGAAAGCAGCTGACCCTACAATTGTTGAAGGGCCCAGGTCACCGGCTTCGAAGTTATTACCAAAAATTTCAATAACACTCAACAAGATTTCTGGAGCCGAAGAACCGAGAGCCATCAACGTCAAGTTTGAGACTGTTTCATTCCAAACACGGATGAGCACTGTCGAAGATCCGCCATTTGCTGTTTTCACTTTGACGGCACGCTCTTGACTCGTAATGACTTCAATGGCCGTCATGAATCTGTCGGAAACGATGGATACACCAAGGAAAAGATACAGAAGACTGATTAAGTAGACGAAAGCTCGAAACCAGCGGGTGCATTCTGGGACTTCCTGCAAAAAATAAGAACTTATGATGGTATTTGTTGCGTCGAAACATACCACAGGTTCCCAGACCCCCAAAACAACGCCCGGTTTGCATGGTTTACTCGCCGAGCAATCCTCGACGACAGCATTGCCATCCGGAGCTACTGGTCTTTTGCCCGATGAATTCCATACAAAAACACCGTGTGGACTTGCTTCAATAGAAGCAAATGCAGGTGATAGCCAGCCTGCTAAGCTTAACAATACTATTACCAGTAATGTAAATGATGAACGGCCACGCAGACCCATCACCATTTTGATAATTTGAACGTGGCGGCTGCCAGAACGCAGGTTAAAAGCGACGAATGACGCTTTGTGATTCCGATGGTCCTGGAGGACTGCCTCCTCGATAAAGTGTTGAAAATTTGTTAAACACAGACGATAACAATAAGACAACAATGTGGTGGGGCTTGAGTGCTGTACGTAATTCAATCAGACGTGGGGACTCCCCTCGCCGGAAGGTCGAAGAAGGTGGAAGATAATGGATGGAACGTCTTCAGAACAACAGCTTTTCCGCCGACGGATGCATCGTTGAGCTCGCTCGCTGGGAAGGATTCTGCAACAATTGGAAGGGCGTTAGCAAAGGTGGAAAATACGGGAATTTGATATTTTCGCGCAAATAGACTATTCATTTTTCAAAAAGCGGAGGAAATAACATTCGTGGATTTTCACCTATTGGGCGCAAAAACCACAATGCAAATATTATTTTGCAACAGTTTAAAAAATGACATTTTTAGTATTCAACTATCTTTATATAAAAAATTTTCAGTTTTACTACAATTTGTCCAAAAAAGCAAACAAATCACCACAATTAGAATCATAAAATGGATGTTCCGCAGTTCAGTCTCTTCAATAACGTCAGACTTAAAAGGGTCCTTGAAAAATTGAAGAAAACTCAATTAAATTCACCACTAAAACGGTCACCCCTTTAACAGAGTTTTTATGTTTCGTCTGAACAAGGCCACCTTCTTCATGCCCTAATGCCACTGGGCAACCAACTAATGAAATCATCGGCCAAAAGTTAGAACAACTTTTGGTTCACGATGCGCAAAGTGACTATGAAGGGCTGCAAATACAACTTTTTTCAACAAAAACCGTAAAAAGCAACATGAACTAAACTGTAATCTGAAAAGATTCATCCTGGAATCATCGAATTCAAATGTACTAGCTGACTACGAAGAAAACATGTGATTCACGAAAAAGTTCAAAGAGTGAATACAGTTCTTGCTCGATGAAACATGTTTTAATCAAGTTAGACGATTTGAAGGCAGAGGATGACTCTTCGTTGAGATTGGAATTCTAAATGAAAATAATTGAGGTTTTTTATGGGTCATTAGACAGACGGTATTGATTGTCTAACCTTGTAATTGGTAAAGGAAGTTGTGTTACAAATTGAAAAATTTTCGTGATTAACACTAGCATTGGTATAGCATGGTAACTTCATATTAGATTTAATGGCTTTAAATAGCATCTAATTGAGCACTTTACAACGGGGAAACCAAAAAAACGGCTCGGAAGTGCTTCAGACATAATTGGTCAACACAAAAAATGTGTTTTTCAACTATATATAACACCTCTCAACGATTTCTAGTCAGAATGAATAACAGGATGTCAGCATGGCTAGGTACAGTCATAATGTTTTTTGAATCTCTGCATGGTCAAAAACAACCAAATTAAACAAAAACAGCGGAAAACTTGTATCAATTTCGCGAAATGTGTCAAAAGGGGTATAAAACTAATTTTCCATTACCAAGTTGCGAACTGAATTTTGTTCGTCGTAACAATTGTCGATCGACACAAAATCGAAATGACTCCAAAGATGCGCACCCGCAAAAACGATTTCTGATTTTTACGACGTTCGATGAGTTCAAGAGTGTGCGAAATGGGCGTGGGATTAGAAGAATCGATGAGCACACCGACGTATAATGGTGGTATAACCGCGTCGGAATTGTTATCACTTCTCGACATTCTTAAAGGTAACCGAAAAGCCGGAAGTGATGGTTTTGAACTGATTTCGCAGAACACTTTGCATAAATTATTCATTTCTTGAGAAGGCGTGAAACTGTTTTCACTACTTAGTTAGAAAAGTTTTAAAAGGGCGTTTTTGTAGTTGACGTCACGGTGAAGACCTTTATTTTTCGAGTAGCACCGGTGATAACGCATGCGTCGACAAAACAGGTCGCGACAGTGACATGCAGGGTTCTCGACAAGTTTTTTCGGCCTTCTTGGGACTAATAGTTTCAACAAAATCACATTCGCGACGCATACTTCAGGTACTTTCGACGGCCATTAAGTAATTTAGGAAATTTAAGTTAAAATGATAATAGACTAATTTATTATATGTGACTGACGGACTACTTTGGTCCTTAATGCCAGCCAGCATTAACGTGGAGATAATAGAGATCAAAAAACTGCCCATCGTGCGACAGAAGAATGTAATATAAATCATTAACTCACCGCTGAGATGTATAAATCAAAGGGACTGAAGGTGAAAAAAAGGGCGGTGTAGTATGAAACACATCACAGCGGGCATAAACAAAACTTTTATAAACAAAGTTTCGCGGAAATGTGACCACTTTGAACCTTTTCTTTCGGCAAAACCGTTTTATGCCTAACATCTGCTTCACGTCAATATGAATAACTTTATGAAGCATTGGCAATGCCGGAAGGACTTTCAAGTCACCCAGGAACCTAATTTCAAGCTCATAGAAAAACTTAACAAAAAGACAGTTAAAAACCACGACAAAAGAGGTTCCCACAGACAGCAAACGACAGAATGGCAGTTCATTAGGAAGAAGTAGAGACGATGCCACCCATTCAGAAAGTTGGGTGCTTGCCTTTTGCAAAATGGGAGGACCCAATACTAATATGCTGTAAGTGGATTGACTCGGCGGAGGTTTCAATGCAACAAGTGCCGTGCCAACTTTAGACTTCTAGGTGAGGTAAAGCTTCTTTGAAAAACTTTAAACATTAACGATGAAAAAAGGTAAGAGGTATTCAAAAGATTAAAAAAAAACACAAAAACTAAACCAAAAAACCTTTTTGGAGGCCATTTGACAATTGACAGACGACACACTCAAGGACATCGGCACGTGTTCCCGAGATTGACGGCAGCGGCGACGAAAACAGCATTGTGGTGAAAATTGAAAATAAAATTATTTTAGAAAAAGAGTGAATGGCGGATGACAGGTGGACATCGTTTTGTTATGAAAATGGAAATGGACCGATTGAACGTTATTATCGCCAAACGGCCTCGTTGAAATGTAAATGCTTTTATACGAATTTTTGGAAGTAGTTTTTGAACATTGTTGATACAGACATATCAAAATCGACAATGTGTTTTTTCCATTATACTGTAACTATTTCAAACCCAAAACACAAAAAATTTCCTTATAAACTTCCTGCCAATCCCTTCCAATTCGCAATGCAAACAAACGCGTCAAAAAGGACACGCCAAAATCCCGCAGAAACAAAAAAAAACAATAATCACTGGCAGCTTAGCTGTCACATTGTGCCGTTCATTCTGAAGCTCGGCTATAGTTTCGCTAGTCTGGCGACTCGGACAAAACCATGGTCTCATTTGGGGCTCAACAGGATATGTGAGGGCTTTCTTTCAAAAAATACGAGCTCAAGAGAAAGGAAGGGAGCCAAAAAGGATGTTAGAAGCTATCTCGGCGTGGATGCAACCGAAACCATTCGCAACGGCACAGATGGATGCCATAAAAAGATAGGCAAAAGAAATGCATCCCATTACGCCCAAAACTAATGTCCATAGGGGTTTTTGGGAGTCTTGGAATTGAAATATTCCAGGAAATACATAGATGAACACCGATAGTGAGAATAGAGTTGGATAAGCTTAAAAACGCCATGTTGTTTTGAGTGACGTCTAAAGTTGCACGAAAAAGCTATTATATGACACGATGCGAGCAGCTTGAGGTGGGTGGGTAGCAGAGAGGAATAATACTTATGTTTTGGGGGGTAAGAGGGTAATCATCATCAGTTTAGGTGCTTGCATCGGAAAAGGTTAACAAAAAGTGTGAATTTCGTTTTGCGAAAGTAGTTTTTGAAACTTCAGACAACAGACTTTAGGTAAAAAAACACATTTCGATGACGGCAACGTATTTCTAAAACGTAGAAAACGTTATAAGTAAACCATTCTCCAAACAAAATATTTAAAACAAGTTAGTTGTGACAAGTTCCAATCTATCAATACAAGTTTCTAATACTCCACATCCATTCATAATCGACTAACTTCACAAATCAAAGACCCTTACACTGATCCTTGTCCATCTAAACCCCTCATCATATCACATTTCAACAATCGCCAACGCAGACCGACGCAAAACGTTCTTATTTTTGCCAAGACAAGAGTCTTTAAAAAGTTACAATCACAGACTAAGAACTATGTGAACTCAAAGCAAAGTTAGCATTAGCTTTTTTCTCGATCGCCCCCGAAGCACAAAACATACAGGAGATGCGTGTGCGCGAACGCATAACCGGAGATCCCCGCAGCTAACAGTGATCTGGACCAATATTTGAAGCGAAGGAGGATAAGTCATGCGTAGGGCTTACTTTGATGCACTTGTGATTGACTCGATTCGAATTTACATTCACTACGACATGATACTACTGGCGATTACACACAGGACAAGCACACTTTGACGTCAATTTTTTGGAAAAACTCATAAGCAGGATTATCGTGATGATTGGGGTTGTTGTACTTAATGATAGATGGTAGTGTAATGAATCATATTTTAGGTCGTTTACTACTTCCCGTTGTGAATCATGGAAAACACAGACATCTTTTTACTCAAAATAATTTACAGATTATTTTCAGATTTGAGGAATTAAGCTTCAAGTGACATTAACGTAATTTATGTGCGTCTTATTGTTATTGTTAAAAATGTAAACTGACATTTGACGGTTTTGTTCAATTGAAATTGTTGTTGTTGAATTTAAATAAATGTTATAACTTTTCATATCTAACGCAGTTATAACCCCACTGGCCTTACACTTCTCCCATTACCAACTTCTGATTTCGCAACAATCTCCGCGTTTTCTTCCGAAAACCCTCAGGTTTGTTTTGTTTCTTCCTTCATTGGTTCAATTGATTGATTCCCTCGCGGTTTGGCCCGTATTCTGCACCGTGGTAGCGGCGACGCGCAACATGTGCGCCTTCCGTTCATTCTTGTTGTTTCGTAAACGTGGACTGTGTGCGGAAACGACCCACCTGCCAGCCGCGGGCCCGTCGATCTCGGCTTCCAAAAACATTCGACAGTGACTAACCAGAGCGGACTCTTTTCCTACCTTCCTTCGTTTCCTCCTCAGGGTCGTTTGTTCAGTCAGTGCGTTCACGGTCGTCGAAGTTGGTCATATTCCGTCCTTTTACGATGGTTACCACTGGCCCTCGGATCAGTCATCGAATGCAAACGCGGTTTTAACGGTCTGGAAAAGTTTTTCGACACACAAAACTGTTAAATATTGATTAAAATCAGTTTGTTGTTGGTTAAAGTTTGTTCAATTCCACAAAATGGGCATCTGTGCCGTTGGTAATTATGGGGGTATCCCCGAACACGCCTATACATATCCATTGAATATTATAACTGCTGTCAGAATTATTTGTCAGGTAGCTATCAGTATTTCAAACATTGTCAATTAAAGTTTTAATTGTATTTAAGCTAGCTCTAATGCTCGCCATGTACTACCACACCCATGCGCGCGATGCTTTCACTTACAGTGTCTTCCTCGCTTCCGTTCTGTTAGCAGCTTTCACCATGTTCCTCAACTCCTGCAGTATTGTTTTTATCATCCAGAAGTTCTACTGGCGCAAACTCGTAAGCCCAAACCTTACTTATACCCTTCCCATATCATAAGAACATTCAGGAATCATGCCTCTCCCTCGCGGCCGGCGTCCTTAGCTTCCTGGTCATCGTTATCTTGGTATTCTGCGTCACAGGACCCGTGTCTATCTACGTAGTTTACCTAAGAGTGGGTGTTTACCGGATGGGTTTCGGCTATCCTTTTAAATTTACGTTTTCTTTCAGTTTATCTTTATTACCTTATTTGCCGGTAATGGCTTCGCCTTCTATTGGGCGTCGACCCAAACATCTGATAGTGTGAGCAATTCGTACATGTCGGGCCCGACCCAAAATACGGCCAATACACTGGAATCCGGATTAAGTGACGATTTTGATCACGATGATACAGCTGACCTCGTTTTGAGGTAGTCGGTTTGTCAATTTGCACATTTTTGGATGTACATAGAAATGCGGTTTATGGACAGAAACGGTTCCCGGTGGATATTTGTTTTATTTTACTGATATTTTAAAAAAAATGACACTGTGTTTACGTTATTTTGAAGAAAGATAGCATAAAAACTTGGTAGAGAGAATGTTGAAATGCAAAAATGTGGTTTTATATGTGCCGCCATTTGAAAGGCACGAATGGAGAAACTGTAGGGTGTACACGCAAGTCACAAAACTATTCTAATCCCTGGGAAGAAGCATAAATAACTGAAAAACAACAATAAAGTATAGTAATAAACTGCATTACGCAATGCAGCATGTAACTTTGAATAACCATTGGTTTGTTCCGCGTCGTTTACTAATGCCGTTGTCTTATCCGTCAAAAATATAGTTTTACTATGTGTGCCGTTAATCATCTGTTCGTCCATTAAATTGTAAATAGTTATTACTTTTAATTAGAATTTTAAACTTTTCCAATACTTATTTTAATTTTAAGTATTTTTATGTCGCTTAATCGATTAAATACCATACTGAAAAGAAAAAGAAGTTCAAAAAGTTGGAATTTTCAACATGAAAATTGATACCTTTCAGTTGTTTTACTCTTAGCAATGTTGGACCTCCGATTCAATAATTTCTTCCTTGATAACGACCTCATTAATGTGTTTCCGGCGACCACCAGTGCAATTTCGAGCAGTCCATTTTAAATGAATAAAGTTTTCACCTTTACGTAGTTTTTCCAAAGTCTGGTCAATAATACTCAAACATGATGGGCACAATTCCTTCCTTTTTTCTTCAATCGCTTTACGCTGCTTTTGTCGACGTGCTTTTTCGATTTCATACTCGGATTGTAGCTTCTGCAACCGCATTTGGTTTGCTTTGACTCGGCGAGAATGTTTGTCTCTTGAAAGTTTAGAGGAACGATTCTTCCGACGCCGACGTTCTTCGTCTGTATACATGCGTTTACGGCCGCGGCTGTTGTGAGTCAAGGATCCTGATGGCCCTTCCTCTCCACCTGACGAATAATCGGACATTGACATGGAAGAATCGTCGGAAATACTTTTAGAAAAGTCGATGCTGCTCGTAATGGATGCTTCTTTGACTGATTTAGGAACGGATTCCCGAAGTGCTGGTAATATTTTAGGCATCTCAAAAATAGGGGTTCTTGGTGGCTGAAAAGAATGACATTTTTATATTGAAAATTTGTAAATACTTACTTCATCTATATTAATATTGTTCAAATTTGGCAGCTCTCCACTTCGCACCATATTCTTTTCGTCGTTTGCCGCTATCGCCAAAGTAGCTACAATCTCTTCAATATTATTCTCAGGTAACATAAATTTGTTCTTTATTGTCTCTAATAAAGGTACTTCCATAACCATCGGGATCTGAAACGCTTGATCTAATCAACAATGTCATTTTTAACACGTTTTATTTAACGTCACATAACTCCATTAAGTGTCGAAATTATCATTACCATCACGCGTTTTGCGAAAATACCGATCAAAAGACCCGACTGATTAAGTGAAGCATCAAAAAACACAAGATAAAAAGGACGAAGCGCCCAACGACGAAGCAAAACTCGCAACTTTCAATATATATTTTCCGTCTGGCGTCATTTATACTTAACTTTTCTTCGTCTCACTTGTTTCAATATCGTTGTGTAACGTGCTTAGTCACGAAAGTAGAACTGAAGATAATCAAAATTGACACGTCTACAAGGATGATATCATAGATCAAGGTGACTTCGAACAAAAGCATCTGTTGATTGAAATGCCGAAACACAGCACACCATCATCGACGTCAACAAAAGTTGTCAAGACGCATTTGAAAGATAACGGCAACACCAAACTAGAGACGCGACCCTTTTGGTCATGTAATAAAAAAAAGACATGATAGAGTCCAAAAATTTAGCTACCCAATATGACAATTAGACGACCAAAAACTTTTGAATATATAAAACAAAAGTGTTACACATTTAAACTTGGTTTTTTTCGCTGCCAACTGTACAATGTTATCACACAGAAGTAAACGTTGAAAAATGTTGTTGCAAACGGTTTTCCATTAATCAAGTGCCCCATTGCTAACGCGCAACACAATTTATTGATCAATTTTGTAAAGAAAAATCAGTTGTGGTAATAGTTTCCAACTTCATCCAAAATTGCTGACCTGCCAAAAATTGGCCAAGAAAGGTGGAACTAATTAGTTTAGACAGAACTGTCAGCATTAAAGACCTTTCAACATGTCATGTCTACAATTGATAAAAAAATAAAGCAATTTTTTATTTATCAATCCCTTTCCAGGTATATCAAAGTGGTCACTAAAAGTGCATCGTTCTGTACTATAATCTGCATGATATAAAAAAAGGTATTTTCCGAGTCTGATCAAGATTAAAAACACAACCGATAGTGAGAAACGCTGTTGATCATATATGACGTAACCGAAAATGATCAATCACTGTCTACCCATTGACAGCTCGCCATGCTAGCGTTAAAATTTTGTAATAGAAGCATTCGCTGCGCTTTACAACACAAAGCATAGTGTTTGTGCATCCTGACTTTACTCTTCGATCTTCGTTCAAAGTTTAGCTGCTTTTTAGAGAAAAGCATGCATTCATAATCAATCAATAAACGATCAATGAATGACTAACGCATTTTGTAATATCAACTACAATGCAAAAAAGCGCGTGAACGGATGTAGATTTTAAGGCAGAAAAAACAAAATGCATTACAAAATAAGACCTGCAAGCGCGTTTTGTAATGGAAAAGAGAGTGAAGAAAGCGAAGGGTTTCCGCACACAGCTCCATTCAATCGATCGCGCCGCATGACGTGTTTTTATATGACACACAAAAACAAGTTCTGCGCTCCGGGTCAGTGGTAGTTAATTCGCGTAAAAGTCAAGTTACCATGTTATAAAGTATGCAATCATCAGACAAACTCACAAAATTTTAGGATTTAGCATCAAACAGCGGGCCCAGACAGACATGACAAGCAAGCCATCTATTTTGTTGCTTATAGCGCTGCAGCCTGCTATCTGACAAATGCATAGTGTAAGCGAAGAGACGAGGGTGCGTTTATGACAGACAAGCAAATAGATAAGATCGGGCTACCTGGCCAAAATAACAAACTTCATTAGTTTCTTCAAGTGATCACGATATATTTTTTTAAAACGGTAAATGCTGTTTATTTTATAGCGAAGAAAAAATACAGAATTACAAAAAGCATTTTCATTTTATTCGATGTAAGAGTTGTTTTCGCGGCAATAGTCGATAAACCTGAAAATAAATTCAACATGAAAGTTTTTGAAAGAAAAATTTACTGTTTCCAAGCAGGTTTTCTTTCCCATGTTTCGGCATGTCCAACGACTATAACAAGTTCACGCGTTCGTGAGAGAATGAAATTCAAAGTATTCGGATTGAAGTCAAAAAACGGTTTTACTTTTGGAATTTCGTTTTCTGAAATATTGCCGCTGCTTTTGTCTTCATCTTCTTCGCCACTGGCGTTCAAAGCATAACCGTCTTCATCGTCACTAACACGCCAATTTTTGTTATGAACTCGTGACACTAAATATACACGGGGGTAACTCGCTTCAAATAAGTTTGACATTCGATCGACTTCAGGTTTGAAATGTGTACGTATCAGTGCCTTTTGCTCGGTGTCACAACTGAGACGAATATCGTCATCACTAACAATGTGCCTCAATGATGTTAAATATTTTATGACGACATCAGCTTCAGCCTGGTTAATGCCTTTTTTAACTTTGCCGTCAACATTGTGGAAGAGAACAGGGAAGTCGGGATTCGGAAGGTACTCCCAATTGCACAGTGCATTATGTTTGTCTGTATCCGCGGTTTTCAGATTGTCTTCATAGCACAGGCGTGCCAAAATATCCACAATGGCTTTATGAGAGCGGTGATTTTCCGTCAGCGTAATCATCAAGTTTCTAAAAAAAACAGAGTTAACAAAGGTATAATTATTAATGTACATGCGGATTTGTATTGTAACTGCTATCTGATGCAATGCGAAATAAAGGGGTTGGCACCATTTCAAGCTCCATTATGCTGTCCAAATAATCACTGTAAGGATTTCCACATAAAACAAAGCGAACATTTTTGTGGCCAAACTGATGTAGTGCATCCCAAATAGATATTTCGCATACGTGTTGCGCCTAAAATTGTGTATTTCACACCTTATCAAAAATCTAATTCATTACGTCGTCTATAAAAACATGGGTGAATGGTTGTGCGTTGTTGATGAGGCATGTTTTAAACAACAAACAGAATGTTGTAATAACTATTGAACAATTGTCGATTGTGAATCCGCTGAAATCGATTGAATTTGTGTTTGTCAATGGCATTGTCAATATACTTTGTAATTGGTGGCATTTTAATGGTTTCCGAGAATTTCATACAGTCCGCGCTGAGATCGCTGGCATCGCGATTGCTGCCCAAGGCTCGGAATAACAGATTCCGGTCGGTGAGACCGCGCTTCACGAATTCTCGTGAAACAGCATCTGCCGATTTGTAGTAAGTTGAAATAAACAAAACTCGAGCACCTGCCAGAATTAATCTCAATGCTGCTTCTACCAAAACAAAGGTTTTTCCGGTTCCAGGAGCGCCGGCAAGAACGAATGTATCCGAAGTTTGTCTTGTTAGTGCATTGATTGCGCTTTTCTGTTCCGGGAAAAACGTTGGTACATTGTCGTAAATCGATTGAGGGAGTTCAATGTGCTTGTAACCCAGAAAATCAGGCATATTTGTAAGTTTCAAAGTTGTCGGTTCCTTTAGTCATAAATGGAAATATTAAATATATTTGTAAATTTATATATATTACCGAATAAACCAACTTCTCGAAGAGGTCCGGTTCTGATAAAACGTGTTTGACGGCATCTACGCTACCGTCAAACACGTTTATCGGCGCATGATGAACCCCGAATCGCACTGTGACACGCTAAAACTCAAACCTCTTAAAACAATGTGTGTTATCGACTTACAGATGTCTTCAAGTGTTTCAAATAATCCAGCCAGTTTGGCTTACTTCGCTGCTTAATAATACGCGCAATAA
The DNA here is from genome assembly GCA_000341325.1 of Panagrellus redivivus. NCBI lineage: Eukaryota > Metazoa > Nematoda > Chromadorea > Rhabditida > Panagrolaimidae > Panagrellus > Panagrellus redivivus. The sequence continues at coordinate 25,525 of KB455421.1, read as the reverse complement.
ATTCATAAGGTTGTAAATGCGTGACAGAGCATAGCAAATAATTTTTTTGAACAAAGTAGTCTAAAACTTATGGCAGGTCAACACACCACTCCACAGGTTCAATAATGTACCCCTACTGTCATGTAGATAAATGTACACTCCTTTGTTAAAATCGGACGAGTCAAGTTCAGTTTCAGATCGGATAGTCACAGTATCCTCATCCGTAAAGTTGATAACCTCGTCGATTATTTTGGCATTAATGCTAGCTGGATATTTTATTGCATTACCCTAGAAGAAAAACATGTTTATTTTTTTGTAATGTTGCAAAACTGACGATTTCATTCCTTCGGTGATTTTCAATTCTTTCCAGTAGCCTCAGGGCAACCTCTGCTATGGGTTTCGGAGCTGAGTTTATGATTTTTAATCGATCAGCTTCGCGAATTCTGAAACTGATAGGTTTAGTACAATAAAAGTTCTGTTAACTTACGGATTAGCCGGTTTTTTTGATTCACTCATGCTCATGTTACATCAATAGGAAACGTTTACAATAAGTTAGCTTAACAAAATGGTTGTTTAGAGCTGTCTTTATGGAACAAGGCAATTAGATAGCAAACAACGTTGTGACAGGGCCAGTGACACCGCTGTTATCTTGCTAAAAGAGCCTTTGCTGTTTATAACCATGATGTGTTTGCATCAGCAAATATAACGCTTTTCTTTTTATTATGGGGTCGATTGGTTCAGTAAAACGGAAAATACAAAATATTGACTCTGAAGAATACATATTGATTGAAAAAAGTTATATTACGAGAGGTGTGAACAGTTAATGTCGCGCAGATTTTGCCGGCCAGGTCACGAATTGATTTGCCCAAACTTGGGAGATGGTGATAAACGCTAGACATGTCACGTGAGCAGCCTCTTCGAGCTTCCTGCTATACAAAAACAGAATTTTTTGAGTTTTTGTTGGTTCATGTCGAATGTCAAACTTCGTGTTTACTGATTTTTGATATTAACTGGATTTGGCGTTTTTACAGTAAGTCGTTATGGCCTTCGTCTACACCGCAGATCAAAATAACTGTGATCCCTTTCATGCTCAAACATACACATTTAGCGCTAATAACCCCTCACAGATGCAGGATTATCAAGGTCTTGGTCTGATAGCCGGCGTGGATCCCCTATAAAAGTGCCCGCCGGCTCAGATAATAAATATCAATCAAGGTACCCGGCGACAAATAGTAAACCTTCTGATGTTTCCTAATCGTGAATCGCATAAACTATTTTCGTATCTGCATTTATTAAAACAAAATATAGGTTATCCTCCACAACTCGGATAAAAAAGAACAAAAAAAATCATAAAAAGAATAATTTACTTTTGAATTTTACTGTAAAGAATGGTTTTCAAAGTCTCAATTTGACGCTCGTACTCCTCGAATTGGCCTTTCAGTTCACGGTTCCGCGACTCAAGTTGGAGAAGTTCGGTCTTGCGTCGCTCTACCTCGTCCTTCTTCTTTTGACGGGAACGGGCAGAGGCGATGTTGTTAAGTTGACGCTTGACGGCGTACTCCTCCTCGGCAGAACTGAAGGTCATCGGCTTTCGGCGTTTGCGGTCGGTAGGGACAGGGGGAATGTTGAAGGCAGATGGGGCTGGGGACACGGTACTGGACGCCGGCTGGGGCGATTGGGATTGGGAAGCCGGGCGTGGGGCGATGGATACATAGTTGGAGGTGGGGCTCGCGGAAGCTGACGACGAGGAGGATTGAGGCTGCTCGTAGTAGATGTACTCGACTTGCTGTTGGGGTTCAGGCTGGAAGGTTTGTTGCGGTTGGGGTTCAACGCAAAAGTATGGGTCGGCCATGAATTCATTGATGAGGTTTTGGTCGATCTCCTGAAAACTGACACAATGAGTACATCGCCTAATATATAACTTATATATCGAAAACGCGCGAGAATCCGAGCCACGAAGGACGCGAGGACTTCAAAGAACTGAAAGTAGAACGAACCTCCTCGAGCCACGACAAATCCTCGGCCAACGCATCGGCGGCAGTCGTCGGAACATCAGCGAACGCGGCATCCTCGCTGTGGAGGTAGTCCTTCCACTGGTCGACGGAAGCCAGCTTGTCACTCTCGGTGGTGTAGAAATAATCATTGTAAATTGGCTCGAAATCGCCAAAGAAGGAAGTGCCTAAGGGCGACGACCCAGCCGTACTCGGGACCGGTGGTACGCCGGCGCAGACAGAAGCTTCCATCTGCGCCGTGTACGGCGGACTATCGAAGGCCGATGTCGTCGGCATGAAACTATGAGAAGTGGAGTCTGCAGATACGAAAAAGGATTGCGGTTGTTGGGGGAATGCTGGATCCGGCAGCGCTGAGGTATAGGTACCAAATGTACCATTGTCTGAATAACCGTAGGTTTCTGTGTTCAAAACTTCGGACGGTGCATCAGCAACAGCAATTTTCGCCCTGCAGGGTGATGGTAAAGTTCGTGGATCCGATGGTATACGGTACTCGAGTGTGGAATCGGTGGGTCCTGAGACCGCTGCTACCCTCAGGTCGTCGGGGTTCCGGAATCGGCTGTTCCAAGTCGAACTTCGCAACGGCGGCGGGGGTGGCGGCGGCCCAGGTAAAAACACAGTTTTGATCAATGGCGTCCATGGTTGTGGAGGCGCAGGTGTCGAGTTGGGACATTGTGACGGCGAAAAGTAGATTGGCTCGCTGTCTGGCTGATAAGACAAAACGCCGGATAAACTTGGCTCGAGAAAACGCGGTTAGCGGAAGCGCTCTAGTCCAGTGGTGAAGTCCTGCAATGGTTATCGATTAGCATTGTGTCGTCAGCAGTTTCACGGGGGGAATCCCTTCAACGTCCTCTGTCAAAATCTTTTCAAAATGGCAACATTGCAAAACATTGGAAGTAAAACTTGGATAAAATTACCCCAGAAAAGGCCAAGATTGCACAACCTTACTCCGAGAAAGGCGAGAGGAAGGATAAAAGCGACACGATGTCGAAAGCAAACTGGGGACGCTGGCGGTGCAGAGCCGCTGGCCGCAGCAGCCGGCGGCGAAGGCGGTCGCGTGCGCACGAGTATGCGTTGTGGAGAGTGTCGCTGGACAGGCCGGCGCTGATTGGTCGGAGTAACATTGCACAATTTTACGCAAACCCGAAAAACGTCATTCCGAAGCGAGGGAATAAGCGATAAAGAGACCGAACAAACAACCGAAAGGGTGCGGTTTTCGTGCAGATGAGTCACCAGCGAGGTCACCATGGCTACGAGGAGGATAAACATTGGAAAATGGACAGTTTTTGTTTTAAAAAAAGTAAAAATTATTGGTAATTTGCAAATTGCGACAAAATAACAATAGGTTCTGACTTGAACGACAAATTTTAACCGTTTAAAAAGATAGAAAAAAAGATTCCAAATGCAGCCAAACGGTTTCCAGAGTCTGCTGTTACAGTTTTGAAAGGCTTTTTTCACATTTTGATGACAAAAAGGCGTGTTTTTTGAGAATTTTGTATCTTTATTCAGTTTAATCGACTGAGATTGAGCAACGTTCATTGGCCGTTCAATGGCTCAAAATCTGCTTCAACCACGTCTACACAGACGCATAATCCCTGTTATTCCATACACCCGTGCGTACATCGCAATGTCAATACAATTATCGGATGGCCCAAAATCGTCCACTGCTAAACTCGTATGTATGGTGGTCGTTGGCTCGAATCCAACTGGAAGCCAGCTGACGCGAACACTGGCGGGCCGCACACGAACATGTTTTCCATCAGCGGAATGCTTTCCGATTTATTCTGCGACAAAATGCCTGTGGCGCTGCTGCTGTTCGTGTTGTTTTTCGCACCGTGAACGTCCTTGTTCCTCTGGCGTTGTTGCTGTTTGCCTTTGGCGGCCAACAAGCACCGATAGTGATGAGCCTCAATGTTAGTAGTATGTATTTTAGCGGTGTCACTGTCGTCGTCGCCCCCAACAACAACTCTCGAAGCCCGTTCCCTTCCATGACAACTTTGCCCTCGGGCACCTAACGACCACTTCCACCACGCTTTCATGCTGTTGTCGTGGCTACGTGCCGGCAAACGTGGCCTCGGCCGATTGTCATGGGCCACGACACTGACCGTTGTCGGATCCTTTCTTGTGGGAGTGCTGTTGCTAGCGGCGATTACGCCGTTGGTACTGCGGTATTTCCTGCTGCCGAATGTGGTCAGTCATCGCCAACAGCTGGACTTTACGTTTCGGACCTGTGATGACCAGCTGAGCGGTATTTGCAGCTATCCGGAGGCGATTTTCGATTTGGAACAGGTTAGCCCTCTTTAATTACAGTTGTGTAACAAGTTTATATATATTGTTTTTCCAGGAAGGGCTAACCTTGTCTCCCAACTATTACTACACCTTCAAACTGACCATGGAGCTCTTTGAAAACTCTCAAAACAAGCAACTCGGCGTTTTCCAAGCCCAAGTTTCACCGAAAACTGCCGATGGCAAAGTTATCGCATCCTTCAAAAAGCAAGTGCTTTTCAAGCAGTCTTTCCTCGGCAACCTTTATCGTCTCGTAAGTTATTTTGCCTAATTTCAATAAAAATTCCATACGTCTAATTCAGGTCCGAAACACGTGCCTATTCCCGCTCTATCTAATCGGCTACTTTACCCAATCAGATTGCACAGTCGACGTCAAATTTCCAAATAACTTCCTCGAGCGATCGTCCCAGCCAACAGCGGTCATTGCCGTTCAATTACAAAACAAGTACGTCCAAGTCGCCGATGCCTACCTCGAATTAGGCGCCCATGTCGGGCTATCTGGCTACTTGTTGAGTGAATTCCCGATTCTGAGCTATCTTGGCAGTTTTGGACTTTGTTTTGCCGTGAATATGGCCCTCTTTTTGGTCTATTGGGGCAATAAGGGAATCCGAGTGTTCGCGGATAGCGACGTTCAAGCCGATCAAGCCGTATTCAACCCCAGTGGCCGGACGATGAGTATTTCGGAGAAAACTGCATTGAAACGAGTTGTAAGTCGTTGAATTTGGGTGGATCATTGTCTTATAAGAATGGCTTTCAGATCCCAGCTAATAAAGAAGAGCCATCCACGCCTGCCAACAATAGCCCCCGTGAAGCCAGTTCGCCATCGACTGTTTCCTCGCCCCGTCCGACATCGCCAGAATCCGGTTTCGACGAAGAGACCCCTGAAACGTGGAACCGCGACGAAGTTCCGGAAAATGTCCCATTCGATGAGCTCGACATTCCCGGCTGGGGACCCGAAGCAGAAAAGCCTGATGAAGCTATCAATGCCGTCGCGGATGCCATCGCAAATACCGTAACCAGAGACGCAATTGAATCTCTGACAAATGTCGCTCAAAATGGTCTTCGAAAGCGTCGAGACAGTGTTCGAATCGTTCCGCGAAGCCAGCTTGACATCCCTGAACTTGTTGAATAAGCTGCCTTGTCTATATATTTTGTATATCTATCACTTCCACGGAATCTTGCCATGGGTACCACTTAGGTCGAAAAACGTGTAGTTGTTTTGTATAAAGTTTACCTATTTTTGTTTACCTTACACTTTAGTGGCCTGATCGTACTCGTTCTGCAAAACGATGCAATACCTGCTGTTTTTTGATGTTTGATTTGTTTTTTTCCTGCAGCAAAGAAACACGGCCGTAAACAACGTCCTTCGTTTTCAGGGTTCTAACCTCCAACCATCGCATTCGCTACCTGCTCATCTCTCTAAATAGCTTTTCCTCTTTGCTTTTCGCCCAGCGTGCTTGTCTATCGATGTCGGAATCCAGTTGAAGCCCGTCTCCGTTTCCAACTTACTCAGAGAATGCCATGGGAGCAGTTCGCATCCAGCAGCGACACCTGTCCCGGCTTCTGTGGCAAGGTCCGACTGCCCGCCCTCGATAATGCATCAACGTCGACCGACTTATTATCAGAAGACGGACGGCTCTACAGTGATTGTGGTGCGTGTCCCTGGGGCACCAAGGCTGTCAACAGTCTGTATTGCGAGCCGTGTACGGAGGGGCTGCGGCCGTATGACTTTGCTTTTATTGTGTTCCACGCTTTGTTTCCCCTGTTGATCAATGTGATCGTTATCAAAAGTTCAGCGATAGTGGGACGAAATTTAAAGATGTAAGTATTTGATTGTTACCGAGTCGCGTTCTAAATGGTTGCATTTCCAGTCCACGAATCTGGATCGTCGCCCAAATCCTCTGCGGCTTTCTCGAATCAACCCTATCTGTGGTCCTCGTTTTGTTCATTTACGAGCCCTTTGGTACCCTCACCATCCACTCTTGCCAGAATCATGAACTTTATCAATGGTATTCCATGTGGTACAACCCAGTCATCAACTACACTCGAACACTCCGATGTACCTCTGAGATTGTCTATCCGCTGTAAGAAACTATCACTTTTGACCCTTAAAACCGCCCCATGTTCCAGCTACTCCTTGCCTTTCGCCATCCTTTTCATGAATCTCGTCACGTTGGCCATTCTTCGCTCATTACTGTACGTGTTTGCATCCTACTTCGCGACGCCAAAACTTCCCAGCAAGCCGTTCTACGGTGTCATGTGGACGTTACCGATCATTACCATCTTCCACGCTGCATTCGTGAGTCCATTTCTCGATTATGGAGTGAAAATTACCATAATTTCCATTTCCAGTCGGGTTTCATCTATTACGCTTTCCCTTACGTGTTGCTCGCGATGTCGCTCTCCTTGAACGTCTTCCACTTTGCCTCGGTCGGTCGCAAGACCATCGTTGGCTTTCTGAAAACAATGGTCCAAGATCCGGAACACTTCATCACCTATACCCTGCATCTCGTCCTGTTCGGCTTCGCCCTCTACTCCGTGATGTTGTCGATGCCAGGCTTCGAGCACGCTATCCCTAAAACGGGAGCGTTAGTATTGATTTTGGGATTGTTGCCATTGCCGAGTGCTTACTACGTTTTGGGGATACGCTTGACCGTACCCGAAAGCCGAGGAGTGCAACGGTTTCGTTTCTGACGATGACACTCTTGACAGTCTTTTCTCACATGAATGCGGGGATTTTTAACATTCTGATTAACGTCTTTTGACATTTTGTTGATATAGCTACATAGTTTTATCATTTTGTATAAATTACTTTGCACGATAACGGTATTTCGTGGATTTTAAATGGTTTAAAACCTTTTATTTCTTTTCCGTTTTAACGCCCTTTATTACTGTCAGTTTGCAGTGAAAATGCGAACATGATCATCTTCTTGGCCTTGTTATCTGTCCTTTTGCCGGTCGCCTATGGCAGCCAGGGCGACAGTTTCGCGTTCTTCCAAGACTGTGCCACCTTCTGTCGCCGAGATCACGACTGTCCCGAGTTCAAATTTGGCTACGCTTGGACGACATCCCCGTGCTTCCAGTGCCGTCAAAATTGTGTTTTCGAGACGGTCCGAACCTTCGAAGCCTATGGCTGGCCGATTCCGCAGTTCTTCGGAAAGTGGCCATTTGCGTCAATCGCTTTCGACATTGGACCGCTGCCGATAGTCATCCAGGAGCCGGCGTCAGTCGTTTTCAGCCTTCTGAATCTCTGGGCTGTCACCGTGTTGCATCAAAAGATCAATGACGATATCGACGACGACTACAGACTCAAGGGGGTGTGGCTCAACTATGCCCGAATCGGCTACCTTGTCTGGATCGCTTCTGCCGTTTTCCATGCGCGTGACTTCTGGCTGACCGAATATTTGGATTATTTCGCGGCTTGTGGTGTCGTGTTTTATGCCTTTTTCGCAGCTGTAAGCTTTACGCTGCCTGTTTTGCAGAGCAATATCAAGGCTATCAAAATGTGGGTTTCAAGGAATCTGAAATGGCATTCTGAAGGGTGTAATTTGTTTCAGATGGCTTACCTTCGCCGCACTTTTACTCGGAACTTATTTGTTCCACGTGGCTTCACTTTTGGTATGTTTCATCTTCCACTTTTTGCTTCAATTCACATCGTGTTGCCGCATTTTCAGTTATCCATGGACTACGGCCACAACATGACCCTGTGCATCGGCCTTTCCATCATCACCGCAGTCATCTACACCCTCTGGGCAGTTCGTGAAATCCTCCAAGGCCGGAATCGCCCATCAATTACAATTCTCTTCAAAATTCTCGGTGTCGGGCTCGGTGCCGCCCTGTTTGAAGTCCTCGACTTCCCACCGATCTTCTGGACCTTTGACGCACATTCCCTGTTCCACGCCGCAACCATTCCGACGCCGCTATTGTTAGCCCAATTTGCCATCGCTGAAGCGGACTATGAAGCGAAAGCCAAGAAACATCATGCCATTTGACGTTCCTTTTATGTATACATTGTTGTCTACCCTCACTAATCCTTTTTACACACTTATCTACGTCAGCTTTTACCCGATTAACGTGCCAATCTATTCAATCCGAATCTCCGATCTGTGATAACCACCCAAATGCCTTTTCATAAGCTAATAAGATATTGTTATTATTGATATTAAATCATATTTATTTGTTGAACAGTATGACCTTGTTTGTTATGCCATAAAAATTAATCGTAATAAAAGCGCTTTTATTCATGGTTTTTAGTGGCCCTGTGGTTTCAAGAACCTCATATCTTATTGCTTCTAATACCTTTAGAGCCTTAAAGATAAGAAGTTGTTTAGAATTTGGAAATTATGGCCAGTGTTTTCACGAAAAAGAGTTTTTCTGCCGTTTACGCGAGTTTCGAAAAAGCGTTTACTCACGCCTTGCAAAAACTGTCGCCAGAAAGAAGCGTCCAGGCTGTAAGTTTTGGATTTTCCGAAAGGGATAAGTGAAATAAGCTTCTTTGACAGGCACTCCAACTCAATGGCCGAACTTTACATGTACGTAATCAAGCCTACGCCCTGAAGCATGCTGCACCTATTCACGTGATTGCTTTTGGCAAAGCAGCGGCTTCGATGATTGTCGGTGCCGAAGCTGCCCTTGGTGATGCCATTGCTGGCGGCATTGCTTCTGTGCCTATTGGCACTGTGTAAGTTGCAAGAAAGCATGAGGTCGCCGATCTATTGGCAAATTACAGTACCCCGAAAGCGTCCAAGATACAGTACTACCCAGGCGCCGAAAATAACATTCCTGATGCCGCTGCAGTGTCGACGACGGCACGTATTGAGGAATACTTGAAGGCGTTGTCAGCCGATGAGATTGTGCTGTTCCTGGTTTCAGGCGGCGGCTCGGCCCTTCTTTCGGCCCCGATTGACGGCCTCAGCCTCGAAGAGAAGCAAGACCTGATCAAAGCACTGTCTTCGAATGGGGCCACGATCCAGGAGCTCAACATTGTCAGAATCGCCCTTTCCAGGGTCAAGGGAGGGAAATTGACGCGACTTGTCAAGGGCAAAGTTGGTCGATTACTGTATCTACAGTGCCTATTAACTACTTTTTAGGGCATTGCGTTGATCATTTCCGACATTATCGATGACCCGATCGAGTTGGTTGCCAGTGGACCAACAGTTGTGTCACATGTGCCGGAGGGCAAGACGTTGGAAACAGCGGTAGAGATTGCGGAGAGACGCTTGGGCGACAAGTTGGATTCAAAGATCCGCAAACTCTTGGAGCGGGGGCAGAAGGATGTTCCTGGTGGGTCCATTCCAAAAACCAGTCAGTCTTACGGTCGTTACAGTAAAAAGTTCCAGCTTCCGCGCCCCAAATCCAAAACGAAATCGTCGCAAGCAACGGCCTATTCGTTACCGCCCTCGTCGAACAACTTCGATCAATCGATCCCTCCATTTTGGCCACCGTCAGGACAACAAACTACACCGGTGATGCCACTGCCACTGCGACCATCTTCTTCAAGCACGCTGTCGACGAAATCCGCGCCGCAGCCCACAATGATACCCCTCAATGGCACCTCGAAATCTTTGCCGGGGAAACTACCGTAATCTTTCCCGAAAGCGGTGCCCCAAAAGAAGCCAAAGGCGGCCGGAATCAGGAAATGGCATTAGCTTTCCTGTATCACCTTATTGTAGCCAAACAAAATGAGCACTTCAATGGCAATGTCGGTTTGATTGCTGTCGGCACTGATGGTCAAGATGGCCCGACTGATGCCGCTGGGGCTTTTGTCAGTTCTGTGAATGTTGAAGGCAGGGAGACGGCGGAGCTGGCGACTTTGATCAAAACCGTCGAGGACAAATTGCTGACGAAGGATAGCTACGCCTTCTGGAATGCCTTTCATGGAGGTCAGAATCACATTCGTTTCGGAAAAACCGGCCACAACTTGATGGACGTGTACGTCATTGCCTATTTAATCTAAGCCTTTGGAATTATAAAATTTGGTCGCTATCGGCAATTTTTGATTACTGTATGTAAATACAATATACAAACAATAAAAGAAATGGTCTAAAAGGTTTTATTGAAATCCTCATCAAAAAAAATTCATTTGACATTTGTAGGTTAAAAAAAATCAGTTGAAAGCAATGATATATATACAACATAGCCTGATTAATGCTTGTTTTGAATCAATCAATAAAAAAGAAAGAAATCTTTGGAACGAAAAAAAGAAATGAAATGAAGCCAACTTATCCCAACAAATCAATCAAGCATCAGAAGTGGATTTAGCCTTGGTCGTATCATCAAATTTCTCCCAATCTTCGCCGGCGTCATCGGTGGCACGAGGCGTAAGGGGACCGGTAGGTTGTTCGGGATCACTGACATTATCGGGAATTTCCTGAAAACGAATAACTCATTCCAAAAGTCAAGTAAAACGGCAAAAAACAACTCACATTAAGGTTATCAACAGTCGAACTACACATTGACCAAGTTTCGTCCTTATCAGAGCCTTCTGGTGACTTCTCTAAAACGGATGTACTTGCGTAAACGTAATCCCAAGAAGAAGCAAACGCACTTTTTTCTTTCTTATTAGAAGAATTAATGCTGACATTAAGCTGTTGGCGGACAAGCTTCTCTTGTTCAGCTTGGTGCACCTTGAAAAAGTAGCGTTCCCAGAAGGTCAGATTGTCCAATTCGGTGGGAACTACGGTTGCGTAGAATTCACGTAGGCGAGGGTTATTGCCGAGAAGAGTATTAATTTCGCCATCGTATTCAGACAGCTTGAAAAGTTTGGTAAAAACATCGAAATCTTCAGCATACTTGGCATCAGGGGCATTGCGGAAGGTGCGTTCGTCGTTTTGGATTTGAGAGTACTCATACTGCAAAAATATTGGTGTCTTTTACGATTGGAAAGTTCAAAAGGCTTACCTGATCCAAAATACTCTTCCTGATAGGTCCAACTTCAACCCGTTCCGTGATCAGATGCTCATCTTTGGTAGTGTCCTCGATGGTGAGGTTTTGAACGGTAGTGGCAAGTTGTTTCACCCATCCAAAATTAAAGCCAGAAGCAGAAGTCGGAACCTTATTGGCCTTCGATGCTTCGAGATCGGCAAACTCCTTCTTTTCTTCCTCCGTTCGGAAATCCGGCGCTCCTGGCTCAGCGTCTTCGCCATCAGGGGTTGTGACGAATTGGTGGAACAGCTGGGCTTGCTGTTTGACCGCATCCGACGTGGCACTCGCAATTGCGGTGGCTTCGGCGGTGACAGTGTCGGAGAATTCGTTGATGTCCTTTTTGACGAGTTCGATGGTGGAAAGCGTCTGGAAAATATATGAATTCGATCAATATCATGGAAGACTCAGTCTTACCCGATCTTTGGCGGCTTGAACGAGGGAAGTTCCCCACGACGTCGACGACTTCAGCCATGATCCGAAGGGAAGAGGTTCCTCCGTTGAAGGGGTTTCAGCAGTTGGTGTCGGCTTCGGCGACGGAGACTTTGCCGGCTCCGAAGCAGGTGTCTCGGATTCCGCTGCCGGAGCAGCCACCGGAGGAGAAGCGGCTGTTTCCTCGCTCATCCTGCAATGAAACCGTTAAACGTAAGTGTCCCTGTCGCGTGAAAACACGTAAGATAGGAGCGCGGAGCAGTGAAGACTCAGTAGATAAGCTAAAGATAAAGATCTATGCGGGCAGGGCGATCAACCCGACGATAAAGACTCTCTTCGACACAAAACTGGTAAACAGAAAGTTGTATCAAACATGTACACATCGGTCGGATATTACATAACCCGCCTTGATGGCCATTCAACACGTGAATCACAACAAAAAGCCGGATGCGAACACGAAACTGGATTTCGAACGACCTTTTTCCGATCGATGCGAATGGGTGAACCACATGACACACCATGAAGCCTGGCAAAACTGTTCGCAAGTAGCAATGTAAGCTGTTGCGGAAGTCGTTGATTTTGGTTTCTTTGACAAAGTGAAAGGAAACGTTGAATGTTAACAGAACGCACGAGACGCCACGTTGAAAAGGGAAAACGGCGGAAAAACAGCTGAGTGAACGGAAAGACCACATGACACACAATGAAGCAAGCATGGACGGCGCTTTCGGAGCGTCCTTCCGGACTGGCCGCCGGCCGTTTGAGGGTGAACAAAGCCCTTGTAAGGCTAACGAAGTGCGGCCACGTGAGCTCGGATCGCGGTGGGAGCGGCGGTCGTGCGGCTTATCTTGGTCTGGGGCAGTTAATGAATGGCTAATGGACATGGATATTCAATAGCTATCGAGCCGGGGAAGACGTACATGTAAAAGAGAATGTGAAATGAGGCAAATTGCCGAAAATGGAAAGGAAAACAAAAAGTTGCGAATTGGTCATTAGCGGTTGAAATCGAAAACAAGACTGATTATGCGTCGTTTTTAAAAAAGCAAAAGTTCATGAAAGCCGCTGTCCACCTCGAAAACGTTAAAATTCCTCAAAGTTACAAAGACAAATTATCATAGTGATGGAAACATATCGACTTAATCAAGAAAAAAAAATAATAATGTGTCAAAAATATTATTTATTTGTAAAAGTAAATTGAACGGTGATGACGAGCTGAGGACGCAAGTTTCCCACTAGGCAAAGGTCACGCAGCGAGGAGAAAAGTGCGTCACATAAGGCTCAAGTATTATTTTCCTTCTTTCATTTTAACCTTTTTTGTGCTTCTTTTACTATTCGTAAAAAGGTAAAATAAAGAAATTTGATAAACATGCACTTTGTTGCAAAGGAATCAATTATTGTCAAAGTTAAGAATGTTTTTTTGCACAAGAAAACTGCAAAGCAAGTAATGAAAAAGGACGCCGAATTCCCACTGTCCAAATGATCGGTCTTCGCGCGAACAAGGCAAACTTGCGACCTGGCCATCAGCAAGTTGCTTCTAGCCTTTCTGAATCCTCATTTCCTAGCTTATGCTTCATGCTAACATGTGTTCGAGCACACCCCTCACTTGCGCGCATCGTTTGCTTTACATCTCGGGGCTACAAGCTGCACTTTCAGACCGCACAGCTCTGCTTTTGGCGCGAATGAGACAAGGCTCGAACCTGCGCTTTATCCGCGTCGGTCTGCCCTTCTTCGCGATTGTTTTTGGCTCTGCCTTTGGTCTGCATTACTTCCAACAAGTCCGATACGACTTTAGCCAGGTTAAAAAAGAATCCGCTCAAATTGATAAGATCGTCAGTTTTTCATGATTGATCTTGACGATTTTATATATTTAATTTGCGATTTTACAGCACGACGATCTTGCAAAGGCCGGAGTCAAGACACGTAAAGGATTGACTGTTGAAGACGTTTATCAGGTTTGTTTTATATAAAAATAGTTAAAATTTATGTTTTATTTGGCATTTTGCAGGAAGTCGCCGAGCTCGACACTGATAACTGGGACAATATCCGTGGTCCCCGTGAGTTCGAGGACAACTCGCAGTATCAGGACGCCAAGCGCCGCCAACAAGAGGAGGCCAACGCTCGCCGGAAAGTGCTGAAAGCCCAGCTTAAAGCCGAAGGATTCGAATTTCCCCAAGGAACTCGATGAGTTTTGATCCAGGCTCCGATCATCCCGACTTTTCGCCCCCTGAACCCAACGCAAGTCCGGTTCCGCCAAACCCTCAAGATCCAAGTACTGCGCCTGCGCCACGTGATCCACAGAACGAAGACGTGGTACCCGATCCGACGCAGCCACTGCAAATTGACGGAGAAAGAGTGCCAAACGAGCCATCTGCACCCGAAGAGCCTTCTTCCAGCCAGTCAGGTATGCAAAAATGATACGAAACTTGATGATAACAATGTTACTTTTAGCAACATCTCATCCATCTGATCCAAACGAGCCCCAAATCGACCCGCACATCCTTGCGGCAGTACTCGAATTCGGCTACGACGAGTACATTTCGTATTTAGCTATCCGACGAACCAACGGCGTCTCTGCAGAAGCCGCGATCAACTGGATTCTTGATCACTCCAACGAGAGCGACTTTGAAGACAACTCGGAGGATTCTGAAGAAGAGGACGTCGAGATGGGAGGTTTGTTGTCACAATTCTTACTTCTATCTGTTTACGCATTTGTCTTACAGCTGCCCAATCTAGCGAAGCTGTCGCCAGCAATGCCGCTTCTCTGATTCGTGCCCTTCGTCCAGCTCGTACCCACAAGATGGTTTTTGTCGCGAACATGAGCCTGAAGATGGGCACCGGCAAGCTCGCGGCTCAAGTTGGTCACGCTTGTCTTGGTGTGTACCGCACCGCCATCCGCTCCGAAGAGGTCAGTGTTCACGAATTACAAGCAAGAAAAGCAATTAGGCACCATTTGATTTCACCAATTTACTTAATGGCACCATTGTTTTTCTTTTACAACCGTAAACGACGTCATTTCAGGGGAACGAAGCTATCAGAGCTTGGGAAGGCCATGGTGCCGTCAAAATCGTCGTCAAGGGTCAGAGCACTGAGCAATTGATTGACATGTTTAGACAGGCTAAAGATTTGGTGAGAGACTTAAACCTTATTTAAATTCAATTTCCTATTGATAATTTCCGTTTTGCAGGGTCTCTACGCATACGTCGTTCAAGACGCGGGTTACACGCAGATTCCACCCGGCAGCCGTACCATCCTCGGCATCTTTGGCCCCCAGGAAGTCGTTGATCAAGTGACCGGCACGCTAAAGCTTCTCTAGGGCCTTTGAAATTTAATAATAATGCTTCTTTTTCCGTTTTTTCTTCTTTTTCTTGTTGTTTTGTCTGAGCCCTTACGACGTTTCGGCTCCTTTTCCACGGAGCTCTCTCGCCAAGGGCTCATTCTCAAGTAAATCTACCAAAACTCCAAAAAAGGCGTATTATGTGTGCGACATCTTGCGAAGAGGTTGTGAAATGTGTCTCCGGGAGGACCTTTTTCGCGAATCGAGGCTCAATTTGATTAGCGCGACCCCTGAGGAAGGCAAAGTGGACCGCCGCCGGCGTGTCTTTGCATTGCGGCCTAAATAGCCGGAGGGTGTGACGCTGCTCAAAGTGCAGGTTTTCCGAGCAAGGCGGAGCGAAAGATCTTTGTTCAGATTCCAGATTTGTGGAAGTATTGACTGAACATTCGCGACACAGGTTTCCTTTTTCGGTCTAGATTGCATTTCCTGTCGGGACCAATAATGTCCCGCAGCGAAGATCCTCCTTAGCTGGAAGCGGCATCGACGACAAGCAGGGCACCGGTAATCGATCCCTCGGGACACGGGCTGTCGGCACTCTCTATCAGTTAACCCACTTTTTTTGGCTTGTTGTATTTGGTCGTCGTGTTGGAGCAAGACATGTTCCTGAAGTTGCGCCAATCGTCTTCACCCGGCGGTAAGTGCCTGCCTCGACGGCAGCGTTTATGTCGGCTTTTAGTTTGAAGCCGTTTTCGTTGATACAACTTTTATGGCTCCCTAGGTTGAACGGAGCCAGTAAAACTGAAACTGGTGTCTTCGACTTCGAGTTGATTGACCCTTTGCAGGCAGCAACCGCCTCCTGCCACAGCCATCGGCGGAGGACAGCTTGTCGCTGAATTCGTTGCATCAAGACGTTCCGCCGACGGCACTGATCAGCGGTGTCACGACAGTGTCCTCGTTGCTCCAGAACGGCACCTGTTGCTCGGCACATCGGGCTTCACTCATCGAGGCCGGGACTCGGTCCAGTATCGGCGAGCAACATTCGCCTTCAGCTGGACTCCACGGCCACGCTGGCCTTCACTTACCTCTGATTTCCGCCGACGACATGTGCGGAATCATGCAGAGTGGCATTTGCCGCTTTAGCGAGCTCACACCAGGGCAATTTGGACTTACAAAGCAATTGGTAAGCGATTGGTTACTGTGTTATTCTTGTCGGGACCATTTTGGGGCTTTGAGACAAATTTCTCTTTCTCACGTTTTGTTAAAAACAGGCTTTGACTATTTTGTGCAAATTTGATAGGCATCAGAAGATTGCATTGCCCTTTTAAGGTCCTCCGAATAGCCCTGCCACATATCACCCTCCTCATAGTCTCAATACTGTATGCCGTCGTTGGATGCGGCATACTCACATTTATAAATTATCATGATACTTCAGCTGACGTTGCTACAGAACTTATTATCAAGTTTGTACGCTCTTTTTTTTAACCCAACCAAACTCCTTTGTTACAGTACCAAAGTGCTTTACGTTGAACGCCTCATGTCAGTCTATGACAATGAAAAGGCTGCTTTGGCCAACATGCCAACCAATGATGGCCAAGCTGGCACTTCTGATGCTTTCAACATTTCAAATAGTCTCGACATGAATAGGTTCAAAGCGATCGAAAACAAGCTCGACGAGCAATGGTTTTTCGAGTTTGCCGAGGAACTGAACAGCGTTTACAATCAGTATTCAAAAGCGGGTGCTATTATTCGAAGTGTCCACGTCAGTTTTACACTTGACAAATGTCGTTGTTATCTTTTTTGGTTTAAGCACAATGACGACAGCATCAGATCAGACCCCTTTGCCAACATTACTTGGAACTTGTTTTTCGCAGCGACGACTTTGGTAAGAATCGTCAGGTATTTTTGATTTTTATGGCGCTCTTTCTCTTTAGACTTCAATTGGGTACGGTACAAATGCTCCAGAAACAGTGATAGGACGTGTATTTTGTTTGGTTTACATAAGCATTGGCATTCCATTGTACTTGATCACCATGGCTGATTTGGTATGCACACTTTCAGGTGGCACATTTATCGATTAGTTTCAAATGCAAAGCCTTTAGGCAAAGTTCTGCACCGAGGGCATGAACCGTATCTACACCGAGTTCCTCAAATACAAATACCAAATCGTGCGTCGATACCGCCGCTGGCGTAAAAAGGGCCGTTTTCGATCGAATTCCGTTCGAATCGGGGAAGTTATCATTGCCGGTGGCGAAGATGAAGTGGCAGAGTTCATTTGGACCCATTTGGAGAATACTCAATTCGTTGAAATTCCATTTCTGCTCATCTATGCACTTTTGTTGGCATACGTGTATGCCGCGAGCTATGCGATAGCTTGGATGGAGGACTGGACCATCTACAACGCATTCTACTTCCTTTGCTCCAGCGTTTTGACCATCGGTTTCGGCGATTTGGTGCCGTTAAATGACAAGTTTGTGCTAGTAACATTGTGTTTGGTATTGTTTGGACTTGTATTGACGACGACGTGTGTTGACATTGTTGGCGCGTACTACATTGATCAGTTGCACTTCTTTGGACGCAGATTGGATTCAGAAGTGCGTTTCTTGGTTATTCCCTTGCCTTTAAGTATTAAAAATCGTTGCAGGACCCGTTAATCTGGCTGAAAGCAGTCCAACAAAAACGAATCGAAGCCATGAAACGTGAAGCGATGCGTAAACTGTTTGAAACGGTGACGGCCCTGCACCATATGCGCTTCGGAGGGTTCTCAAAACTTGATTCCTCCGCGAGTTCGACGACTGAAGTCAATGAGTATCGTTGCCCAGAGCCACCGAATCCGCCGCGAAACATTGTCGCTTTCAATGCGACGGCGGAATCGGTTTGTTTGAAGTGGGATCCGCCAATTTTCTTGGAAGAGGGGAAACGGTATTGGTACACACTGACCTTCAAGACCAGGTTTGAAGCTTCGTTATTAATAAATGTATAAAGTTGAGATAATATTCAGAACACCCCAACGGCGAAATCATCTAACAGTCATCGACTTCATAACGACCGACCATTACGAAGTCACAAATTTGAAGACATTTACTTTGTACGAGTTTTCATTGGCCACAACGACGCGCTTTGGCTCTAGTAAAGCTATCAAGACTCAGGAATATACGGAACCGTGTACTGTGCCGACGTCTGTTGTCATTGATGCGGTCAGTAGTGAGACGGCGACGATCGCTTGGAGGGCGCCGAAGAAGAATAACGGCAGCGAGGTGAGTTTACAGTAATTAGTATACTGTACTATGATAAATTTTGATCCTGTTAGATTCAATTGAAAAAGCTATGATCAACCCGAGAATGCCAAGTACCAATCCAAACAGCTCAAACCTGCCCCATTTCAGAGCTACGTGGTCCAATTCGCAGCCGAACCCGCCCCCGCTTTCCAGTATTGGCAGCGCTACAAAGTCGGCAAGGCAAAGCGATTCACGATCACCAACTTATCTCCGGATACCAATTACATTGCCTGCGTATCAGCTGAACACAACTTCGGTCTCGCGGCCATGTCAAAGTCCATCCGATTCAAAACTCGAGCGTGGTTCTACGACGAGGAAATCTTCAATCCCCGGATGCACATGCTTAGTCCCATCCCGCCGGCACTCTATACCCTGGGGCAATCGGCTTCAAGACAGAAGCTAAGTGTATCAAGCCATGAATCCATAAGGTAACATTGTAATTTTGTCATCATTAACTGAACTGCCTCTTTTCGAAAGATAAAACTTTATTATTTTTTGTTATCGTTATTTGCCGTTAAACGTAAAGGCACTGTTTCAAAACAAATGAGCAAAATTATTAGCAAAATAGAAAAATGAAAAGTTATGAAAATCCAATCCGTGTTTGGGTGGTCATGGTTTGCAAGTAGGACGCTAATAATTTCAATGTTTGAAGTGATATTACACTCGGAGAAGCTCAAGCGAATTGGCATAACAAATGGAGATCCAATTGGTGCATAGACTCGACCACCCAACGTGATTGACTTCGCCGCCGGCAGAGTAGCTCAAAATAGGATCATCAATCGGCCGAGGGATACTGTGCAAATCCCAAATAAGAGCCTGGGCATCGTCGCCTGAAACTTTGATGGAAAACAGAATAAAGCATCAGACGTAAAAGCAGCTTACCAGTGGTACACATGTGGTACTGTGAGTGTGGGGCCCAAGCGATTCCGGTTATCGCCGCCGAGTGATTCTTCAACGTTGCCGTCGGCAGGGATGGCATCCGAACATCAAGAATGTAAACTTCATTCGAATCACGTGCAAATGTCGCCAATTGGTTGTGTTCCTGGCGATTCCATGCTAATCGGAGTAGGGGACGTCGATTAGGCTCCTCGAAGACGATGGTCGAGTATTCCATGTGTCGCAAATCGAACATTCGGACCGATCCATCAGCGCCGGCAGATGCAAAGATCTCACGACCGGAAGCAAGTTTCGAGAAGGCAATGTCGTAGACTTCCTTATCGTGGGCAATCAGTTGTGTTTTGACGGTTCCTTCAATGGCTCGAGAGGTGTTTGCGATCGCTTGGCCGGTTTCAATCTGCCAAATTGTGCAAGTTGTGTCTATCGAAGACGTTCCGATGAGCGAAACGTCAGTCTCGTTCCAGTCTGAGGATGTTAGAGGTGCGCAATAGTCGCTGTTACGGTTCTAAAAAACAAATTGAGCCTCGAAATAGACAAAGTCGAAACTCACATTGTTCAACATAACTTCCAAAGTGGCCCCACTATTACCACCGACACGCCATAATCTCAAATAATCGCCAGCCGTTGCAATCAAATCGGGATAGATGCCTTTCTGAAACCACTTGAGTTAATAAAGTCGATAGAAAATCCAAAAACAAACCGAATCAGGAATGAAGTGAATCCTCGTCGACGGATAGGGATGATCAAACGAGCCAAGATGGACAAAATCCCCGCTTTCTTCGCGTAATTGAATAAGTGAAATCTACAAAATTAACCTTAAAAGAAGTCAAAACAAAACTCAACCAACCTTATTATTGTATTCTTCAACAAAACTTCCCACTGCTAATCTAAACTTGTACTGTGGCTCGGGTCGACTGCTCCAAGCACAGGCATATAACGTATGTGGTGCTTGATAACGGTAAATTTCCTTATGCTTTTGGCCATTGTTAACCGCTGCCGACGATGAAGCCTGCTGTGATGGTTGTTGTTGTTGCTGTTGCGGTATCGGTTGTACTGGCGGTGGGAAATATTGGGTTTGTGGTTGTTGGGTCGATTCCATTGTCTAAAAGCTCAAATTACGGTAAGTTTATCTCGAAACCGATCCAAAACCAACCTGAATTCCGCTCATCGCACTATTCGCTCCACTCATTGGCCTCAAAGCTTGTGAATACTCGTATCCACTAGCACTGGCAGACTGTGAAGCTGTGGTCGGTTGGTGATAATAGTAGAAAGGTTGGGTTGGCTGTTGGGACGATGATGCCGCACTCGCATCGGCCATGGACTGAAATGACAGTTGTTCGTTGAAAAGGTCATTTTGTGTAAAAAAGGGGTTGACAAGACTTACGTAAGAAGCGATAGCCGGATCGTCTGCGATGTCGCCTTGGTTCAAATGACCGCTGACCGAATGGGGACCGCCTTGGGGGATATAGTACGAATTTGGAACCGTATTTTGACCAAAGTAGGACTGGGAAGACGGCCCTGGGACACTGCCAGAGGGGATATGTTGTTCGGGTGGCGAGGTAAGCGCTTCGTAGCACGCAAAATTTGGCTAAAATTAAACAAAAGTTAGAAAAAGTTTAAAAAATTATGCGCAATGACTCACTTGGAATTGCGCTTGCCCGAGAATCTGTTGCTGTTGGTGTTGCTGCTGTCCCTGGCCAAATCCACCTGGATGAACGCTGCCGCTAGGCTGTTGCGGCTGCAACGAAGACGACACGAGGCGCGTCGTCGAAGAAGTCGGGCCCGCCGCTGGCGACAAAACGACTCCCTGCCCGTGCATCGTGTCCATTCACAAACCTAGTCGAGTCGTCTCGCGAGAACTTGTCTTTCCGGTGACCCGGTGGTCGGATGTCGCCGCTGCAGCCAGTCGAACGCACTCTCGCCCTGAGGTCTTCGATCGATCCGTCGCTCGCGGTCTCGGAGGTACTTCCGCGCTTGGGGCGATGATGGTCGTTGCCTCACTCGAGTGTGAACAAGCTTTGATTGCGGAGGGATGTTGCGGCGGCGTTCGGAGAAGAGTGGAGAGGCCGGTGCGGGGAAGTCAAATCGGATTTGACCGAAAATCCGCGGAAATCGGGTTTGGAGTGATCTGAAAATGCGTTGTAATTAGAAGGACATGGTTGGTGACCACTAATATATATAAAAGAACGCAAAAAGTGCAACAGTCGTCGAAATAACGGAAATAACGAAGCATTGGACAGCCGCTGGCGATGACCGCTGCGGTCAGCGAGGAATGACGAGCACGCGGAAGGGGTGCTTTCGCGTTGGGACCAACTTGCTTAATTTCATAAAACTTCCTTTGTGTTCTAACTTTTTGCTTTGCCATTATTTTAAACAGCACCTTAGAAACATGCTAGCAATGTGACACAAATAAATATACACGAAATCACGTGCAATTAACAAATGTGTCAACCGCATACACGCACTGTCCCCACCTGCACTCCCACAACGAAAGAAAACAACGCAGCATTTCCGTCAAATCTCGCATGTTTCGCGCATTATTCGCCGTTGTAAACCCCAGGTGGCGATGTGTTAGCTTTCACTTCGAAGCTTCGACCCTTCCAACGAGTCAAAACGAAATGCTACAACGAAGGAGATCCGAAGACTCGCTCGAACGACTTTTATCCGAATCAGCCCCGGCGGCGGCCCCATCCACGTTGGATCTCGATGAACCGAAGCCCACTCTCCGACGTCGACGTCCACCGAGTCGAGAGAACTCGACTGTGCCTCCACCTGTTCCGGAAACGCCGACAAGCAGCCTAATCAATGGAGAATCTGGAAGCCCCTTGAAGCGTAAGAACTCGTCAATCGCTATCGATCAGGAGCTCAAACTAAACATCGACCTTGACGATCAGACGGCAAAGACCCTTCGACGTGCCAGCAAGCAGTTGAATAATGAGGTCGTCGCGAGTTCTGAACGCTTGTTGGCTCCGGTTAGGAAGAACTTGTGGGATGTGCTTTGGATGGAGCTCACAAGGTCAGTTTTGATATATTTTTACGAATTTAGAAGCCATTTTGACTCCATATAAGCTTTTCAGGGGCTATTCATTGGACCACGACCAAGACCGATACGACGAAAAGCGCCGAAATGTTTATAAATTCATGCGATTGCCGATAGAGTTGGAAAAGTTTCTATTTTTTGGCTTTTTACAATGTTTGGATGCGTTTTGCTACGTTTTTACGATATTGCCGCTACGGTGTTTTGTAAGTTACCATTTACTTCTTCAAATCACAGTAATCCAAGGCTCTTTTACAGATAACCCTCTTCGGATGCATTTTCCGTGTCAAAAAGTGGACTCACGCGAACATGTGCGACTTCCTCAAGCTTTCCATCATTATCATTTGTTCCATCATTATGCAGTTCGTTGACACCTCCAGAATCTACCACGTTGTCCGAAGTCAGGGGGTTATGAAGCTGTACATAATGTATAACATGTTGGAAGTCGCGGATAAGCTGTTTAGCTCTTTTGGTCAAGTAGGTCGCACCTTTTGAAGCTTAAACTTAATTGGTTCACTTCCAGGATACACTTGATTCCCTCATGTGGACAGCTTCCGAAAGCGGTTCAAAGAGTAAACTCCTTCGAACCGTTGGGCATTTCATTTTTGCCATCATTTATGCGAGTTTGCACGCTTTTCTGGTTCTTCTACAGGTTTGAAGTTTCCGTAGTTACTGTAATTCACCTAATTAGCTTCCAGGCAACAACCCTCAACGTAGCCTTCAACACGCAGTCACAATCACTGCTTACCATCCTGATCAGCAACAACTTTGTCGAGCTCAAAGGTTCTGTCTTCAAAAAGTTTGCGAAGCCGAATCTGTTTCAAATGGCCTGCAGCGATGCCAGGGAACGATTCCACCTGCTGATTATGTTGGTCTTCGTGATTTTGAGGAATATGACGGCGAATCATTGGACAATTGAACATTTGTATGAGTTGGGCCCAGATTTGGTAAGTTTTTGTTAACCTTCATCATTTTAAATTTCGAAAGTCGTCTTCAGTTGATGGTAATCATGTCAGAAGTGATCGTGGACGGTCTGAAGCATGCTTTCATCACGAAGTTCAATGATATAAATGCGGAAGTTTACCAAGGTAGGACACCCAACTGGCGTGTACAGTCCTAAGATACGGTACTTTTAGATTTCAAAATCACCCTTGCCTTCGACGTGTCCAAAGGCCTCGAAGATAACGCCTTCAGCGATTTTGCCGATCAAGTATCCCGTCGTATGGGCTTCATTCCTATACCCATCTCAATCATGCTGATCAGGACCGTCATTCAATCGATTGATTTTACTTCCCCTATGGCGACAACTTTTATTGGTAAGTCTAATTTTACCAATTATAACAGTTTAGACCAGCTGCTTGTTTCAGTTTTGACTTGGCTGTTCCTTCTGGCCGTCAAAATCGTGAATGGAGCCTATTTGTACTCAAAGTCCATAAACTACATCACTCAATACAAACGGCTTCAAGAAGAGATGCTTGTTCGAAGCAAGTTGCTCGCGTCCAAATGCAAGTCCGCTCCGAGTTCGCCGAGATTGAGTTTGGTCGATTTTAGCGGTAAGTTTTGACAGCCTTCTGAAGTTCAGATGTTAAATGTGTACTTTCAGACGTTCTAACCCAAGCCAAATCCGGTGGAGGCGCAACCTACTCCGACTTTGTCCTACAGTACCACGATCTCGCTCCTCTCCGCAACGAGTTCGCCGCCTTATCCATCGGTGACGATTCTCCGACACCGCGACGCTCCATTTCGATGGTCGATTTCTCGTTTGCTGCCAAGTCCTCCCGCGACGTTGCAGTGCCGCCGCCCATATCCGAAATCGATGAACTTACCGATAATACCGAGATCTCCTCTACGGCAACCGCCATCGGAAACGAGATTTCATCGAAAGAAACAACAGCTACCTCCAGGTCTCAACAAAGCCCTCGACGCAAGGTCGTCCCTCCGCCGCAGCCGATGACCCCGGCTCGAGACGTCTTGGACGAAGTTCAAGCCTTTAAGCTGCTGGATAATGTTGAACCTGTCACCGATATACAGTCATAACTCTTTCAATTAGCTTCTTTAACGCGTTTTTTGATGATGATTCTACGGGAAACGGGGTAATAACTACATTTATGTATCCATATTGTGATATTAACATTCCATCGAAAACATTGTTTTGATTGACTGGTTTGTGTAAAACTGGTGATGTCTCTCATTTAGCGATAATAAAAACAATAAATTAGAACATATTAAAGGCATCAGTTGAGTATTCTGATAACCCACTGGCGGCGATGCCCTTCTGGATTTTCTGGGCTGTCGTTTGGAGCAGCATGGCCATACCGTGTCCAGCCAGTATTGCCGACACAGCAACGACTAGAACTTTGATGGGCGCGAAACTCCAGCTGAAAAGGAGTTGGGTTTTCATGGCAAGGCCAAATTATGGCAACTTACCAGACAAGGATAAAGCCTATGGCTATGGGGAACAGGATATAATCATTTCGTTCAAGTTCCATTAGGCAGGGCTGCCAAGAGTCTATTTGGATCCTTGGAGTCAGGGCTACCGTAATCTGTTGTATGCAAATCGAAAAATAAGCTCAATTCAAAGAATTTTTTATTATGCCATGGGTTCTATGTTCATATTACACGAAAAAGTTGGATAAATGGACTATGTCAAATTTATACAATTTTAGGTATGACGCAGTTGGTCAGTATACGGTATCGGTAGTGCCGTGGTTACAGTTGTCAGGAAGTCAGTGGTGCCAACCATCGTCATTGTCGTCATTTAGTTGATTCTTTGCGACTTGCCAGCGAAGCTGGAGGAAGCACCTCCCTGATGTTGGGGATCAATGTTGGCCTGATGCTGACTGTCGAGACCGACCTTGCTACCGGCACGCGGCTGACGGTTCAATGAGGCGCTGGCTCCATGTTGGGGTTCAATGTTGGCCTGATGCTGGCTCTCGGCTTGAACTTTGCTACCTCCGGCGGCACGAGGCTGACGGTTTGAGGCACTAGCTCCCTGATGTTGAGATTCAAAGCCGGCTTGGTGCTGGCTTTCTTGTGCCTTGCTACCGCCAGCACGTGGTTGACGGTTCAATGAGGCACTGGCTCCATGTTGGGGTTCAATGTTGGCCTGATGCTGGCCT
>KB455420.1:0-26722 GCA_000341325.1 Panagrellus redivivus | reverse complement strand
CTCTTTAGCCCGTGGCATAGCAAAAAGTGCTTACGCGTGCTGTTATCACGCTCACGACCCGCAATCTTTTTAACTTTCGAGAGTGAATTTTAAAAATGTCAAATTACACTTTTTGCTTTTTGATTTCTAATTTTGGTCCAACCTAACCCTAATTTCTGTGACAACAAAGTACTCGTTGCTTATAGTTCATAGATGTTATATGAAAAGATGTTTTGCATTTCACCCAGGAACTGATCGATGCTTTTATTGATCACCTGGATGAGGGCATATTTGATTTAGAAATAGAAGGCAATGTGAACTTAACCGTGAGTGCCGTTGACATTAGTGGAATAATGGAATTGAACATTGGCTTCGAAAAGCCATTCTGATGATAACTACGGTATTGATAAAAACTAAATAAAGCATACTGTAATCTGTTATTGGATTGATGATGAAAGTCGTTGATCACGTTAGGTAATGTGACCGGATATGGTCAAACTAAACACAAAAAAACACACGTTCAGTCAGTTGGTGGATCGCGCGCACGCGCTTTGTTTCGAACGCGCTTGAACCTCAAATGACCGCAGGGATGGCCCAATGCTGACAACAGCAAACGAGCTGGACTGTTCTCATCACCACGGTCGACTTTTCTTCAGTTGTATCACTCGATTAACCTGTCGCGATGCCGCTCCCCGTCAAGAACCTATCCAAAAAGGACCTCAACCACCTGCGAGAATTCTCCCCCGGTGCAGCCTCTCGTATTCAAGCCGCTGTCGACCTCACACCCGTCGGATCTCCACAAACGCTCATCGTGGATATTTCCGGAGAAATACATGGAAATGCGGAGAAACGGCAGCCCCAACCGGACGAGATCATCTTAACCGACGGCTATCGACTGTCATACTTTACCGGCCAACCGAACCATCTTACATTTGCCCACTACATATTTTGCCATTCCTTCACCCTCGAAGATTGCACGGTTACCAGGGAAGTGACCGATGCCATCAAGGATCACACTATTAAGAACATTGAAGCGTTCAAAATTATTGGCCTGCGCAACGGAAGCCTCTCCCCCGCTGAGATTTGTGCCGAGTTTCCCAATTCCGCAACCATGCATTTTACAAATGTTCATTTTCCGGCAACTTGGCTAGCTGATTTCCTCCAACGAGAAGTTCGAGTGTTAAGAGAGCTGAGGGTTGACGTTACAGAGGCCTTCTTTGACGTTAGTGATACCGAGTTTGCGCGTTTCATAACGGTAAGCCATGCCACCTCTGATGTTGTAACTCATTTGTAACTTGCATGGTAAACTTTCAGCTCCAACAAGATTGCTTCAGTTTCTACCTGGTGTGCCCCAGTAAGCATGTCTATGAAAAAGGCAAAAGGTTCCTGAAGAAACTGTTTCAAAAGGAAGGTTCCCTCAAACACGTGAAACTTTATCTTCCTCGCGATATGTGGCGGAACAAAACGAGAATTTGGTACCTCAAAGCTGGAATTCGCGGTAGCGTTCCGTGATGAAAAGCCGTATATGTTGTCAATTTGTTGAATTTGGCTTGTTTTTTGTAACAAAACTTTTGAATTGGTATTTTGCTTTGGACAATAAAGTCATCATGTCGAGAATGGGGAAGGGGAACAATATGAGGTTTACACAAATGGGAATAAAGCATACAGTAATCTGTTTTTGAATTGTCAAGATACTTGTGTTTGGGTGATGTGACCGGATATGGTCAAACTAAACACAAAACACACGTGCAGCCAGTCGGTGGATCGCGCGCACGCGCTTTGTTTCGACCGCGCTTGACCCTCAAATGACCGCAGAGCTCGCCCAATGCCGACACCAACAAACGAGCTGGACTGTTCTCATCACCACGGTCGACTCCTCTTCAGTTGTATCACTTGATTAACCCGTCGCGATGCCGCTTCCCGTCAAGAAGAAACTACACGCCGAAACCCTCAAGCGCCTGCTGGGGTACTGTACCCCCGCTGAAGTCAATCAGTTTCAAATCGCAGCACCCCACGTCCCTCACTTCGGACCTTGGCAAGAAGTCATCATGGCCACGAGCGAAGAAACAGTTGGAAACGCCGAAGGACTGCCAGTGAGATCAGACCAGGCCATCTTAACCGATGACTATCGACTGAAGGAATTCACCGACCAACCCATCAACCATCTCACGCTTGCCAACTACTTGTTTTACCATTCCTTCACCTTCGACCATTGCACTATTACCGTGAAGCTGATCAATGCCGTCAAGGATCGCACTGTTCACAACATTCATGCGTTCAACATTATTGGCCGAGGCGACACCAAGATGACCGCCGCTGAGATTTGTGCCCAGTTTCCCAGAGCTACAGAGTTTCACTTTCGAGACTTTGAGTTTGATAAGGCTTGGGCGACTGACTTCAACCACCAAAAAGTTCAAGGCCTAAAATTTCTGAATGTTCAAATTACGGCGGCTTTCTTTGAAGTTCAACAAAAAGAGTTTTTGGATTTCTTTAAAGTATGTCATATTTTCGATCCTAACCCATTTGTAACCCGTTCTTTCAGGCCCAAGATGACGACTTTTGGCTGTTCCTGGTTTGTCCCGACAAAACCGTCCGCGAAAGTGCCAGGAAGTTCTTGGAGAAGGTACACTTCAGCAGCCAGAAAAGCCATTCCAATAGACGTGTGAGCCTTTCTCTTTCTGTCAAAGATACGATGGATTATTACCCCAAAGCTGGAAGCTCCGTGAAATGAAGCCGCGATGAGTTGTCGATTTTGTGAACTTTAACTTGTTTTTTTGTGACAAAAATGATTTTAATTTATATTTTGCGTTGGACAATAAAGCTACCACGTTGAAAATGAGGAAAAGGGGGCGATTTGGAGACAATAATAATAAGAAAATGGTGGATTTGAAATTTGATGACAAGAAAAACGCGTCTTTGAAAAAACTCCAAACCCTGCCGGCAACCTGCGACTGCGTGTTTTCCGTCCACAAAAGCATCGCGGTCGTTCTAGCTCATTCCGGTGACGTCGTCCTCGTCTCCGCCGCAAACCCCCTCCAGAATCGCCCTAATCCCCTCCATTTCAGCGCCATGGATACCGTCATCGCGATGCTCCCTCCCTGGCTCCAGCTTTTGGACACGTCCATCGATTTCAAGGGTCAGCAAAAGGCCGAGTATTTGTACCAGGTTGGTTTGATTCCATTTTTGTTGTTCGTTGGCCAATTGCGTCATACTTTGCAGGGTATCATCGTGCTCTTCGCTGCGATCGGCTTCGTCGTTGGCTACATCTATCAGCAGACGTGGATCACCTTCCAGATCCTCTTTGTCGGGGTTGCGATTTCGTCGGTTCTCGTTTTGCCGGCTTGGCCGTGCTTCCGTCGCAATCCTGTCGAGGTAGGCTTGTTTTTACGTTGTATTTGCTTTTTAAACCGTTATCATCACTTTCAGTGGAAACAACATACCGAATAAACCGTCCCTGACCGCAATGCCTTCCACCCATCGTCTTCACCTTTAAGTATATCACTAACTTATTGTTTTTTGCATTTCGCTTTTACTTTCATTCCTTTTCTAACTTATTATTTATAAACACATGCAAACAGATGAATTTTGGACTAAAGTCGAAGTTATATTGGTCAGTTCTGTCCAGAAAGCTATCTCTATCGTAAATTTTGAGTTTTTCGGTTTCATTTTATATATTTTTTCCAGTTTGAATGGCCTCGCGTCGCCTTCTACTATCATCTCTTCGATCTGGAACCGTCCCAGTTCAACGCCATGCAGCAGCCGCTGGCAGTCGATTGCTTTTGGCGAAAGTTGGACCGGTTCAAGGTGCTCCTGTAGTTTCTGTTCGCCAATTTTCGTCAAAGTAAGCTTTAGCTTTGTTCATTGTGTTTTGTAACACCTCTAAACCTGAGCTTTCAGCAACTCGAACAATAACAACGATGACCCCATCAACACCATCACCGATGAAACTGCCGTCATCGAGACGACTACAGACGCCTTTGGAGCGCCGTCGACGGTTACCGTCCCCGAGATGTATCCGGATGTCCCGGTCATTGCGATTAGCCGATATCCACTGTTTCCAGGGTTCATAAAGAAGGTTGATGTAAGTATTCATTCCCTTTTTCTGGAAATGGCCTCTAAAACTTTGAAAGTTGCAGATCTTCACCGACGAAAAGCTCAAGGACCTCGTCCGTCGTCGCGTCAAGATGCGTCAGCCCTATGTCGGTGTTTTCGTGAAAAAGGACGACGAAAACAAGGATGAATCTGTTCGCAACATCAGCGAACTCTACGAAGTCGGCTCCTTTGCCCAAATCCTCGAAATGCGCGATCTCGGCAGTGTCGTTGAACTCGTTTTGTCCGCGCATCGCCGCATCCGTCTTGTTGAAGCCATCGATGATACCGCCGCTGAAGAGGAGGAAGCCACAGCGCCGAATGTCGACAAACCGAACCCGATTTCCCGTCTGAATGGTCGCCGTACCGGTCAGCAGCGAAAGCAGGAAGGCCGTCGACGTGGAAAAGCGGCCATCGTGACGGAATCCACCGAAGTGCCTTCAGATCCGGCTCCTACTGAAACCCTCGCTGACCTCACGAAGAAAATCGAAGAAGGAACGGCTCCAGGCGCTGAAGCGACCCCTCCACCACCACCGACATCAAAGCCGGAGGAAAAGCGTGTCATATTGGCACGAACTGTGAACATTAGCAGTGGTCGGGTTGAACGAACCGTCGAAATCAAGGCCCAAATGCAGGCGATTGTCCAAAACATTCGTGATATTGTCCAATTTTCGCCGTTGTTCGGTCAGCAGATCAACTTGCTCCTGCATCCGAGTCAAAATGTCATCGAAAATCCTGTCTATCTTTGCGATTTGGTAGCGACCCTGGTCCAAAGTGCTGATACGAAGGATTTGCAGCAGATGCTTGGCGAGGAAAAGGTTTGAATCCCTATTTTTAACGACTTTACTTCAATTTGCAACTTTCCAGATCACAGAACGCCTCCAACACGCCCTGCTCCTCCTCGAAAAGGAAAAAACCGTCGCCAAACTAAAGCACGAAATCAACAAGGACGTCGAACGCAAGGTCCAGGATCAACATCGCAAGTATCTCCTCAACGAGCAGCTCAAAGCGATCAAACGTGAACTCGGCCTCGAAAAGGATGACAAACAGGCCGTCATTGAGAAGATGCGCGAACGTCTGAAGGATCTCACCGTCCCCGAGCACGTCATGAAGGTTGTTGCTGAAGAGGAACAGAAGCTCAACTTCCTGGACCCTCATTCGAGTGAATTCAGCGTTGCCCGGAACTACCTCGACTGGCTGACGAACCTGCCCTGGGGCAAGCAGTCCGAAGAGAACTTTGATCTCGCCAACGCGAAGAAGATTCTCGATGAAGACCATTACGGCATGAAGGACGTCAAGGACCGCATCTTGGAGTTTATCGCTGTCGCAATTTTGAAGCAGAAGGTCGGCGGAAAGATCCTGTGCTTCCATGGACCTCCTGGCGTCGGTAAAACTTCCATCGCGAGATCCATTGCCCGGGCTTTGAATCGGGAATACTTCCGATTTTCCGTCGGTGGCATGACTGATGTCGCTGAGATCAAGGGTCATCGCCGAACGTACATTGGTGCCATGCCGGGCAAGATGATTCAGTGCTTGAAGAAGGTGCAGACTGAGAATCCGTTGGTGCTGATCGATGAGGTTGATAAGATTGGCGGTGGCGGCTATCACGGCGATCCGGCTTCGGCCCTCCTCGAACTCCTAGATCCCGAGCAAAACACCAATTTCAACGATCACTTCCTCGATGTCCCTGTCGATCTGTCCAAGGTTCTGTTCATCTCCACTGCCAACCAACTCGACACGATCCCCGGCCCACTTCGTGATCGAATGGAGCTTATCGAAGTCAGTGGTTACGTCGCTGAAGAGAAGCTCAACATTGCCGAAACCTACCTCATTCCACAGTGCCGTGAGAACTGTGCCCTCGATGATAAGCATCTCGAGATCGAACCCGAAGCTCTCCAAACCCTGATCAAGTCGTACTGCCGTGAATCCGGTGTCCGAAACCTGCAGAAGCACATTGAAAAGGTCTTCCGTAAGGCCGCCTTCCAAGTCGCTGAACGCAAGGGCACCGATGAGCAGGATGACAAGATTGTGGTGTCCAATGACAACCTCGAGAAGTTCGTCGGACGCCCCAAGTTCACTTCTGACCGCATGTATGAAGTCACACCACCGGGTGTCATCATGGGCCTTGCCTGGACGTCCATGGGTGGCAGCGCGCTCTACATTGAAGCCAATCTTCGTCGAAAGTTCCGTGCCCGCGCCGAGGTCGTCGCTAACCCGCCAGTGATACCGAATGCCGACGGTCATGCTACGCCTGCACCTCCACCAGTCCCTGAAGGCACTCTCGAAGCTACCGGCCATCTCGGCGATGTCATGAAGGAGTCCATGCGAACGGCCTACACTGTCGCCAAGCGAATCCTCGCTGCCCGTGATCCCGAGAACGAATTCCTCGAGCAAGCCCATCTCCATGTCCACGTTCCAGAAGGCGCTGTTCCAAAGGATGGCCCCAGTGCCGGCGTGACGATCACGAGTGCTTTGTTGTCGCTGGCGCTGAATACACCTGCACGACAGAACATTGCCATGACTGGTGAGATTTCGTTGACTGGAAAAGTCTTGCCCGTCGGCGGTATCAAGGAAAAGATCATTGCCGTAAGTTTTACACAATTCATTTTAAGTGAACTATTGTAAATTTTAGGCCAAACGCGCCGGCGTCAACTGCGTCATTCTGCCTGCTGAAAACAAGAAGGACATTGAAGACCTCCCGGACTTCATCAAGCAAGACGTCGAGGTGCACTTTGCCACGCACTACGATGACGTTTTCAAGATTGTCTTCCCGGAGTACCAAAGCTCTTTGAACATTAACTAGCTCAATTGATTGCCTATTATTTTTGTTACACTTAGGACTTGCGTTAAAATAGATTGTTTAAAAACGTAAAAACTTAATAAAGGTGTTTTTTAAGATTAAATGTTGGCGAGGTATCGGTTAATTACCGTAATTACTTGTCAGTTATTCGGAATCTGAAGAGAAGTGTTAACTTTTGTCTTTTTAGCCTCAAGATGGACGGGCTTCCGGAAGAAATCAAATCCTTCCTTCGCGAGAACAACAAGGGCGCCGCTGGCGATGCTGCTGATCCCCCGACTGCTCCGACCGGTGCCGCTGTCGACGACCCGTCGAAGGATGCTCCCGAGACGCCCGAAGCCAAGGCCGAGCGTCAGCTTGACCAGCGCAAGGCTGCCGAAGCCCTCCTCTCCAAAGAGGTTCGTGAAGCCCGTATCAAAGAAGCTGAAGCCGCGAAAGCCATCGGCAATGATCACTTTGGGCATGGTCGCTGGAAGGAAGCCGAAGACGCCTACACCCTCGCCATCGACACCGGCATGGTGTCGGAAGCGACGGCCATGGCCGTCTATTACAGCAACCGTTCGGCTGCTCGCATCAAGCTGACCCTTTGGAAGGCTGCCATCGAGGACGCCGATGCCGCCATGAAGTTTGGTGCCCCCAACACGAAGCCCCTCGAACGACGTGCCCATGCTCGATGGCATTCCGGCGATAACGAGTTGCTGGAGGGCGCCCGCGACGACTACAACACCCTGCTCGAAGGAAAGCCTGGGCATCTGCCGTGGATGCAGGCCGTGATCGACATCAACAAGCAGATCGACGCTCGCAATGAACGGCTGAAGGATGAGATGATGGAGCAATTGAGGGGCCTTGGCAATATTGTTTTGAACCCGTTCGGACTGAGCACCGATAGCTTCCAGTTTACCGAGCAGCCTGGGGGAGGATATTCGGTCAACATGAAGCAGTGATTTCAACCGGTTTCAGTTTTTTAAGCTTGTTTTTATATAATTTAACACCCCACGGGTCTCCTATACTCTGTACGTTTTTGCTATCTTGAAAATAAACTTTTGACTACTTATTGGTATAATTTTAGTCTCATTTTTTCAATTCTCAGCCTATAAGTACAAAGGGAAAGTGCAAGCAAGACATCTAACAACACGAAACGGATGGCTAATCGAAATCACCAGAGGTACCGGCCAATGACGTCCGGAATCCAGGCATCGTAGAACTTGGGTGCAGAGTACTCACTGTGATGGCGCCACAGAATCTCGTCATTCTGGGCCTTGGCCGGCGAATGGGCATACACCTCCGTCTGGCCGGGATCCCACCATTTCTCGCCGAGCGTGAAGAAGACGGGCTCGCCGTACCAGGTACCGGTCTTCCAGCCGGGCACATCCTTCATCAGCTCATTCTCGATTTCGCGGTTGCGTTTCAGCAGTTTGAGCCATCTAAAGGTGTCCGTAATGAGAAAAGCAGATAAAAAATATATAAAAACTCACTCCCTGTCGCGTTCAGCAGTCAAAAAGGGCTCAATCGCGTTGAGGATGTCTTGGTCCTCAAACTTTTCCGTTTGACGATGCATCTTCTGGGCATAGGCTTGGTAGGCACCGAAGATGGCACATCCCACGAGACCGGGAATCACAATACCGGCTGAAATGGGTTAAGGTGGTTGTTTTGGCATCGATAGAAGGGCGAATGTAAACTCACGTTTCCACGCAACCTTGGGATAAGTTCGACCAAAGTTAAACTTGCGATAACCACCCGGTGGTGGCATTTCTTGCCGGAAGCCCTGACCCTCCGCCATGGCTACACCTGGAAACGAATAATTGATGGATTGATTGCAGAATAGGGTCGAGATAATGGAGGTCGTGAACAAACAACGCGAACAAGTTCAAACCGTAAAAAATGAGCAAAAGCAAGGATAGTAGGTGTAAAAAACGGTTGAAAACCATAACTAAGATAGTCCTTATGTATCAGAATAAAGAAAAACGGCATAATCGTAACGTTAACAACGTTAAAATCCGTGATAAAAAGCAGATCCATCAATAACATGTCAAGCGAGAACTTGCTGAAGAACACATTTTGTTCGTGGTGGGAGTTCTGTTGTCTAAAAAGTGCGCACGCGGGTGCGCACGCAGTCAAACACCAAAATGACAAAATTTACATTTTTTAAATCTTATTATTGAAATGCAAATCTTCGTATTTACAATTTCCCACGACATTGCAGGTTTGAACATGCCATTAATGCGTATTCTATTCACGTGTCAAATCAACCCTGATGGATCCTTCCCCGAAATCGCCCATCTCCGAAGACGAGAAGATCGCCTGGCCCGAGGACGACAGCGATGGATCCTCGTCCGATGATGAAGTCGTCGTCAAAATCAACAACAACAACACTCGTGCCAGTACCATCTGCCACGTCGATACTTCTGTCCCGCCGCCACCCATCGTCGTGCCTACAGTAACCGAAGTGGCTCCATGGAGGCTGCCTGGTTCTGATATCGCGGATTGGTTCAACTTTGGCTTCGATGAACGTAAGTTTTTCAATGCTCTATTGATGGAAAAACCGCATTTCAGGATCCTACATGTCCTACTTGGAGCACAAGGCCAGAATCGAATCCCAAACCTTCAAAGGCCCCGGTGGCCAAGTCATCTTCATCCCACCTGAACCCAAACAAGTGTCAAAAGTTGAAGAAAAACCTCAATATGTACCGTATTTATCGCCTTATCTAGTCACTTTGACCGATCATGAACCTGATTTTATGCCCGTTGTTGATCCCAAGGAGATTGAATTCTTTCTTTCATGAT
Organism: Panagrellus redivivus; assembly: GCA_000341325.1. Lineage (NCBI taxonomy): Eukaryota > Metazoa > Nematoda > Chromadorea > Rhabditida > Panagrolaimidae > Panagrellus > Panagrellus redivivus. Next base: position 17,073 of record KB455420.1, on the reverse strand, counting down.
GTTTACAGCCAATTTTGTAGTTATTTCATTCCATGTATTGCAAATGGGGCTTTTGTTGTACTTTTATGTTCAGTTTGTTTAAATTCGTAATTTAACATGGCAAAAAATGAATAATTACACAAACATGGCAAGGCACTGTTACCCTGGAAGGTTTTTAAACATCAAAAAACGTGAGCAAGTTGAACATTCGTTAAAAAAGAGCACAAATAGGATCAAAATTTGGGTTGGAGAAGTGATACCGGTATTTGAAAAATGCAAAAATTGGCAAGATGGCTGCATACTGTAGGTCATCGGGACTAAATTTGACTAGCTCGGGATCCGCGTCGGCCGTTCATCATTTCGGGGTCTGAAAATACTGTATTTAGAGCCTGTTAAAGATAGTTTTAGGAAAAAAAGTTACCGATTTGCCCGGCAATAATCAACGAAGCCCTTCGCTTTTCCAATCGCGCATACGCCTGGACGTATCTGATGCACCGTACTACCAAATAGATCGTATACATGACGCCAATACAGACGAATATCATCAAAAACATGAAAAATATCAGCCGTAAAACCATTGGCGGTTCATCGTGTTGAAGGACGGGTTTTCCGTTGATCATTTTTGGTGATTGCGCTTCTTCTTTTGCATTCTCATCGGGATCGACGACGACCTGTTTGACGCCGAAGATGGTCACGAACATGATGAGGATGACCCGAGCACATAGACTGGGATACATCCAGTAATCTCGCTTTTTGGCTATGCCAACGATTAGTAGGGCTGATGTCACGCCGAAGACGAGCAATGTGAAGATCATGCCGAGAGTGAATAGCGTGTCAGTGATGTCCTGATTTGAGGCATCTGCTGTGAATAGGTTGATGCCAGTGAAAATGAGTATCAGGGCAGAGAAGGACAGCTCAATGGAGGCGAGAATTTTCAATCCGGATGCGAGATGGCAACAGCAACATTGCCATTTGGCGTGATCGGGATCGAAATCCATACTTTAAGCGCTAAAATTATAAATTTTACTAGAAATTAATCAAAAAAAGTTCCGTAAACAAGCTTCTACTCGCTTAAAACAGTAAAAGACGTCCAAAACAGTCGCGGTTGACACATTTGCACAGCCATGTTTAGTAAACAGTTTTAAATGTTCAAAGAAAACAACATTTTGCAACCTCCAAAACAGCTAAACGACAATTTGCAATTTGCCGCTTGAAAAAGACAAAATACAAATTAATTTGCCTCAAATTTCGTCTAGCATAAAGTTATCTTCTAATGCATACGATAATCAGCAAAAAAAGCTGTCAGCAACATGTAACATGAACCTATGCCTCAAACCAATGTCCAACCAAGCATACTGAATAGAGTCAAAAAAGCTCATTAAATATGAACCTGCAGTTCCACAACCACGCATGAACGCCTTAGGGTACATGACTCGATTCATCACTCACGCAACGTTGCGATAGCCCTCATTTTGTGGCAATTTAGTGAGATCATTTTGCAGATATAAAACGAAACGTAGTTTTGCGAACAAAATGAGATTGGATGGAAATGGAAACTACACTTGTGTAATTTTTGTAACAAAAATAAAACCTCTTTAAGTCAACGACAGGTGGAAAAGTGTTTTGGTGCCAAATAAGGTAAAATTCCACCTGTAAACGCAAACTTTCAAATACGGTACAAGTTTCAAAGGTCAACCAATTACAAATATTATCGCAAAACAGGGTTATGTGATGCATTCAAAGCACTTCCCGTCTGGTTTCAAGTATACCGACTGATGACATAAGCTTCAAGGAGGGAGGAAAACCCATGGAACGGCCCTTCCCCCTCCTTTTTCATGAATGCGCTCCATTGAGGACGGCCTCAGGCCTTAGAACGGCGAAAAAGTGCCTCCGGGCATGGCAGCGCAATTACTTAGCACGTCTACAAGTAGATGATGCGCCTCTCGAGCGGGAGGGGAAGAGCTGTGAGCGCGGAAGTCGTGGATGCGGATGTGCAATTCGAACTCTGGTTTCGTTTTGAGGGTTTATTTGACGAATGAGCACATCCGTGTTTCTTGCCGTCACATACAGCCGTTTTTTAAAGAGCTAAAATAAATCTCGACTCGACCGCAGAGGACGGGTCCGGCTTGTCGGGGGCTCCTATTCAACCGAAATATGATCAGACAGAAGGCGCGCGAGGCCGTGTTTTAGTACAGGGAGTTCAAGCGGAAATGAAGCAACACGTTTGCAACCCTTAGTCGACTAACTAATCAAAACCGAGATTAAACCAATTAATAATAAAGCTGAACCGTCTGGGAGGGGATTAACCCCCCCTAAAAAGTGGCAAAGTTTAACAATCCACTCCAAAAGTGCAAAAGAACGACCCTTTTTGAAGCTTAAAACCGTTCCAAAGCAATCAAAAAAGCTTTTCCCTAAAAAGAAGAGTAATTATCCATCGGCCAGCCCAGCCCTCGGCGCCATCCAAACTCTGTTGTTTTATGTCTACTTTGGGCCCGTTCTTCGATTCCTCGCCGCCCCTGCTTTCCCCAACTTCACCATTGACGGCATGTCTAACGACCTTCGGAAGAGATTTTCCCGTCTATCCGGAAGTCGCTTATGGTCAGTGTTTTGGCCAAAAGTTAATAAGATCAACATCCAAATTTGGTCAAAATTAGAAATCTCCTTATTTAGTCCATTTTGGAACCCCAGATGCAACCGATAACAAACAAAATAAACTGCAAATGCCGAAAAACACCCCGGCTCAGCTGTTTATACGGTCCCTGTGGCATTTCAAACAGTATGCCACCATGCTGACTAAATGAGGCTCAAATGGCGACAGACTTGCTACGTCTGTTAAACCGGAAGAAAACAAATATCACACATTTCATCATTAACAGGGGAAGCAGGATGTTAGCATAATTCAAGCGAAAAAACAACTGTCAAAAAGCTAATCTTCTGAAGTTGAAGCTTTCTGCTTGCGACTGGTGATAAACAGCGAAATTATTAATGAGGATGGCTTGTGACGTTCAGGTTTGACAATAGGTAACGCATAGTCAAAGGAAACCAAAATTGCAAAGACAATAATAAGTTATAACATCAAATTTTGATGAAAGTTGTTTTTGCAAAAAAAATAAATTGTGCGAATGTGTGTTTATCGTTCACATCAAAAGTGCAAATAGGGCCAATCCCATTAATTGAAAGTGTGCGAATAGAGAAGCATTAAAAAGTCGAAAAAGTGCGAATGGGGCAATTTGCAAAAAAAATAAATGATGCGCTAGACAGAAGTACGCGCCCTCCAGTCATCAGGTGATTAGCTCAGGCTGGCTGGCAGTCGGCTAACATGAGTCAACTCGGTAATGAATGACTGGGGAAGCCAATGAGTTGGTTATACATCCCCCGGGGGCGGCGAAACAAGGTAAACGAACAGCTTCAAAACAAAGTGGATAATACCGAATGATTGATGAGTAGAATGCAAAAAGATTAAAGTTTAACCCTTTTTACAGCTAAACAGATAATAACCGAACGGAAGTAGGACATGCCCGAGGGACTTGGTGCCGTCCTTTGGTACAAAAAAAGGGAGGTAAAAACATGTGAGCTGTATTACACCTTGGCTCATGAAATAGCGTCATTTTTTACGGGGACACAAGATAGAGCATGCAGGTGAAAATGATTTCACAGAAACAAAGTATAGACAGGGACTTCAAACAGCAACAAGCTTTCACCTGTTTGCCTTGAATGTGTCCTCAAGGCAAACAAACATTGACAAAAAAGTGATCAAAGCGCAAGTGAGGGCGCAGTTTTTCATAGAGCAATTTGCAAAATGTGTTGATCTGACGAAGGGTCCCCCGGTGGCAGTTGTCAGTCTCGCAATGAAACACGGCTGGATTGCCGACGGCGGCGGCTGGGGCGATGAGACACAACACGAACCGACAAGCTTCAAACTTGATCAATCGGTCTGTCGATTGCATCCCGATGGATTGGCAATCGACGTAGGCGGTGACCGCGGTCACACGGGCGGCGCCATACCCTCGAGGGTGAAGAAGTACGTACCACAAACAGAGGTGTGGTGCTTCGTTATAACCTTGGGCGTTTTTTATTACATTAGCGACAAACGTCGGGCCTTCTCGATGGGATTAAATAAGATACATAGCATAGATCGACGCTGCCAAATCACATCACGCTAACTAATCCCTAGTGAGTTTGAGGGTGCTGATGAATTGGTACCCACTGATGGGGATTGGAATGCTGATCATCCACAAAGCTGGCTTGGGTTCGTGGGTCTTTGGCTATTAAACCGACCCCAAGCCAAGGGAGCCATATATCTTCTTGTTATTAGGCGCCCTGTCGCGGGCAGTCAATTCAAACAGCCAGCGGGCAGGGGTACGATATCATCAAAAGCAAGTGGCACTCCACCTTCACCTCCCCATCGAAAAACATGGCAATTGAAGGTGGACCCAAAAAAGACAAACAATCCCCCTACATTAGTGAAAACAAAACATGAACGTTATTGACAACTTTTGGCCCCCACCGAAAACTTTTTCGCACAACCACGGAACAAGAAAGACAGTTTAAAAATGGCGTGCCATGGCAAGCTTCTTGTGCCACCGCCGAATTATTCATGTACCGACCTCCCTCACACGGGGGGCAGTGTTTCAGTAGTCACTCGTCTCCAACTCCTTCAGTTGGCTTTAAAAACACGTGCTAACTAACAAAATGATAAAGCATGATGAATTTCAACAAATTTGTCATCAACCTAATAAAAGTTTATTGAAACACCTCGAAAAGTGAAGACGGCTGACTACAAGTGGAACAGGAAAATGTTGTTTAAATAAATTCAAATGCGGTCACCCGGAAAATGCACTTTTTTAATTAAATTTCCCCGTTTTATTAACCTTATTTTACAGTGGCAAAATGCCTAAAGTTTAGCTTCAATGCAATGCAACAAAGTAGTCATAAAAAATCAGCAAGAAAAACCTTGGCATGCATTAGCAGGCGCCGGGTGGGAAAGCACTTTTTCTGCCAAGGGCGGATATAAACAAATGGCATTTTTGGGGAACGCGTAAACGAAGTAATGTTAAAACTTATGATGCCAGCAATTTCCAGTAGGACAACTGCAATTGACGTTCGAGGGTGTTCAATTCGCGCACGATTCCGGTGAGTTCGACGGCGGCTTGGCTCAGACCGACTTCCATCGCTGAAAATAGAACGGGGTTAGGGAGAATAACAAAGTTTATTTTCGTGTTAGCGTTTCTTCCTTGGAAAAGATGGAACCGGAAGCTCTAGTGCAATTAGCAGCGGAAATACCAATTACTTTCAATTGGAAGAAAAAACACTCACCAGCTTCATTGGCACGCCGACGACCATACACAACTTTGCCATCATACTCGTCGACAGGGACGTCAAAATCGGTGGAAACACGGGCAACGGTGACGCCGAGATGCTCTTCGATTTCGGCCAATGACTGAAAATTGACTAATATGCAACAGATTCAAGATCCGTAAAAGCTTACCTGTTTTTCACTGAACCAAATAGCACAACCACCCTTATTCACCAAAGCCGTATTCTTGCAAACGCGGTTCCGACATTTGTGGTACCACACTTTCTCAGGCACTGTGGAAACAAAAGAAATGGCTAATCCCATCCGATCCGCTCGACCAACACGTCCGATTCGATGCACGTAGTTGGAGATGTCATCGGATGACGGCAAAGTGACATTGATCACTGAAAATTATAGAATTTTAATGGAAAATTGGTAAAATAGGCTTACCAAATGGCACTCCATGGACATCAATACCCCTGGCGGCAACATCAGTACAAATCAAATACTTGACTTCGCCGCTTTTGAACTTTCGGAGATTCTCGGTGCGCTCTTCCGCATTACGGTCACCGTGAAGGCAGACGCATGTCCATTCGGGGCCTTGTTTGAAAATGTGTTGCTCCATGTTATCGCAGTCGATTTTTGTTCGGCAAAAGATGATGCATTGATCCATTTTGAAGTGTCGAATTGCCTGAAATGGACACTTTAATCAATGAAATAGATAAAAATTTACGTACCTTGACAACGTATTCGCCCTTGAGAACTTTGACACCTTCAGAAAGCGTTTCAGCGTTATCAGAATTCGGTCGAAGTTGATCACCCGAGTGGATGCCATCGGTAGTGATACCATTTCCTGACTTCGATCGCAGCCGAATCCACGACTTATCAGCTACTGGGTCGACAGGGCAAACAATTTGGTGGACTGTATCGGGGACGGTATCCTGGCCTTTGAGATCGATCCATTGGGGGAAGTGCATCGTTGTTGCCTGAAATCACGACGATGACACATTGAAATGCAGATAATTAGACTTACAGCAAGTCTTTCAACACCAAGATTGTGAAGCGTCGCAGAACAGACGATCATCTGCAAGATAGAGCCATCGGGCTGGAAGCGAGGAATAGTCTGATACATGTTGTTTATCTTTCTGGAACAGTTTTGAGGGCCATCGACAAGGCTATCCTGAAACAGTAATCATAAGTTTCTTTTCAATAGAATAAGATGAACTTACAGCTTCATCGAGAACAAAAAACCGAACATGGGTCAGCTTGATTTTCTCCTGATCGATCAAGTCAAAAGCCCGACCCGGGGTACACGTAACAACATCGACGCCGGCTTCAATGTCTTTGATCTGCTTGGCGATTGGGATGCCGCCACCGACCAAAACTGCCCTCAACGTCGGCGAATCCAATTTCTTCGAAAACAAAACGATTTGTTCGTGAGTCTGTCGAGCCAGCTCCATCGTCGGCTCGAGAATGATGCACAATGGCGCTGAATTTGGGCGTTCAGCATTCGGATCAGCAGTGGCGCCACCAAGTCCATTTTTCGGAGAGGATTCAACGCAGTCGGGGGATGCAGAGGTGAGCCCAACATAGCCCTAAAACAGTCTAGAGTTAGAAAAAATCCTTGAAAACATAGAAACCGACCTTCTTCGGCGGAAATTTGAATGCCGTATGTCCAAAATTCAACTTCAGACGGCTGTTTTTCAGGACAAAGGCTGGATAGAAACTCGCGTTCACCAAAGACTGGCTGATCTTGAAGGCGATTTCAAACTCCTTGCCATTCTTCGCAAAGTGGATGCTGTGCGAATCGAGATCAAGGTAACAGCCGATGACATCATTCCGTTCAAAGGACTCTCCGTAGTCATCGAAGTTCCCGGCATACGACTTCTTCCCGGTTCCACCGAAGCCATAGCCATTTGAGCATGTTCCGAGGTTGTACTGGGCTTTCGGGGTGGCCCATCCGACACGACACAAGCCATCTTTGACGATTGTCGCTTCGTAGTAGTACTTTCCTTTGTTGAAGACACCCTTGTTCGCTCTGCCACCGCTCCAAAACTTCGGGTGCGATGATTCGGCGATGTAGGCTTCTCGATCGACACCTGTAAAGAAAATTGAGCAAAAAATATATATAAAAATGTATTGAAAACGTACTCAATGTCGGATCTCGGTCGAAAACGTTCAAATTCCATCCCTCTTCTCCGACTGAAACGAATTTTGGTTCAAAAATGATCTGTATGAACGGCTCTTACATTTGTGCACCTTCTTTTTACCCGTCTTCGTATCCCGTAGCGTTTCCCAGATCACTTGAATCACCGGAAGACAGAATGCGCCCGTCTTTCCGCTTCCCGTCTCTGCTGCCTGAAATTTGTCCCTTTACTCTCCATCAATCGTCTTGAAATTCCCGCACCATGCAAACATCAGCTCCACCGAGGATAGCTGGGATCCCTTCTTGCTGAATATCGGTTGGAAGCCTGAAAGTTGCATCATTTTCGATTGCTCATCCCTCACTTTGGAAATCACTCACATCCAGCCCATTTCCTCAACGGCCGTCGCTAATTCGGGCAACATGCCCAGTTCCGCAAACGCGGCCATGCTTCAGCTTTCGTGTGATACCAAAAAATCACAGCAAAAGCAAAAATAAAGGCGTGAAAATCCGATTTGAAAAACACGCAACGTTAGCCGCAAGCAACGCAAAAGTGCGCACGCGTCTGCGACTAGCACCACCCAGATCCTCCCAGCGCGAAAACCTGAGCTCGACTGCACCGTATCGAGCCCCCCAAAATCGCACCGACGGACCTATCTTTGCTTGTGCAAACTCTTTTTCCACTTTTTTCACGTTGTTTTGCCTTATTTTTCACGTTTTGTGTACCGTTCGATTTGCCATCGGCAGTGTAATCGATTGATACGTGTAACCTACGACTTTATGCCACATTTTGATAGTTTTTTCGTGATACAAGTTTTCGTACATTTTTCCCATATATATCACATTATTCTTACCCTTCTCCCGTTAAGGTACCACCATGGTTTTGTTCAACAAGTTTGTTGAGATCGGCCGCGTCGTCTACATCTTCAAGGGTAAGGATGAGGGCAAGCTTGCCGTCATCACCAACGTTGTCGATGGAAACAAGGTGAGTTGTCTGTTCTTCCGAACATTATATATATTTTTGGCCCGTTTTTCGTTTTTATTATCACAACTGATGTTTTCTAGGTTCTCGTCGATGGCCCGTCCACTGGCGTCCAACGATCTGTCCGTAACTTCAAGGATCTCCATCTCACCAAGTACGTCGTGAACATCCGTGTTGGCCAACGCACCGGTGGTGTCCAGAAGGCTTTCGATGCCGCTAACGTTATCGGCCAGTGGAACGAATCAAGCTGGGCTAAGAAGATCGCTCAAAAGAAGGTGGTAAGTGTTTTTTCACTGATTTGCGTCACACTTTACTTCTTTCACGTTTTCACACCTTTATTTTCAGCGCGCCGGTTTGACCGACTACCAGCGATTCAAGGTCTTGCGTTTGAAGCAGCTCCGTAACCGCCTTATTGCCAATGAGGCTGGTAAGCTCCGAAAAGCCGCCAAGAAGGCTAACTAAATAAAATCATTGTTGGATTGTCGTTTTTTTTGTTTCTGTATTGAAAATCATAAATTGTTATTCAATACATTGTTTCACCCCAATTGCGACACCAATCAGTTTTTACCATTTATTTTATCACAAAACTATCAGTTATAGTTCACCCCCGCTTTTGTACAACTGGATGAGTCGAGTAAGAACAGTTTTTTGATCGACCGAATCGAAGACGTACGGGGCAGAGAACAAGATTCCGATGGTTCCACCCGCTGTGATTCCAAAGAAGATGTAAAGCAACAGTCGATCGATAATCATGGCGACGTACTTCCAATCATCTCGATACATTTTGTATTCCTCATCCTGTTTGAGATGGTCAGTTATGTATTCGATCGCGTCAATGGCGCTGACGGCTTCAGCGGAGAGAGGGTAAAAGCTACTTGTTGAACTGTCCATGCGAGCTCGTTCGGAGTGGGTCAGTTCGATGGCCGGTGGGTTGCTGGAAATGGGGGATTCAGTTTTCATAAATAATGATGCCAACTCACTTTGGTTGTTCAGAAGAGGGGCAAAGAGGATGATGATGTGCCGGATTCACGGTGAAATGCCCGACACCAGGCAAGGTCATCATTCCATTCTTCGGGGGAACTTTTTTCTTCAAATCTTTCCGGGTGACAGCCTTTGGCCGTTGCATGCAAAGCAGTTTCGGCATCACGGTCAAGAAGGTTGTGTGGACCCACTTTGGCATTCTGTGGGTGGTCGGGCCACGGAAGTAGATGTTGATGATGATTACAGTTACCAAAATTGTGATAACGTTCAAAACGAATGTCAATAACAGGTATTTAGCCATCAGTGGGATGGTGGACGACGTCGGTGGCAGAATCTTACTTACAAGCAACAAGAACACGACGATAGAAAGCAACACGGAAATGGTCAAAGTCATCTTTTCACCGGAATCTGTCGGCAGGAAGAACACAGCCATGGACAAGAAGGCCATCAGCACTGTTGGAATGATCAAAACGACCGTGTAGAAGAGTGTTTTCCGGCGAATTCGGAGCTGGAATTCGATCCGACTACGCTTATTGACGAGCGAAGCGGGTGCGTCCATGACATCCCAGATGGAGCTTGTGGAGTACTCGCTGAGATCGATCCATTCCGCTTGTTCGAATTCGAGTTTGATTTCGTTTTCATTGTAGGTCCAGCTTCCAAAGATCTGAAAACATCGTTTAATTATACAGTTTCAATCAGTTTAAACCTACCAAATGGCAAGTCTGTTCATCAAACGGAAAGAATTCCACGTCAATGATGCATGACGACTTGTAGATAGCCGGTGGCACCCATAACATGTCGCCCCGATGATTGATAACAACATTACACATGAATGAGACCTCATAATTGCCGTCGGCATTGTTGAATAGGACGATATCGGGCAGCCAGACCTTATCAGGCGCGACACGGATTTCTTTGACGTTACCGTAGTTGGTGGGGTTCCAAGCCATTTGGAAGTCTTTCCACTTCTGAAACAGTTTAAAACTTTATAAATTTTGCAAAATACAAAACTCACCAAAGTCAGCCAGACATTGGTATGCATAATCTGGTCCTTCTCATCGACATTGATAAGCAATACCAATTGCAAGGCCATTCTGACGATAATAGGGGTGTCATTTAGGTTCTTAATTGGCTGGATTAACGAGTTATAGCCTTTGAAAATGTCGACCATAAGCCGCTCCTCATCGTCGGAGGCCGATACTGTCGTTGTGTCTGCAAATAATTACGATTTGTATTTTTGCACTTATTACAGTATGCCAATTAGTGAAACCTTACTTATAGCAACCATGACAAAAACCAGCAAAATCCCAACAATAAACGACCGCCTTCGACCAGCCACCGGTGCCAGCGGCGATGCCAGTCCCGTCAACGACGGCATTCGGGATTCGATTCGGAGCCGCTGGCGGCTTTCGTGTGTTGGCTTCCTGTAATTTGGTCCGGCCCTCTTTTTTGGTCAAGTTCGTTCTTCTTCACAACCCAAAAAGGGGCTACGGTGTCGCGTGTGCCGTTGTTGGCACAATATTTGTCGTTGTTATTAAAACAGAGGGAGTCGGCCGGAAATGAAAGCAAAGCACGCAGATCCCTTCATCCCATTTGGAGGCAGGCTCAAGACGGAGGGCCCTTTAATGTTTCGAGGAGCGGCTTCACGAATAAGTTGGCAAGGGATGAAAAAAGGGGGCAGAAGTCGGTGGGAACTTTGCAACCGAATTAATTAAATCCTATTTTGGGGATAGACTGGCTTATAGTTGGTAAAGACGGGCTAGGTATTGGTTGGTAATGACATTTGCTGTAAATTTTTATTATAAAATTGTTTTAAAATGTTGTTAAAAGTCGAAATTTATAATTTTATTAGTTAGGCCCCAAAAATTTAAACCTAAGAAGCGGTAGCCAGTCAAACAACGTCTCAGAATACCTAAGCCAAACCAGTGCCAATCAATCGATTGATCAAACTTCCGCCATCGCTAAAGCAAAGGATAGCCTGTGGCGGTGGGACGTCGGCACAGTCACCGGAACAAGCCGACTTTCGACACTTTCAGCCCTGTAGACCCCACTTTACCCCCCGTCGCCAGCAGTTAATCCAGAGCCTAGGGCGAGAGTCCATTATCGCGAATGTCTGTCACTCAGGGCTCGGTCGAACGCTGCTGCCCTCAGGGTGATGGCTGTGTCAGGTGGCATTCCACTGCCGATGGGACGATCAACTTGGCTCTTGTCTCAACCAAGTAATATTGATAGAGTTCTTTTTTAAGCAATGAACGGCATTATTGAGTTATTTAAGCCAAATTTAGCATGGCGCTGACTGCAGTTCTCAAAACGAATACGGTATTTATTCAAAATGACAAATTGTTTAAGTAAATTCCAAACCAAAATACATAAATCGTGGTTTCGGTTGTAACAGATATAGTTTTTCGATAAAAACAATGTTTACAATACCGTAAAACACAATTTTAATACAATTATCAAAAATTTACAAAAAAAACTCGAACGCCAGCATTTTGGCGAAACGTCCCCGAATGACAATCCACAAAGTCGACAAAACTGACGTTGCTCACGGCTGTGGCTGATGCTTCGATCCGTGCTCCGCCAGCTGTATCGCCGAATCCGAATGAATGATAAGCCGTTGATTGTTGTCGGTGGCTGTACTGGCACCGGCAAGTCTGATTTGGGCATTCAGGTTGCCAAAAAGTTCAATGGCGAAGTCATTTCTGCCGATTCAATGCAGATTTACAAAGGTTAGCTTTCGATTCCTTCTTTTTATATTTTTTATCGATAAAGTATATTATTATCACCTTACAGGCCTGGACATTGTCACCAACAAGGTCACTGATGAAGAAATGGACGGCATCCCGCACCATCTCATGTCCTTCCACGATCCCGTCGACTCCAAATACAACATAACCCGGTTCCAGGAGGCTGCTTTGAAGGTTATGGAAGACATCTGGGCTCGAGGCAAGCTTCCGGTGATTGTTGGCGGAACGGCGTATTATGTTGAAGGAGTGATCTATTGCGACAACTTGGTTAAAGCTGCTAATGCTGTGACTTATCTCATAAAACCCTGAGCTCAGAGTTGCGAGTTCAGAGTTGCGTGTTTTCCCCTGTGCGCCCAGTGCTTTTCTCCCTGGAAGGCGCGCGAAAATGGACAAACAGCTGGCCGCACAGGGGAAAACACGCAACTCTGAACTCGCAACTCTGAGCTCAGGGTTTTATGAGATAAGTCACTGATGCGAAGCGTATGTTTTGCACTGTTTTTGATTGGCTTTTGTAAAAAAGTTGTCTGTTTACAGCTGAAATCCGTAAACGCCTTGAAGCAATGTCCACAGATGATCTCTATGCCAAGTTACAAGAAGTCGACCCAGTTTCCGCAGCTCAAGTCCATCGAAACAACCGATTCCGAGTGATGCGAGCCGTTGAAATCTTCGAAATCACGGGAAAGCCGAAGAGCGAACACATTGCTGCCGTCGGCGCTATGGACACGGGTTTGAGGTTTCCAAAGACGTTGATGTTTCATTTGGATTCAGATCCGGCGGTTTTGGATGAAAGGCTGGGGAAACGGATTGATAAGATGGTGGCCAGGGGGCTGAAAGCGGAGTTGGAGGAGTTTTATGATCAGGTTTGACCGTTTTTGGCTTTGATGAGACAGTTTTATGGATGTTTTGCAGTACAAATCGAGACTCGTCGATCATGGCATCCTCCAATCCATCGGCATCAAAGAGTATCTGCCTTATTTGGCCCTATCCCCCGAAGAACGCAAAACGGAACTCGGCGAGAAAAAGTTTGCCGCTGGCAATGCCGAACTCACGCTCCACACGATACAGTACGCGAAGAAGCAGCGTCTTTGGTTTCGGCAGCGGTTTCTGAAACGGAAGTCGATTCGAGAAGTTTGTTATTCACTTTTTTCAGCTGTCTTTACCCATAATTGTGAACTTCAGCTCCCAACAGTCCTCGCCCTTGACTCATCAATCGCATCCAACTTTTTCACTGAACTCGTCCCAGAAGCCCTGAAAGCAGTGTCCACATTCCTGGACAATAAGCCCATCGACATCTCTGCCCTGAATCCAGCTTACGTTTCCGACCCATTAGCTTCCATCGACGCCGAAACCGCCATCAAAGAGCCCGGCTATGCTAAACGAGCCAACGCGATCCATGTTTGCGACGTTTGTGAAATCGAAATTCACGGCGAAAACGGCTGGACGGCTCATTTAGCAGGAAAAAAGCATAAGCACTTTGCGAAGAGGAGAAAACTTGAACAAGTTGCTTGATTTTGTTGATTTTTTGTTGTTTTTTTTGGATAAAAATTGTTAAAATCGGCTGTTTTGAGATTTGATATTGGTTAGAAATCCAAGAATTTACTTTAAATGAAGAACAAGTCATTCATGAAGCCTATAAATTTGACATTTTAGGCTTGATTGACCATGAACTACCGGCGACTCCGTGAACAGCAAGCCGCCGAAGCTCAGGAGAAGCGTCGGGAGCTCTTCTCAGCCCAGGGCCATGCCAATCTTCGAGAACGGTCCCATTTGAAGCATAATGATGCTCTTCGGAATCAGGCTATGAAGGTTTGTTTCAGCTTTTTCATGTTTATTTGTGATTTTGGATGTTTCCAGACCACAGAATCCCTGTCCCTACTTGTCTCCAAGATGGGCGAACAAGTTCAACGCAGCGAAAACACGACTACTAATCTGATCCACTCATCTGAAGTCCTCAAAACCACCCATGGCCAATACAACACCATCAAATACACCATCAATGTGAGTTTTTATCTTTCGAAAATCCGACTTTATCAAATCGTAAAGTAATCAGAAAAGACAAAGTCCCACTTTTTCATTCATAACTTTACTCGTTACCGGAACCAACCCAAAACCAGCCCAATGTCTGGGATCTGCCGCCGTCGCCGCCGGCGCGAGATACCCTTTTGCGACGACAATTTTTCTCTTTGTTCTTTCGGCGCCGACACTAGCTCGGCTCCAAACTCTAACTGGCCTTCCGAAGTGTACGTCAAATTCGATAAAACTGACGCATCTCGTTGCTTGCGCACCCGTCTGCCCCATATCGTCGCCAAATCGCCCGAAGGCATTGGCTTGCCTGAACCTGCGCATCCAGACTGACGGGAGAGATATATCACTTCTTTCGACAATGTGCTACCACCCTCCTCGCGCATGCATTTCTAATCCAATCCCAACAAGTCTGAGCGATACATGGAAGTGAAGTTTTTCGGTTCGGATGTGGTTTCGTTTTCGCTTTCTAATGTACCAGGAATGTTGCAAACCTGAACCCGCTTTGCCACCACTAAGATGCACTTTTTATAGCTTTGTAGTTACAATCCTACTAGAGCATCTGACGCATCAGACAAGCATGCAGACAGACTATCATAGAAGTGCATTGTAGTTCTGAATTGACAGTTTGATCAGAAAAAAAGCATCTCAAAGGCTATCGGAAGAAAGAAGTGTCCGTTACCCCATGGTTAATCGCATTCACATTAGCTGCGGATGATGTTTCACTGAAGAAAGTGTGACATGTTGAAATTTTCTGGTTTCTCCCTTTTCGGAAACGTATACCAAGCATTTTAAGCCGTGAAAGAAGTTGATCGTGGCAGGCTGTACGTAGGATCGCATGTGATACTACAAGGCCATTTGGTCAAAGATGGCAAAAAAGGTGGCAAATACGGAAGTTGAGCGCATTGGTCGGCTTTGTTGTTGTGCAATCGTGTTGCATAAGCTGGAGGGGTGGATAATCTGCCGAAGAAGAGGCTTTAGATTGAGGATTTATGTCTTTTTGAAAACAGTTTTGAGCATTTTTGAGTGGTTTAGAATGAAAAACAGGAAAAATAGGTTTAGTCAAATTTGAACATTTGCAAATTTTAACGCTAAAAAGGTTTTCGCATATCAACTGAAGACATTATACAAAATCTCCTCAGGATAGAGAAAAAAATGTTTCAAAAATGTTAAGAAAACCCCGCTTTTTAGATCGGCAACAAACTCATTTCCAAATATGGCCGTCGTGAATTCACTGATCGCATCCTGCTGGGTCTCGCTCTATGCGTCTATTTTGGCGTGGTGCTTTACATTCTCCATAAACGACTTCCCCTCGTCGGATACTTCATTTAATGGCCGATCTAGTTGGATGACGTAATCATGGCTATCATGAGTTGCTTTTTTGTCACAAGACGCCCTCAGGGCATTTGCAACTCTTTTTGTGATTCGCTTTTTGTTTGAATGTTTGAACGCTTTGAACCGTCGTCATCTGGTCACGGGTCTTTTCTTCTATTTGGAATTGTTTGTATACATTATATGGGATTTGAATCAAAGAAAACTGATAAAGATGAAGCATTATTTCGGTGGGATACGTTTAATCGGGCAACGGTGTCGATTTCGAGGGAAGTAATAGTCACCAGCCACAAAAAGTCTATCCGATTCTTAGAAGGTGACGAGCGAGATGGAGACTAGTTTGAAACATTTTCACGCGCGGATGGACCTGTTTCGGACATTCAGTGGTTTGACGCCGCCGCCGTCGACACAAACGTTTCCTTGTGTTGTGAGCTTGCGATATGGGGGCGTGTGTACTGTGGTCCGAATGCCCTAGAGCGCGCGCGCTTCGGAAACCTGTCCTCCCGGGCGCGATGGCAGAGGGCGGACACTGGCCTTCGTGCTTCGCCATCGAAAATCTTGCCCCAAAGTTTGACATTCCGATTTCGGCGGACGCGGACTCCGCCTCCTTTTCGTATAAATATCCTGGAGCATCACCGGGTAAAGCCATCAGTTGACGCTCTCAGCTCATCTCATCTCATCTCCTCAACCAAAAATGAAGATTCTCTCCGTTTCGGCTGTCGTCGCCGCCTTGGCCGCTAGCGCCAACGCCTTCCTCCTGCCCCCGGCTGGTGGTGGATGTGGATGCGCGTAAGTTACACCTAAGATCGCCAAAGTTCAAAGCTTATGATTAACCACCTTTTTAGTCCTCCCCCGCCTCCTCCTCCTCCCTGTGGCTGCGCCCCGGCCCTGCCGCCGCTCCCGACGCTGCCCCCTCTCCCCCCACTCCAGCTCCCGTCCCTGCCGGCCCCTCCGGCCCCGTGCGGCGGCGGTTGCGCTCCTCCCCCTCCCCCCTGCGGCGGTGGATGCGGCAAGAAGTAAGCTGTAGTGTCCTCAAGGCTTTCCCGATCACCATCATCCTTTCGTTGTTGATTTCAACACAGTCTGTCCTGTAACATACATGGTACTATTGCCCGCCTCGTCCTCCATGTTCTGGAGCCTCCTGTTTGAGTTTATTTCCGTTATTGCCCCCTGATCTTTCAATTTAAATTGACAAAATGACATGCAATTCTTAGTGCAGTGCGACTTCCAATCTGTTTTCTCCTCAGAGAATAAATGTTCTAATCGTAAAAGTGTTTATATCTTGCCAAACAACATACAATGAAAATTAGCCACTTATCAGATTACCCAAGAGGTTAAAAAAGCCAACCACTTCAGCGTTGGTTTTGTCGAAGTAACACATCTGATGCACATTGGTAGCACACTTGTAAGCAAAGTGTTGACAGTTGCGCTTGGCTACATCATATTCTCCTTGCCATAAACCCGATTTCGCATCCTTTTCTGCATCATTGGCAATGTCTAAGCGGTGGCGACGTCGGATGTACTGCTCAACAATTGCAATTGGATTGCCTTTGGCGAACTTTTCCAAAGTGTCAATCCGTGCCCCGGCGTC
>KB455419.1:85802-114747 GCA_000341325.1 Panagrellus redivivus | reverse complement strand
AACTTTTGGGCGTAGGCGCGAAGCGCCCCCAGCGGAGCTGCCAGCCCGTAGGGCTGGTCGTTCATTTATCCGAGAATTTTGAGAGAGACTTGCAAACACAATGAACAAGCAGTCACACTTTCTGCTCTGCCGGGCTAGCTGGAAAATACCGTGCTCGTGAAGATTTTGAGGAAGCACAGACCAAGTTTGCAAGAGTAGCACAACTGGCAATTGTGTGATGTCGGTATTGTTTAATGACAAATACGGTAATAAGGCCGTCGAAAAGGGGGCTTGCTGCTAATACTAATTGGGTTAGGACGATTGTTCGGCCATCGAGGAAGGGTTCAACTAGGAGTAAGGCGGATGACAGTGTAAGGAATGCTGGCACCTGGAAATGTTAAACTTAAAATGGCCATATAAGTGGAAAAAATCTTACCTGACAAATTAAAGGCACCACAGCTTGAGCTAATGTCGCAACCGCAACTTGCCTTGTTTCAAGCAACCTCGCTTTATCATGTAAACATCGAACAACCCTAACATGTTTAGACACGATGCGGAAAACTACAATATTAGATACAAACGTGACGATGTACGCAGAAACAGTTAGGAAAGCGTAGGCAAAAAATAACCATCGACCAACATCATGTCGCGACGTGCAGATAATAACTAATAAGATGATTGGGGCCATATCTGAGATGACACACACCAAAAATGAGCGTTTGCCAGAAAATAGCTGAAAACAATATCATTAGATTGAATTCTAAACTCAAATTCCCCACTTTATCATAAGATTTCGGTTTCGCCGCAGCAACAACTCGACTTAACGATACCGGAACTAAGGCACATATCATCACACCAAAAGATCCATAAAATGCAAATGCTGAATACGTCATAACCGATACGGAGAAGCGTTTTCGGTCGCTCAGGTTAATATAACCCATAAAAGCAAATAATAAAGCTGAAATTGAATAGAGTCAACAACCCACATATAAGTAAAGAAAACGCACCGCCGATAATATCCACGATGGCCATATTTGCTATGAAATGACGATAATCACCCCGAATGTGAAATATTGTCAATATAAGAATAAACAAATTTATAATTAATCCAAAAATGGCAGCCACTATAACCAGAATCTCGATACTGATCCGAAAAGCTGTCTCATCATCGTCCGCTGCCTTGCCAAGAGCTTTGACTTTATCCAAATCAAACTCAAATTCGGTGTTATTCCAATATAGATCGAAAATAAAGTCATCTGGGGACGAGATATGTGCCAACGGACGTGACATGACCGTGTTCTGTGGTGCCGGTGATAGGGAGAAATGTCTACTTGATTCCAGCGCGAATATTGACTTTGACACTACCTCGATGGAAGACATCATTTTTACCTGTGTACAAAGCTGTTCTACCCGCAAGGATTTAGTCAGTTCGTCTTTCACACGGTCGTTTTGGTAGGTGTCAAAAGGCGAAATTTGACCTGCAATCCAGAATGAATTGGCATTCACGGTAGCTAAAGTAAGATACAATGTGTATCACGTCAATCCTCCGCGAAACGTCGTCAACGCGTGAAGAATAAAAGTTTAAAGCATATTTATTCAATAAGCATTTTGGTCTATTTGGCACACCAATCAAGTCAACGTTGCATTGTTTACATAGTGCCCAAAATACGCGGAAAAAAATAATTATTAGCAGCCGGAAATACGAGACGCACGCTGCAAACGTGAAATCTCGGAAGTAGACAAAATGCCATTAAGGGCATCAGAAAGAGTTGTTATGACCCGGGGGATGGGGTGAAAGTAGCTATCATGAGGTCCTTCTGTGCGGCTTTCACACAAAATGCGCATTTTGCCGCTTCGAGTGGGTGCAGACTAGGAACTCTTGGTAGGTAAAGTTCGTCTTGGACGCTCTCTACACGTTGCTCATCTTACTTTGTTAGCCTCTATTAACGCAGGAAAAGCACTCAACGTATTTGCGAATCGAAATAGAGCTTACTTGACAAGCATAAGCAGGCAAGATGGATTCTACGACAAGTACACTTGTTGACCGCGCACAGGTAAGATTGCAATATATCCGCCCCCACACTTAATCTGAACCATTGAAAATGTTCATTCATCACAAATTTGTGTTCCTGAAAAGAAACAGACACATTTCATTTTGTACTTTTAAGAGAAGCCAGCAATAAGCAAAGTCAAGAGACAAAGTGTGAAAGCAAAACGACCCAAAAAAGCAGTTCGCATCTTTGATGATTCAAAAAATGTGTGGCGAAGTCGTTCTGGAATAGTATCAACGTGATTTGCATCGCATCCAATAAAACAAGATAAATGTAATCAAAACAAACAAATGGAATTTAGTCGGTAACTTTTCTCTTTGTTTCGTGTATGTGAGCTCAGCTGTAAAATTTTCCAAGCTTCAAGCAAGCCCAGAAATGTAAACTACCCTTGTTTTAAAGTATGACACAGAAAAATTTAAAGGCTTTTTGTCTAAATTACAGTACACGAAATTGTCAATATAAAAATACTACGTACAATTTATTAAAATACGTCACGCTTTTTTGGCTCCAAATTCGAAATTTCAAATGTATCATTCCTACATTTTTATACTACAATGAAACGCAGCTTATCCAACATCAAACTGGTATGAGTAAGGTTTAAAAAAGCAATTTTCCAATACGGTTTAAACGCATATTGAAATAGGTGCATCTCCAATATAGGATCATCAATAACCCCCTTTAATGCCCATTAAATCATATTATCATTTACAAAGAGTCCGAAATAATTTATATCAAGCTTCTTATATAATTGAGATGCAAAAAGAAAAAAGGAAAATGCACCTCAGGGAATTGAGCAAAAAACATCAAAACAAAATTGTCTAGCCGGTATTGAATGCGGTTCTGGCAATTTATTTATAGTGCTTAAGTATTAAAATATTGGTACTTTGAAGTTTTCTGCTAACTCCCAAATAGTACCCGTAAATTAACATAAGTAGACGTTTTGCGTGTGCAGGAGCAATAAATTATTGTAACACAAAACTTTCGTGCAAATTATATTTTGCTGAAAGCTAGAATTTAAAGATGGAGTACAATAAATTACATTTTAATAGTACATAGATACCACATAACTCAAATGCAAAAATAGCGTGCAAAAGTTTAATGTTAATTTATTTGAAACGGAGTCAAGTTAGCCAACCGCTAATTTGTCTGCCCATTTGAGAACAACATGACTAACTTATGTTATAGGAAACTTCACTTCCCCAACCAACGCAATGCCAAAAAAAAATAAACAGGAAGATGAAGAAAAACAAAAAATACCAAAAACAAGGAATGAGTAATAACACTTTGTCCCATGCCCAAACTGGTAGGTATACCATGACAGTTGGATGAGAACGCCGGGTTTAAACCGTTCCTTGTACTTCATTATTCTTGAAAGATGGCTGGTTGAGCGGATTTTTCAATGCACAGGAAGCACTTCATGCAAAGACAAACAGCCCTATCGTATATGGTCTTCGTTTCGGAAAAGCCTAAGCACAAACGTTGGTTCCAGGAGAGAAGAAGACGATAAAGGACCCCAAAATTATGCCAAGACGGGCTGTCAGCTGCCCTAACACCCAAACGTAAAGTCAATGAAACATGATATGACCAAAAGCCATCCATCTACACGAGTGCAGATTTTGAAAATTTGTTTCGAGGATATAAAAAGCTTGCAAACGTCGAAAAGCGTAGGCAAAAAAAGTTGCATGCTTAAAGGATAAGCACAATCCAAAACAATCGGAAGTGTGTTGCCATGTCAAAACACAATGTGGATTTAAAACCTTTATTCTCAAATCAAAACAAAAATACAAACGGTACGGTTTGCAAAATAAGTCTATAACTAGTCGCTATATAACTTACTAGCCAATTACAAAACAAACGAAAAACAATCAGAAAAACTATTCACTAAACCAAACTGTTTTTTGCGGACTATTAATTTTTTTTGAGAAAGACGAACAATAAAAAAATTTGTACCATGATAGTAGACTTGAAAGAAAAAAACTTTGCACTAAACATCACTTTTGAATGAAAAGAATCTAGCTAGTTTCTAGAAAAATACCAAAATTTAGGTTGAAGTTTGAAAATTTTGTCATGTTGCAGACTTTGATCAAGGCTAATCTCTTAAAAAACAAAAAAAAACTTATTTAACTTAAACATTTGAAAATTTCGCGGCTTGATCAGCACATTCAGCTTTGCAGACATTCGTCAAGTATTTGTAGGGCACGCGCCATGTTGATGTCAACCCAGGCAGGGCACTCAGCAATCAAGCGTTTATCAAAAGCTAGACCATAGCCATCTTTGAAGCTTATGCGGATTGTGCAGAGACGACGAAGATCATCGACGCCGTGGTTGACGGACTGAAATATTCCAAATCAGTGATACACTTGTGATAAAAGCTGTAAAAGGTCGACTCACCAAATCGAGTTTCATCTTCTCAACAGGGTGCTGCACATCCTTAACATTCGCGCGACAATTGCGCACATCATTCCAATAATTTTGGTACGCTTTACGTTGTAATATTTCAGCATGGAACTGACGAAGGTCAAACACTTTGACCGTGGTTCCAGCAACAAATTTGTGTGGCTCTTCCATCAGAGAGCGATAACTTTGAAGATCGAGGTGGAAGGCGGATACGTAGACGGGATGCGGCGAAACGACAGTCATCCATAGGTCGCCTTCGTTCTTCAAATGGAGTCGAATACCATTGCGAATGTTGCGTCTGGAAAAAAACTATGAATTAGCAATCAAAATAGCTAATGAAACCAACTTACAATACAGTAAGCGACTCCTGGCTACGATTCAACAAAGGTAAGGAGCCCAAACAGAATCGATCATTCACATTAGGATCAATTCCACCATCGATGGCTATGCACCGATATCTGTCATCACATTTGAAGGTGCCAATCTTACGGCGACGCTCATAGTAGTCGATGGTACTCCATATCACGGGCACTGAAATGACAGACAAGTTAATAAAAGAAAATAAACAAATAAAATTTGTAACTTACTTGGTTGAACGGAAATAACCCTACACGATTCGTGTTTCAAGAACTGATTCATACCATGTATGTAATCAGGAGCACCAATTAACTTCATAGTTTTGATGTAATCAATGAATAACTCGATCTTGTTTAAGTCGAAAAAGTTTTTTTCGCTCGGGTTGAATATCTCGCCGTGAAACTGAAAGAGTCAAACTTCAATAGAGTCTTGGAAAGGAAGTATAATGCAACTTACATCACGCAAACTGTTCTCAGTTCCACGCCGAGGTGCTTCGTTGTACGGATTCGATGCAGGGGCCAAACTGGAGTTGCTACTCGACGCCGAAGCAGGCACGTAGAACGGCATCTCTTGACTGGTCAAACTAGCAGAAGCTTGCACCTGTTGAAACAGTTCATTAGCTTCGGCGGCTGGTCGATCGACATCACGATCTGGGCCAGTGAATGGTGGCACAGTGCGAGTGAAGTACGGTGGATAACTTTTCTCGGCTGATTCATCCGTAGGAGGAGCGCAAACTGAAAAGTTAAATATAAGTTTGTAATGTTCAAAGGTACTTTTTTTAAAACTTACATTCTTCTATCTCAGTATTGTCAACCAAATCAGTGGGTTCAAACGTTGGCATGGGAGCAACAGCGGGATAATAGGGGGCATGTGGTAGCATCGGACGAGGAGCAGTCATGTCCATAGGAGGCGGCCCTTGGAAACGTAGGACTCGAGATCCCGGTGCCGGTGGCGAGAGGATTGAATGTTGAAGAATTGGACGCATCGTAAATGAAGATTGAGGTTTGACAAGTCTGTTCTCACCAAATGTGTACTGAGACGGATACTGCTGATTCAGATACATGCTGCTTTCACTGCCCGTTGTCACATTCGTCAAAAAGGATTCAACACTGCTTACCGAGTGAGGTTCCACTGGTGCGACAGCATTGGGTGCAACGGGATCAGGAATGATACCCAAAGTCATTTCAGCGACCATTTGATTGCGTTCATAGTGTTCAATGGGTTTGGGCCGAATCGAATCCGACGGCTCAAGAACCTCAACTTCATCGTGTGATGCTAGGACAGCACTTTTTATTGCTTCCTCAAGTGTAGCTGGCGGCGGAGGCTCGGGGTTGGATAGGGAGTCGTAATAGTCCGCTTTCTGGAGATGCGTTGTGTCAGAAACCAATAAAAAAGCAATTTAAAAGGCTTACCTTTTGACTCTCGGAGTACGACTTATCCGTGCCCTGCATCAATTCCTTCAACACCTCTCCAACCTTATATGTCACTTGAAGGGTTTTATTCGTTTCCTCTTCGGATTTCCCGAGAGAACGAATAATCGGACCTATGGTATCAGATAGTCCCACCGGTCGCAAAGCCAATCGGTCCGTAGACTGGCTTTTAGCGGCCGGCGCATTGGAGTTTTCCGAAACCGCAGAGGAAGACGGAGAAGAAGAAGGCGGCTTGTTCGTTGATTTGGCGCATTCAGCCATAGGCGGTGTAGTGTCCATCGTTTCGTTTCCGGAGACCGCCTGAGACAAAACACGCTTGGCAGGGGAACATTGTGCGGCGCTAGTCGTCCTTTCGTCGTGACGACCGTCGCTGGTCGATGATGGTGCCTAAAAACGCGCGCAATGTTGTGAACGTCAATCGAAAACATAATAAAAATACACTTGCCACGTTCATAGGAATGCCTTCGGTCAGTGAATTCGTTCCGCCTGTCATTTCTTGTGAAAGGACGTTTGAAAGCGGCTCCCCACCAAACAAGCCCGATGGATTACCGCTGGCTTGCGATGAAATTGGCGTTGAAGGAACGGGCCCGGCTGGTGCCGTTCTGGGCGGTAAGTATGCCATTTGAGCGTAATTATATGTAGTATTCAAATCCGGATCGTAACCAGCTTCACCTGGTGTCAAATAAGTAACTGGATGTGGCCTTGGACCTAACGGCTGAGCAGGCGCACCGTCTTCACTGCGTTGTGTCGATTCTTGTGACTGCTGGTGCACTGATTGCGGCGAAGATTGCGCGGTTTCATTGGGGTGGCTTTCGCTTGTTGGCGACTTTCGCTTTGTGGCTTTTCGTCTTTGCGGTGGCTTACGTCCTGAGACGGTCTTCGGCTTGGGTGCCGCGGGCAACGGTGCTGGAGGGGCAACAGGTTGCGCAACCTCTATCTGATACTGGCCGGTCGCTTGATCACATTGAAGCATGGGGCGTCTTTCCTGGACTGGCATGTACTCAACAAATTGATCAATACGCACGCTGGTTTCTGAACAATCAGCCGACGATCCACGTTGATACTCGTTGAGAATCCTATCACTGTTCATGTTGGTGCCAGAAACATCGGAAGACACATGTCGATATTGGTGGTACATCTGGGCTTGCATCGCAGGGTCGACTCCAGGACGTTCAGAATCGACGCTCGATTGCGAATCAATAGCCCCAACATATGAGATGTCGGATTCTGTTTCGTTCGTCCCAGAAAAGGAAACAAACTGATAGTCGCCGTACATCTCTGGACTCGTATTTGCAGCATTCGATGAACCATTAGGAGACGGAGTAGACGCAACATTGCCAGCATTTCTCATTGAAGCAGTTCTGGAAGCCTGACGTTTCTGCTCGTACGTCTTCTGCGCATTGATCATCTGATTCGCTTTCATAGTGGTCTCTTCTGCTCCTTTTTGGGTAAATGGCATTCCCCTCTGTTCGATTAACTTCTTTTCCTCCAGTTTTCGGCACAACATTGCGTACACATTCTGGAGCTTGTGGTAATCCTCGATGTTGAACTGTCCACGAACGCTGCGCGTTTCGACTAATTCGACGGCTTTCGCAAATACATTTACGATGTGCACCTGCTGTGGTGGAAAAGAAATGTATTTGCCATCGCAGTCATCACCGGGGTAGTAGTCTCGGACGATATGGCACAGAGTTACCTTTGCTGAATACGGCAAATCGGAGAAAAAAGGACTGTTTCCGAAAAAAACCATTCTGCCATGTTCATTCTGGTACCCTTGAGCGACAGCCTGGCCTTGCCACTCAGGTGTAGGGTTGTTCCTCAACGGCGTCGGCTCCTTGACGGAAGTTGTATCCATCGGCTCCTGCATGACGGTATTTCCTACAGGGCTTGTTTCGGTTTTGATTCGGGTAGATGAAGCGACGCTTTCTGCTAACGGAATACCCAAAATCGGTTGAACCTCGTCGTCGGAACCATATGTACTGGTGAAAGGTCTGTCGAGATCGCGAGTCGTCAGATCTTGCATAGGCTCGTCGCTGAACTGAAAATCTTCAATACGGTAGTCACCGGAATTGAAGTTAAAGTTCGCAGTTTCAACGTCAAACGCGTTGAAGCTGGATGTCGGATCAGCTACGTTGTCACCCTGATGAACTGACTTCGATGCTTCTTGTCCTGGTGACGTATTCTGTTGGGAGTTGGCTGCAGTCGTCGGCGAGGCATCTTCCATCATGTACATTGGTCCTGGTGGATTCATCTCAGGAGCGTAATACATTGACGTCGGAACACTGGGTCCGGCTGCGGGGGTTGACGTGGTCACATTATTACGTCCGAGTGCTTGGCCGTAGAAGCTTTCTGCGGAAGTAGTAGCCGTGTACGTTGATGATAGGTCCTGGGAGGTTGTTACAGCGTAATGGGCTGCTGCTACAGCTCCGGCTTGGTTGGTAGTAGCATCAGCAAAGTGGGGCGTCAATGACGTGGCGTCGCGTACGGGAGCCGCGTATGAATTCGGCGCGTGGGGGGTGTACGGTTGTAAACTACTACTTTCACTTTCATCTGAACTGAAACGGTAGGTTCCAAAGGCAACATTCGGGTGATGTGCCTCTGATACTGGTGCCATGCCGAGGTAATCCGCGCCACTATATGGGTACTGTGCGTTCATCGGAGGTTGCTGCATCGGTGGTGCTCCATGTCGCGCGAGTTGCTCCGGATGAATCTGGAAATCCTTCGAATCGGTGAAATTGGCAGCGTTCATGGCGTAATCCGACTGCACAGGCTGTGCCATCATGTATTGGGACTCTACCGTGCCGACTGGTACAGACATCGCATACTGTGAATCCGCTGATGCTACTTGCATGTCCATGGAGTAGTACGATGGTGCCACTGCCGCCGGCTGCATCGCGTACTCGTTATGCCCTGTGGTCACCGGTGCCGGTTGGACATATGCCGCGGGATTCGGTCCTGGTACTACTGCTTTTGGTGCTGGCTGCCGCTGATTACCTTGAGGTAAAGCAATGCCGCGTTGAGTTAACGCATTTCGACAACCTTCAAGCTGATCTGTAGTCACGAATCGTGTGCCGTGTGGGTCATCAGAGACGTAGTGTTTGATATTCCTGCAAACATGCTTCTGTCATATCGTTCAATGGTGCTAAAATACAAAAGCTTACGGCATGTTCGACAGAACTCCTGCGCACACGTCAGTGTCAACCACGATTCGAACGTAGTGATACGGATTAACACAGACCTGCAACAGTTTAGGTGGTACCTCTTTTTCTTCAGAGTCATTCAATTCAATGTTCTGTTCACTAACCATTTCTGTCTTCAATTCGAATCCATTCTGGCACATGCTATCACTCTTCAATTCGTTTTTGTGGAGATCGGGCCATCGGAAAACTTTGGCGTAGACAACGTGTGGGAAGCCCTTTCGACCGGCAACCTGAAGAACAATGTATATTATTCATGATCACATTCAAGAAAAACCAACCTGTAATCGACCATCCAATGTCCGTTGTATCGAAACACATTCAGTACGCGGATTTCCAAGCGTAGCTATGGATCTGATGAATTCGTCCAACTCGTTTCGCCGATCTTTCAACTTCTTGACCAAGCTTTCGATAGCTTTGCGTTCAAAAGTGGTTTCATGGTTCTGAAATGATAATTTATATATCCATCTTGCAGATAAAGCTTCTTACCATCGCAAACTTAGCCAGATATTCACTTATGATGGCAACACTATCAGTTACGAGGGGCCGCTTATCAATAAAATGATGTGATATCGTCTGAATCTGGCGAAGGGTCCTCGGAGCAGCCGACTTCAATATCTCGAGCGCTGGACGATCAGAAGGATGTGCGCCGATCGGAGGACTCGGTGGCGGTGGTACACTTGGCGGTGGTCGATTCGATACTGGACTGTTTGCCCGATTATCGTTTTCGTTGTTGCCGTTGGCATTTTCAGCGGGCATGGGTTGATTGGCAGCATTGTAGGCTTGATTCGGGGCGCCGTTGTAGGCTTCATTCCCAACAGCGGCGTAGGCTTGACCACCGTGAACTTGAGCGTTGAATGCTTGATTGCCGCCGGCGGCGACGTAGTTGAACGCATTGCCGCTGCCCAACGCTACAAACTGCCCATTCGGGTTATGGAACGATGGAGCAGCGGCATCAGCGTTCACCTGATCCAAGTCCATTACTGAAATATATAAAATGTAAGGGATTTGATATATAAAAACTATCATATATCAACTCACGCATAACGCCGTTCCCTCCACCCGCATCCTGCGGGCCTTGAGGGTTCGGGGGAGCATCAACTGTGCCCTCCATCGGCAAAGAGCACAGTCGTTTGCCCTCGCACGTAGTTAGTAAGTTAGCCAAGTCCTAAAAGTCGAGTGAGTTGGTGAAGATTGCACATATATATAATTGTCTAATCGTCATAAATCGATGACCGACTGGACTCCCCGTCAAACGCGCAAGGTAAAATTTGTAAGTCAGCACGTGACGTAGAGAAGGGACTAAATAAGTTAGGACGGAAACGAGCCGAAAGCGAAAACAACTCGTCACTGCACGGCTCTGGAGCGAGGAAAAATGTGAAGACCACATTTTCACGCCGCACTACTCTTTATGCAGGTCGGAAAATGAGTGGCAGCCACCCAGACTGCGCGAACTGTCTGGGCGACCGACGAGAGTCTGCTGGTCACGTCGTTCCGCGCTGGGTTATTCAAATTTTCAACCGATGCACTTTTAGTGTCGCAAAAGTTGACAACAGCGTAAACCTCAAATTGTTGGCGTTGTGTGTCGAATTCGACGTGAGTAAACATTCCGGAATAGAATAGCTCGGACACATTGCCGCAGGGCATGGCATAGCAAGCGCCATTGCCATTAAATGCGATGCGCCTGAGGCTTTTTCTTTTAGTTAGTAGTTCCTTTTGTGATTTTTGCGCTTTGCTTGCTTGAAAAGCCACCAATTTTTATTATGAGAAGGGGCCCATTAAAAGGCGTCTAAATGCGCCTGCGGCCTTTGAGCAATTAAAGACTTGAAATGCGAATTTAACTGCCATAAAAAAGCTATATTTACTTTATACTAACTGGGTGGTGCTTATTTTAAATTTTTGACTGAGCATTTCGGTGACGCACACTTTTATGGTTAGCATAATTAGCCTAGTTTTGACGAAAACAGTGCTTGGGAGTGGGGCGACAGACAGCACAGACTTATTGTCGTCTGACCTTTTCTTACAAAAAAGCATTACGCACAATAAATACGATTTAGTGTACAAATACGATTTTGAAAGCATTTGAGAAGCAATACAGTCATCATTAAAAATATACACGTAACGATGATTTTTGGCCCTCAATGAGTCTCAACAATAACCAGAAACAGTACGTGAGAAAAGGGAGAATGTTTTTGGAAAAAATGTGGAAAAACGGCGAATCACGATTAAACATAGGGCGAATTGTGGCACCATAAAATGAGAAATGGCTTCGAAGGGATGCATCATTCCGAAAATGCTGGTTGAAGCCGCATTGTTCTTGGTAAGTACAGGGTTCGTTTTGTCGTCGCTCTCTAATGGATGGGTTTTAAGGCGCTTTTTGCCTATGGCAAGGCGCAAAGCGTGACATGTCCACCCCTGGATCCACTCCGTCTCACGCATAATCCGTATTCCATCAACGGGCTACAGTGTAAGTGGATGATTACCGTGGACCAATATGGGTGTCGAAATGTGTTAAACGACTGCTCGACAGGGCCATCCCCGTGAGTGATGAAAAAAGACTTATACCGTACCTAGAGACTAACCGACTTGACTCGAGACATTTACAGCTGTCAGAATGGCGGCGAAGTCCTGTGGCAATGCTCAACATGTGAACCTTCTTGCGCCAATCTCAGCCCTACGTGTAGCAACCATTGCGGCCCGCCCTCTTGCCAATGCGCCCCAGGGCTTGTGCGCGATATCTCTTCCGGTAGCTGTATCCGGCCTGATAAATGTCGACTTACGCAACCCACGCCTCCCCTGCCACCGCAATGTAAGTTCGGTGAAGTCTTGGTGCGACAAAATTGCTCCAAGCTCACCTGTGAAAGACAGTGTGAAGGACCGCCCAATTGCAACCAGCTTTGTAACCAGCTTTTGTGCATCTGTGCCGAAGGATACTTCCGAGCTTCTAATGGAGAATGCGTAGCTCAGGAGCAATGCAAAACGGCACGTAGTAAGTCTTGACACAGCACAGTTGTGATTCACACAAATTACCCCAAAACAACCTTTACAGCCCCATGCATTATGGACAGTGACTGCAGCTCGGGCATTTGCGGTGATAATAAATTCTGCACGCAAGGTATAGATAGGGCAAGGCATATAGGTTAAGCACAACAACATAAACACACAAGCGACAGTTTTAGGGGGTCCTTCGCGTCGGAATGACACCGAAATCTTAATATGTGGTTTTACGGGCTGCACCAACCGTGAGTTCGCATAAAAGCCAATCCGTTACACAAAACTAAACAAGACAAGCCTTCTAGACCACTGTAATTGGGACGATGATTGCCATCCTGGAGCAAAGTGTATCAATAATCGATGTAACAGAGGCGGCTGCCATGCATGGTCAGATTGCCCAGCCAACACCGGCTGCATCGACAACCAGTGTATTGCCGGTATATCTTTCGACCATAAGCCCCGAACGCCCGAAAAGCATGACCTTTTTAGTGGAGCTTCGTCCCAACTTCTGCCAGACCGACGATCACTGCCCAGGTGCAAGTGGGATTTGCGTGGCTAACAGATGTGCAACAGGATGTCGCTTCTTCAGTGATTGTCCACAGAATACCGTATGCGTCTCGGGCACCTGCCACAGGCTCGTCGGTAGGGATTTGCGGAATCCAACGAAAAAAAACTAACAAAAATGTTAATTTAGCCACAGTGCGAGAAGGATTACGGCCCCACTCATGCCTCACCGACAACCAATGTGGAACTGACGACATTTGTATTGCTAACAGATGCCAAAAACGTAGGTTGTAGCAATATTTTCACAACAAAGTCCAAGTGGAACTATACTATGGGTAAAAAGTGCATTAAGCTTAACTAAAAATGTATGTTTTCTTAAAAAGGACCGCTACAAAAACCATTAAGTTTCTCAAAATTTTACGTTTTTTAAAGTATGCACGTACTACTAAACATTACATAGCGCAATGTCACAAAAAATTAATCAAAGAGTTATTTGAGAGACAATTAATGTGAAGCACGCCAAAAATACAGTACTGTTCGACTTTTCTGAGAAACATAACGTAAGTATACGTGCAAACATGAATGAATTCCAGGCTGCCGAAGTGATAATAACTGCCCTCATACACAGCGATGCTTTAATTCGCTATGCGTCGTCGTCTCCGACCCACCCCCGCTTTGCCGCAATAATTTTGATTGCGGTTTTGGTAACAATTGCATTGGAGGCTTGTGTCGTTCAGGTTTGTCAACTAATAGAAAATCAGTACGTCAATTGGAAGAAAAATTACACGCAAACTTTAGGTGCATCTTTCGCATAACCGACAAATGCGCCGATCATTGAACGAATGGGCGTGCGTGTCCGATCGAATTAGTGCGCAATGTTGGCAGTGCCGCACTCTTTCGATTAGCTCGATCGACTCTTCTTCCTTCTTCCCATTTTTTGTCGATATGACTTGGTAACAGTTTAAATAAAGTGAACGCTTATAAGAGGCTGTTTTGTTTGAAAGATAAAGAGTTTGACACATTTGACGTTTCTACTTTGAAGCAGGTCCGTCGTTTGTTGACGCGTTTGTCGTGCCTTGGCCTATAGGGGGTTAACACCGTCGTGACGGCTTGTTGTTGATTAAGACAACTTGCTATCGTGACCGGCGGGCTAGTGCGTTATCGCGGGGCTCACGGGTCGTGGGGGTTTGACCGATTGATGATAGCATCAACAATACCAGACGACGACCCGTCAAAAAACACAAAATTTGCTACTTTAAAATGTTTGCCAGAGTATCTATCGCATTCACATTCACTTTTGGAATCATGTTCTTATCGCGTACTCGCCCATTATGTAACGAGAGGCTTGCTTGGGACCATGCCCATGGGCCTAATGTGAGTCTTAACCAAGTGACGGCCAATTGCGCGTGTTAACGATGAATGAAAAGAGACACCCTTCTGATTGGGAACGACCGGGACGTGTCGATTGATGGAAGTGCTCTAGCGCGAGGTTCTCGCGTTATCTTTTCTTCCTAGACGGGGCAGCCCTTTTTTCCAGGTAGCTGAACAAAATAATGAACCATGACAACGATGTATAGGTGCATAGTTTTTGTCCTGCTCCTTCCTTGGTCCTTTGGTGTTATTGCACCGGCTAACGTTGAAAAGCAGCCGAAAGTGGGTTTAGCTCAATAATAATAACGATCGAAAGTAACAACTAATGTTTTAGAAAAATATTCCCCTTAATCTAAACCCCCAGGACTTGGTCACGGTCAAGATAAGGCCACACATATCGGGTCTTCGCGTCGAAAACTCTGGTCGAATTCCGGGTTTTGTTAGTTACAAGTAAGTTCGCGCAAAGACAAGTGTGTTAGTTTAGCATTTGAACCTTGCCGTCTTACAGTGCCGCGTCCATGAGTGTAGTTGAGCCCGATGTCGATATTCGTATCGTTATCTTTGGCTATTGGCTTGACCAAGTTTCCATGGTGTCATTCACAAATGACAATTGCCTTCGCTCGGTAAAGAACATTAGTTTGTCTGGGTTTGTGACACAGACGGACAAGGTCATCGAGATTATTACCAAATTCCCCGAGTAAGCTTTGCGTGCGTTGGTCCAATGGCTCGATTGACCCATATGTTTTAGGGCCGAAGACGCTTATCGCATCTGCTTAAAGCACAAACCGACCGGGCATCCCGAAGATGACGAAAACGACTTGGTTATTGTAAGTCGAAACACATGTAAATATTCCAACCCCTATCGCCGAAACTTTTACAGGTCGATGAAATGCGCACATGGATCATTGCGACACATGATCCGCCGCATCATTTGATGCCCGAGGAGATACAAATCTGTATAATAGTAGGGCTTTTATGTTTGTCTGGGCTATTTTCGGGCCTAAATTTAGGCTTAATGGCTTTGTCCCCTCAGGAACTGACACTAATTGAGAAATCTGGTAAGGGTGTTGCATTAATTACGACCAAAAAACAAATAAATGTCAGGTTCGGATCAAGAAAGAGCTTACGCAATGGCAATTTTACCGACACGAAGAAAAGGAAACTACCTATTGTGCACATTGTTGTTAATGAATGTTGTGGTCAATTCTGGTATTTCAATCCTTATGGAAGATTTAACGTCAGGCTTAATTGCTTTCATTATTGCATCGTTGTGTATTGTGGTTTTCGGCGAAATTGTTCCACAGGCAGTTTGCATCAAGTAAGCCGCCCTAACAACAGCTGTTACATACGTAAAGGTTAAAAATTGCAGAAATGGTTTAGCCGTCGGCGCAAACACTATCTGGCTCATGCGGCTTTTCATGATTATCACTTCTCCTTTGGCTTACCCGATCAGCAAAATCTTGGATTGGATTCTCGGCGAAGATATTGTCGGCTATGATCACAATCAACTTCTCGAACTTATGAAGATGACCCCACGGTGGGAAACAGGGGACGAAGACCTGGCAGAGGATCTCAAAATTGTTGTCGGTGCAATGGAAATAATCGAAAAAAATGTTTGTGATGTAATGACACCAATAGAGGATGTTTATATGCTGTCAGAGGAAACGCTACTTAACAAAAAGACGATTGGAGAGATTGTCAAGCGGGGTTACAGTCGAATTCCGGTTTATGCCGACAACAACCGGGGAAACATCGTTTCCTTACTGTTTATCACCGATTTGGCGTTACTCGATCCGGACGATGAGTTCACCGTGAAGAGTGTCTGCACGTACTATGCTCACACCGTTCGATTTGTTCCGGAAACTAGCCCGCTCCATTCATTGCTGGATGAGTTCAAAGTGGTACGTTCAAATAAACAATTTGTCGGAGCGGTGCAACCAAAGATGTCCTAATTTTTTCAGGGTGAATACCATCTCGCCATAGTGACCCAAGCGGAGGACAGTGAAGATCATGCGGAGGGAGATGTTATCGGCATTGTGACTCTCGAGGATATTGTCGAGGAGATTCTACAGGCAGAAATTATTGATGAGTCCGATGTAATCACTGATAACAAATTCAGAGCGAAACGTGTTTTCTCCACGGTAAGATTTGTGTCTTGCATTTTACATGATAATAGCCCCTCATTAATTTTTTTCACCTCTTAAGGAAAATCGTCCATCCAACCGATTGCCCGGTCCCGAGAACTGGAAAAACATCTCAAGCGCCCTCGCAGAGGTGACGGAACAATGGCTTTTTATGCATTCAACCATCTTTGGGGCTGCTTACTTGGAGAAACGTGCATTGACGGTGCTCATTCGAAAAAATGTGCATCGGGTGAGTCGAAATTATGCCTTGATGGTAACGTAACGATCAAGTGATCTGTAGGTTGATTTCTCACATAATTCTGATACTCCTGTGAACGCAATGGACATGGTCAAGCTTTACACTGCGGGTGAGCCGTCAAGGCGTTTTGTGCTTATTTTAGAAGGCTCTGCTACCGTCAGTTTCCCGGCAAGCAAAATGAAGTTCACTGTGGGGCCGTGGGAAAACTTCGGGTTCGACGTGATCAGAAACATTGAGCAACATTTGACAAAGTACACTCGCGGGCAGTTGAACTCTTTCCTTAATGGTAGTTTTTGCGGTTTACTAGTAAAAAAAAGTCATAAAAACTTCGTTTCAGAACAACAACAGCTATTAACCACGGTCGACTTCGTTCCCGATTACGATCTGTATGTAACCGATTCCTGTAAATACCTTCAAATCACAGTCGCAGCTTATCTGAACGCGCTTCAAGTGAGCGATCTCGCAGTATCTGTACGTGATTTATCTATGAGTCGAAAACGCTCATCAACACATCCCATTAGGCCTTTAAACTCATCACTTCAAACAGTTCTTTACTACAACAAAGACACGGTTCATGGTCTTTCTGACATTCCAGAAGAAAAACGATTTCGAAGTTTAGAAAGGAAACGTCGTGGCTCTGCTCACATTAAAGACTTGTAATTGTTATAAATTGTTACTAAAATTGTTATAAACATCACTGAAACTGGGTAGCCAACGTTGATAGCGGCTCCGGTGTGATCATCAACAGCATCCTTACACGCGGCAATAGAAAAATACAGACCAACAGGGTTGCCAGCGTACTCTACTTTGAACGTTAAACGGGTGCCAACAAATTTTTGCACACTGCCAGCTTTGATGTCCGAGTATCTAGAATACAAAATATTAAGACAAATATACAGTTTATAAAATTTTTACCGAATAACTTTAGACTGTGGACCTGTCCAAACCGTGACAGTTAAAATTTGTTCCAGATCAGTCAAAGGGGTAAAATGGTATGTCCAACTGTCACTAGCAGTAATTGCAGAAAACTCATAAGTGTAAATGCTGGTGGTAAGATCATTTTTGAAGCTGGGGGTTGTGATGTAAGTTGGTGTGCAATTATCACCAACTTTTATAGTAGTGGCTACAATTTGGGAACTTAAATTAAGCATGACACTGAAAATATATGTAAAACCTTACAAGGTATCACAGAATTTACAGTAATAGAACCCGGAGATCCAGAATATTGTATAGTTACAACATCGCCATAGACATAAACTGGAACATTGTCAAGTTTGAATGAACCGGTACCCATAAATATCTCAACATCGGAATTGTTGTGTAAATCAATAAGTGTAAACATCAATGCAGATTGTTCTATGTCAGTTATGTTGTGATACAAGAAGACTTTGCAATCTGTGTTTTTCGCTTCCAAATTTAGTTTAAATGAAGCACCAAATGCAATATTTACGACGGGTGGCAACAAGCACTCCGTTCCTAAAATGGGAAATATAACAATGTCAAAAACTAAAAACCAACTTGAGAACATATTAGATGGTCCAGATAAAAGCTTAATGATGTTTCCTTCGGTAAACTCTGGATTGTAATATTGTACAGCCATGGAAGAAACGTCCGAAGTATACGTTGCAATACCGTAACGTACATCGGGACTGGAAATAATTGTGTTGTAATTTTGTTAAAGCATAAAACGGATACCTTATTGCCGAATATGAACTTCCATTATTGTAGGCACTCAGAAGTCCATTTGGTAATGTGGATAAATCATACACTGTAAACGGCGGTTGGATGGTGAAAGTATTAAGATATCCGACAGATGCGCCTTTGCGAAACTAAAAACAAAACTTATGTTGTTTTAATACAATAGAAAAAACTTACGTTTTTGTCCTGCATGAAAGTAACCTCATCCAAAACACTATTATAAATGTTATTGTCCGCTAGGTCTTTGACTGAAACCTCAAATTTTAATATCAGAAAAACATTTTATAGCTTACTGTCTATAATGTTTGCATTTATTGTAAATTGAAGAACGTCGACAGGCGGCACTTCCAATTCAGTACTTGTGATAAAGTGAAAATAGACAATCCCCGAATCGACGTAAAACGATGATTCAGGCTTGTTTGAGTTTGACACCCTGAAAAAAAACCATTGACACGTTTTTATATCAAAATTCTTACACAACAATCGTCTTATTCTGATGATCTAATATTCTTAGGTAGTCCAAATTACGAAACAATAGACTCTCCATATTAAGTTCAAGAATTTTGTTTACGGCGAATTTGTAGTTCCATTCGCAGTTTAGACCTGGGCAGTAACTTCTACCAACTAATCCAGGATTGGTAATTTGGTACGCATCTTTGAGAACCATAGAATCGGGACAATTGCATGCTAGAAAATAAAACGGTTAAATTAATGTATTATACGAAAAAAGCCTTACATTGCATGAAAAGCGACCCTCTAAATCCAGCAGCTTGACCAACGCCATCACTTGTAAATGTTAATTGTAAATGGTTAGTTTCAGGAAATATAATTGTATGCCAAGATCCCGTAAGGCGCCAGTCATCAGCCGCAGGATTGACAGTCAATCCAGACAGAGCCATGACATCACTTGAAGCTTCACTTTCCAGCTCGATGTAAAGCATGATTTTTTGATTTACAAATTCTGGCGCGGTTATGTTAAGATAATAATTTAGATTGTTAGGATAGGCTTGGAGCAAGGTACCATCGTATGATTGAAAATTTCGTAGCATGTTGCTTAAAAGCGTTATGTTTTCAGCCGTAAAAGTCGTAGGTGTAGGTGTATAGGGTTCCACAATGATAAAATATCGTCCACACCCTGTCAAAAGGCTGCATACTACATCAATTGTTACTTCATTTACAAAATAGTTAGCCGCTGTTGAAATAATTGTCTCAAATCCACTTAAAAACAAACTGTTTCCATCGCTAAACAAGGAAATCAACACTCACGTATATGGTATAACTTCGGTTCCATTCGCAGTCGTACCGGACAGAGTCACTTTTCCGTGAAAATTGAAATCATAAAGAAGAACTCGAATATTATTCTTCGATATAAACGTTTGTGTTCTCCCAGGATTGCTACCATCAGTTACCGGATAAGCGGGTGAAACGAAAAAGTAAGCGTGATCCATCGTATCCAAATCTGTCGTGTTTTCATAGGTGGTTCCAACGACTTCGTCGGCACCTATAAACTTATCTTTTATTGAAACATTTAAAAAGATTTGGTCGAACCATGATATTGAACATTAATTTGAAAACCGGTATGAGCTAAACCATCTTCTACACCGTCACTTTGGACGGTAAAAACGATGCCGCTCTTTGTGTAGATGTAAGCTGCACTTCCCCTGTTAGGAAACACAGAGCCTTTCAATCTGCAAACAATGTGTGTTTCATATTTGTTAATAACAAATTTTTTTACGTTTCAGAAGTAAAATCATGACTAATAGTCATGTATTCATGGTCACTCAACATGAACTCTTTGAAAAACAAGTAATATCCTGCACCCACTTCGGCAGGTTGTGCAAGAATAATTTGTCCTTTCTTGTCATAAAATCCATACTGATTTGGAAAGTTTGGACTTTGAATGATGTAGTCTCCTTGGGTCAGATTCGCGATCTTAATTTTACATCTTGTTAAAATAATTGATATTAGTGAATGCAAATAAACAAACCTTTCCAGGTTCTAATGTGATAATGTCAATGCCTAACACGGCTGTTGCAAAAACCGGTAACAATAGGAACAACATCATTACTGCGAGAGGTCCACTATGGAATGATTTCCCTACACATTTTACTCGATAAGCATGCTTTCATAGCACCCCTTGAAGGGCAAACAAGGTGTGCTAGGTGTGCTGGATTCGTCATCTGATAAGGCAACTTTTCAATGAATGTACGCATAAAAGGCATGGTATAGGTGACGTGCAAAGGTCGAATGATGGTAGGGTTCCTAACTTTGGATTATGTGTTAAAACACAAAAAAGGTATAAGAAGTTGTGGTGATCCACAGCCGCAGGATTGGCGGTCAAGCCGGGCAAAGTGCGCTTTGTTCGAACTGGTCATTTGTCCTTTGCCGGTCAGTCCATGGCCATGCGGGTGGCATGACGTGATCAAATCCGTGGACTGATAGCGCAGTCGGTTGCGCAGTGGCCCGGCAAACTGTCGGTTGACGGTTCGAGTCCGTCACGGTCCAAGCGGTTCTTCCGTGACATTTGAAATGGCGCAGTCCCTATTCAACGGCGGTTTGATTAGGCCTTGCTTCATTTCAAATGTCATCTCAACGGATTAACGGCTTGTCCCGTTAGCTCAATTGGTAGAGCAGCAGTCTGGCATATCATTTCTGTCCACATTTTTTGTCGAATCATGGTTTTATAACTTTTTTTTGTTAAAATTATTGTTTTTCGCTATTTATGTAGTTAACTGCATAACGGTTACACAATAAATTTTTTTATTTGCGATTTAGTACCTAATTAAAAATCGTAAAAACTTTCAAGCATATATTTTTCGCTTTTTACGTAATGACTAACCAATTATCACTAATCCTCATAAGCTCTTCGGTATTTACGCTCAAGCACCGGATACACGGTGGCTTACGCCGATTTATAATTACACCCAATTTACGAGCTTGGCCGAACTCCAAATACTTTTAAAGTTGTAATAGTAGGGATTTGAAAAAAAATATGCCAAATTTATCGTAACAAAGTTTTTATACACTCTTCTCGCAGATTTAATACAATACACATTCGCAATTAGTTACAATAAATAGTAGAATGACAGAAACAGAAACAGTAAATCGCATGGTGTGATTGATAAGTGACGTTTATTAAGCCTTGTGAGGCAATGGAGGGGCTTCGTATGCCGGAGGCGGTTCATACGGTGGCGCGGAAGATGCCGGATTTCCTCGATTGCGAACGCCATCGTTGTTGGAATTCGGGTATGGCGGCGCATTTGTGGCCGCATTGGGGTACGGTGGAACACCTGGGGCATTAGCCGGATAGGGCGGCACGTTTCCGGGAACATTCTGATAAGCATGAGCCGCGGCATTGCCATCGTAGATGCCGTAGTATGGAGGAGGCTGCTCATAGACATAGACGTTTGATGGAACATCCGGGAAAGCTGGGTTGTTTCCTTGATAATATGATGCCGCAGGAGCGGAATGATAGTTTGCCGTTGGTGGGACGTATGGCGGGGGAGCAGTGAATTGAGCAAAACGTTGGACTGCAATGAAAAGTTTAAACATAAAAAAGAACTTTATCATGGATTAACATACCTGTATCGTTAGCCCGAAGCAGAGCTTGGCCAAAGTCGATGCATCCGCCCTTAGGGAACGTCATCTTCCACAAAACATCGCCCTGATAGTTGCCACCAGGCTGGGCAATAGCCGTGCCCTTCATGTAGTTAGCTCCGAACAACGGCTGTTCCAATTTGACGTTACGCATGCAGAAGAATGGCATCGCGAATGAAACCAGAGGGGCTCCACCTTTGTTATTGATGTAAATAACCTACAAAACAATAAAACATCAAAATCTTTCAAAAAATATATAAAAACAAACAACTCACTCGATGCGAAGTCAAGTAAATGTATCCAGTAAGCTTTTTCGACGGGAAAATCGGACTCGGATTGGCTTCAAACTCCATCACCACGTGGGGAGAGAACAACAAAACGCTGAAGAAACATACTTCTAGATGTTTTTATATGGAAAAATCAATGTCAAACTTACAATTCGCCTTGATACAACAAAACGCCGGCGCCATCCTGGGTATGTGAGGTGTTGACGGACATCCTGGAATGTAATATGTTAAAATTGGTTCTAAACCAAGTCAGATACGCGAGTGTTACAAAAAGCAAGTAAAGAAAGCGCGAGGAAAACGAGTTGTGGTGCAATAACCAAGATGGTTTCCACATATATAGTTCTAGAAGCAACCAGGCAGCACTGCACATGAGTCACGCCGATTCTGTCCGGGACACCACAGATAAAGCATGTAAACAAAACCGACATATACAAAAAAGGCTGAATTGCATTTATTGCTATCTTATCGATTCAACGAGGGTTTGGAAACGGTTTGAATAAACAAAATGGAAAGGTCAAGGGAGATGAAAAATGATTGATTTATTACGACTATAATTGCTAATTATATCTTATTTTGCTACATTTGAGGGTAATAAACTTGTTGATCAGTTGCTTAAACTTTATAACAATGTTTGTAATGCGAAAAGAAGAAAAATATATAACATAAGTTGCACAAGTTCCAGCTGGCCGACGCGTCGCAAACTGACGTCGCGCACGTCCAGACAGTCGATATCGGTGGCGAGTGACAAAAACGCAAAGCAATCAATGGCAAGGACAATGTCCACAATGCGACGGATTTCAATCGGTCAGTCGAAACGGGGCCACGGACCTTGGTTGTTGAACTTTAGGTTTGTCAAGAATGACAGCTTTGGATTCGGATCAGCCGCTGGTGGATTACATAACCGTAAGCTTTTGTTTGCTCAAATGATGATTTTGACACCCTCAATTTCAACTGTAATCATCTTCAGCGTTCACCACCGTTTCTGAACTTTATCCGAAAAGCAATCCTTCCTTTTACCTCGTTTGTCGATTGGTGGCACAAGAAATCCGGCGTTCCATTTGAGAAGTTTGATGATCAACGCTACTTTATCCTGTCTATCCATTGCACGGTGAGCTTTTTGGCCTGATTTATCATGATTTCATCGTTTTTGTTCTAGATATGGATAAGGGTGTCCATCATCTTGTCCTTCGTCGCTGCCATTGCCATGGTTCAACCCATGCTGAAGGAATACACTCGGCTTTACATCAGCCTCAGTGCCAGCACCAATGAGATCCCCGAATTTTCCGACATGATGATGCACATCCCTCCAGGTTTGCATTTACAGTTTCCCCCTTGCAACAAACTGACCAGAAAGCAACTTTTTACAGGAAGCTATCTCGAGCATTTCATCTTCTACGAAGTTTTTTTCGTCGTGCATCCCCTCCTGGCGACGTTTGCCCTAACAACCCGGCTCCCAGGCTTTTTCATTCCGTCGCAACTGGCATTGGTCCGTTTTTAAACATAAAGATTGTTTATGTCCCGCAATTAGATCTAAACATTCCCATCTTTTCAGATCTTCCAAGTCAGCAAAATTGGCGTGAGACTTTTCGACAAGCTTGCCTACAGTGTCACCGATGCATGGATCCTGATCCGTAAATTGCAAAAGTTTGGTGTCGGAATCAAGCGGGTTTATGGGATCAAAGTGGCCAGGGATATCGTCTTCATGGATAATGGTAACTTATAAAAAGACTGAGAAACTGAAATAAAAACCCCATTTCAGAGATGGTTCCCATTCTCGGAGCTATGCTGGACATCATGCAGCTCTTTTTCATCTGTTTCGCCCTCTATGTCGTCGAACGGGTCATGCAGTGTTACCGCTACGATAACTTTGTGACAAATTTCAAGGTGCGTGACTTTCTATGAAAACAAATCACAGTTTGCGCAGGCGTTGTGCTCTTTTTAGAATTACATGTCGGTCATCCTGAGTCGT
Source organism: Panagrellus redivivus (assembly GCA_000341325.1). Taxonomy (NCBI): domain Eukaryota; kingdom Metazoa; phylum Nematoda; class Chromadorea; order Rhabditida; family Panagrolaimidae; genus Panagrellus; species Panagrellus redivivus. The sequence continues at coordinate 90,534 of KB455419.1, read as the reverse complement.
CGAAAGCAAGCGAAAACCCCAGATCAAGACGTGGAGATGTTCTGGATCGACGACGTCTGGCGGCATCAGACCTGGTGCGCTCATGAAGCACGACCCCTGTACGACGAGGTTCCCATCACCAGCCCCAATCCCAATGCGACCTTCTGATCGTGGTCATGTATTAGCAAAAAGTGTAATCGCAAAACTAATGAATCTGTTCGGGTAGTATTGTTTGTAGAAAAAACTGAACTGTTAATCAGAGTGATCTTGTTAAGTTTAATTGTTACGCAAATTGAATAGAATGTATGTATATATTGCTGTTTGTGATTGAATAAACACTCTTGAAGAAAAAGTCATAAAAACGGCTCCCTGTCGACTTGGCATTCATCTAAACATATCCCTCTGAATGGTGCTTAGCGGCGCCGTATGCAAATGAAAGATGACTGGCGAATATAGATCGTGCAATCGATGACCTCTGGTGGAGCCGATCGCGATTGTCAGCGACGTCTTTTGCGCCGACGGCCTCGCCTTGGTCCTTGACCTGGAAAACTCGATCGGCCAGTTCCTACACCTCTGCAGGAAACAATATTTTTGGTCTTGTACGACATTTTGTGGGATATTTTAGATGTCCATTGAATGGTCAGATAAAAGGTGACGTAAATAAAGCCGATGTTTGCGCGATTAGACTGAAATAATGGAACAAAGATCGCTGTCGGCGGTCATTTGCCCGTATCCCTTTGATTGGAAAATCCGGCAGATAGGTTCCACTTGTATGGATGGGCTTTTAGTTTGGCAAACATGGATACACCGGCTTCGGCGAAAAAGTATAAGAGCGGATCAACTGGGCTGGATTAGTTTTCAAAACTGATGAAGCATCGGCTTGTTTAAACAGACGCGCGAGAAAGGGCAAGCACGCGGCATAGCTTGCCCTTTTGTCACAACCTCCAATTTTTGATGACAAATGCTACGTTGCCCCGGATTTTATGATAGTGTAAATGTCATCATCGCTCACCTCATTATAGGGAGAGTACTTTTAAAACTGAGTAATGTCATCCAAGAAAGTGCAGAGAGAGTACCTTCCAGGAACTGCTCTCGCTACAACCGTTGGTTCGGAGAGAGGACAGTTTCCGAGGTAACGCAGCGTCAGCTTGTTTGATCATGCGCAGCGCCAGCGAACAAACAGTTGCCCTGCACTCGCTGCCCTCTATCGGTCGTCGTGGCTGCGGTTGCCTGGCCGCCGGCCCAGTTGGCGGAGGTTTTTTCTGACCTCTCGCAGCCGCGTGTCGAGTTGACTCTCTGTCCATTCACCACTCTCTTCCGCTTCCTTGCAGTTTTTGCTTTCTTTTTTTTGCAGTCTGACTGCACTGCAATGCAGTCCGCTCGCGGCTCGCTGGCCAACTAGCGCATTGATTGCCACACCAAAGCGTCTGCCATTATTTCCGTGTTTCCCCAAAGAATACTTGCCGTCGGACATGCCCTAGATTGCGTGAATTTGCGTTGGTAACTGGGATCTGCGCGAGTGAGGCGCATCTTCAGTGATTGCGTGAGGATGGGTTAGTAGGTGACCGCTGCCAACTCCGCATTTTCTTGGGCGGAGTCGCGCTGCGGCAACCAATAAGACAAGCCCACGACTGCATTGTACACGCATTCAGTTTCGTACAGCAAAAACACGGAGGCACTGACGGTTCGTTGCAAAACATCGCCAAAGATCATCATGGATAGTGTTGATAACATGCGCGGTGTGTTCGTGTCGAGGCGGAGCTGGTCAGCGCGACATGCGCAGTTCGCGCCGTGTTTTTTTACCTTGCCCTTGCCTTTTCCAACCACTTAGTCAATCGTATTTTAGGCGCTCCACCGGATATCAGTGTGAGCTCTCCAAAGATGCTGAAGTTGGTCGTTGCCCTCCTCTTCGTGACGGCTTTCGTCCATGCCGTCGAAATCGAGGAAGAAGAATCTGTCCTCGTCTTGACTAAGGTTTGTTTGCTTTCTTCTTTCATCATGTTTATCGAGAGTTTACTCATTGCCTCCCTTTTCAGGACAACTTCGACACCGTTATCAAGGACAATGAATTCGTTCTCGTTGAGTTCTACGCCCCCTGGTGCGGTCACTGCAAGTCCTTGGCTCCTGAATACGCCAAGGCCGCCACTCAGCTCAAGGAAGAAGGCTCCGCCATCAAACTTGGTAAGGTTGACGCCACCGTCCACTCCGAGCTCGCTACCAACTTCGAAGTCCGCGGCTACCCTACCCTCAAGCTCTTCCGCAGCGGTAAGCCTACCGAATACGGTGGTGGACGCGACCAGGCCTCCATCGTCGCTTGGTTGAAGAAGAAGGCCGGCCCCGTCGCCAAGGAACTCAAGACCGCCGATGATGTCAACGACTTCAAGGACACCGCCGACGTTGTTGTCGTTGGTTACTTCGAGGTATGTATCAAACTGTCATTTTGAAATATTTTATATTAATTGTTATTTTACAGTCTGCCGACTCCGATGACGCCAAGGCTTTCCTCGAAGCCGCTGCCTCCATCGATGACATTCCTTTCGGTATCATCTCCGACAAGGACACCGCCGCCGCTATTGAGCTCGCCAAGGAAGGCCTCGTCCTCTACAAGAAGTTCGATGAAGGCAAGGCTGACTACGATGAGGATGTCACCGCCGACAAGATCAAGGCCTTCATCCAGGTCAACCGTCTCGCTCTCGTCTCTGAATTCTCTCAGGAAACCGCTCCCGTCATCTTCGGTGGTGAGATCAAGTCCCACAACTTGCTCTTCCTGTCCAAGGAATCCGCCGAATTCGACCAGCTCCTCGCTGAGTTCACCGCTGCCGCTAAGGAATTCAAGGGCAAGGTAAGTGCACTTCTAACACATCTAGAATCATGTTATAACTGGATTCCTTTCAGCTTCTCTTCGTGTTCATCAACACCGACGGTGAAGACAACGCTCGCATCATGGAATTCTTCGGCCTCAAGAAGGATGACCTCCCCGCCCTCCGTCTCATCTCCCTCGCCGAAGACATGACCAAGTTCAAGCCCGACTTCAGCGAAATCACCACCGAAAACGTCGTCAAGTTCACCCAGGACTACCTCGATGGCAAGATCAAGGCCCATCTCATGTCTGAGGATATCCCCGAAGACTGGGACAAGAACCCCGTCAAGGTTCTCGTCGGCAAGAACTTCGACCAGGTCGCCCGTGACCCCACCAAGAACGTCCTCGTCGAGTTCTACGCTCCGTGGTGCGGCCACTGCAAGCAGCTCATCCCTACCTGGGAGAAGCTCGGTGAGAAGTTCGCCGATGACGACAGCATTGTCATCGCCAAGATGGACGCCACCACCAACGAAGTCGAAGACGTCAAGGTCCAAGGTTTCCCCACCATCAAGTTCTTCCCCGCCAACTCCGACAAGATCATCGACTACAACGGTGACCGTACCCTTGATGCCTTCGTCAAGTTCCTCGAATCCAACGGCAAGACTGGTGCTGCCGACGAGACCGCCGATGAAGATGCCGAAGAGGGCCACACCGAGCTCTAGACTGTTGTTGTTTTTTGCAATTTCGGGTTCATCGCAAATTGCCTGTTTTCTAATGTTCCAGCTACGTTATAAGTAGTATCTTATTTATATCGTCTTTAAATTAACGTATTTTCCTTGTATTAATAAAGTAATTAAAAAATATGTTTACTCGTTGATGACCAAGTTCTTTTCTTCCGGGGTGGCCATTTCACGGGCATACTTGGCGACGTAGGAGCAAGATGGGATGACTTTGAAGTTCTCCGTTTTGGCGAATTTGAACCCTTCCTGTAACAAATTTGAGTCAATTTGGGTTGACGGTGAAATAAAACGGGGTTAAACTAACCTTTACAAGTTGCGCAGCATAGCCTTGACCACGGTGCTCGACGGGGACCTCGGTGTGGTAGAAGTCGAGCACTTTGTTGGGGAGCTGACGGTAGTCGAGGACCGATTTCTTGCCGTCTGAAAGTAAAACTTATCAGTGAAAGTAAAACGAGACAGGAAGGTTGCTTACTCAAAACAATGTAGAAACTGCTGCTCTTAAGGCAGTGCTTGATGTGTTGCGACATGTTGTTGCCGGCAGCGATTCGTTCAGCAAATGTGAGATGTCGAGGTTTCTTCTTGATCTACAACGGACAGTTTAGCGTTATTCTACAAATTCAGTCGTTCAAGAACGTCGGGTCCAAAGAGAAACATCTGAATGAACGAACCCGGGTATCAATGGCTCGGGTCGACGTTCTTTTTGTTGATCGACTGCTTCGTCGCATCAAAGCGCACACACTGCTGTTCACACGTGTTTTTGCATGTGGCGAGAAGCGATCACTGATCACTAACAAAAAACTGTAAATTTGAAATTTGCCTTCTTCACTTCGAAGCAGGAAATCACAAGAAACAGAACAGAAAACTGCCAAAATTGGCTAAAACGGCTAAACGATTTCACACAAAAGTATGGCATAACGTGTCAAGCGCCAACGCAACTCCGCTAAATTTTCGCGCTCACTCGACGGTTCGAACTACGAACATCTTCGAATCCGTTTATCAAAATGTGTACCAGATTGCCCACCGATATGATCCAACCAGGTCCAGCAGAACCCGATGACGCCGACTTCTTGTCCTTTCTGAGGAATGCCTTCGGGTACGATTTTCTCAACCGGAAGAAGTCCTCCTCGTACGTTTACTTTTGAATATATATATATCTGAAAACATCATAAATATATATATTTCAGTTCTTCGAAATGCAGGATCAACTTGATGA